>CAMTDV010000016.1:114482316-115082316 GCA_947069175.1 Scalesia atractyloides
TGAGAAGGCACAGAGATTGACACGTGTCAAAATTTTTTTTTCTTATAGTAAGATAGATATTTTTTTAAATTAATGTATCTTCTAAATTATAATAAAATAACAACCTAAAAGTAGATGAGACATTTACCTGTTGGGAAAATAACAAATATCAATGGGAAAGTGAGAAGTCGTTTCCTTCCGTATAGATCAGAAAGTTTTCCAATTAGAGGCATCGTCACGAGGCTTCCAATCCCTATAATCTGATGATCATCACACATTCAAAATTGAACTTGTTATTACTAAAAAATATTATATAAATTTATATCAAATTTTCATATATTGCATATACTCATATGTTTAGCATTTAGAATCTGTCACATTTTTCTTCCCACTTATTGCAGTAACATTCAAAAAGGTCCCTATACAAGCTCACATTTATATCACACTTTTGGTACAACTCTTTCATGAATAACATGAAATATATCTTCTTATGACTAAATTTAGTTGGTGAATGAAATTCTTTAATAAATGCATGTTGTTGATGTCATGTCTTTTTGTGACAAAATATTATATATGAACATGTCTAGTTTAATTTTTTTTTGGATATCACGAATTCAAGTCGTCACAAAAACAAAAAAAAAAAAAAAACAAAAAAAAACAAATAAACAAAAAATAAGAAGTTACACCCATGCTTGCTTGAGTTGTTTAACCTTTTGTGTTTCATTGTCTCACTTGCATTCTAGACTTCAATTTTAAATGCTAAATCATAATATTCTAAGGTGCAAGTCTCTAATACAGTCGAGACAATATCAAAATACTTAAAAGAAGACGAGAACCGCGAGCTTAAAAACATGTTTAAAAAAACCTTAAAAATAGTTTGCGGCGAAAATGTGTCGTAAACTTTTGTTGAAAGAGTTGTCCACAAAATTTTGCAACGAAACCATTTTCGTCGAAAGCGGCCGTTGATGACTGTTTTCTACGGATTTCCGACGAATATTGCCCCAGAAAGAGACGACTAAGTTTCTAGTAGTGGATACTAGTCAAAATTCATCAACTTTAATAGATGATCTTGAATAAAAAATAAAGTGGTACGAACTTAAATGGCATGTTTAAATTTTTAAGATTTATTCTAAATTCTTTTAGGGTTGGAAAAATATCATTTTTATATTATTTACTACTAAAAGAAACAAAACAAAAATAATAATGAAAGTATGATGAGATTGTACCGTTTGTTGAACGCCGGTAAGGTAAATAGCCAAGGAACACTCATCTTCTCCGGGACAAAGTGCCGCCATGCAGACGTCGGTTATCGCCGGAACCACCATGTAATGGGATAGATTGAACAGGAAAACCGTCAAGAAAAGGTGGCTCAGCCCCCATGACATGGTGCCCGTCTCCGCCATGATCACGGTGGTGGTGGAAGAGTGGTAAAGCAAAGAATGAACGGTTTTTGTAGATGCACTATGTTTATATGTATGTTTTTATGTTTTGAATAACTACTTTTTGTGATTCAAAGGTTTTATCTAGAGAGAACAAATTTGATAATTTTGACCTCATATAATATATTAGATATGGACAAAGTTTCTAAAAAACAATTTACTATTATTATTGTAATAAGTGGAGAAAATACGATTTATTTAAAACTTGTGGGTTTGAAACGTAAATCATGAATGCGACGCTAAAAAACGTAGAGAATATACCTGTGCTATGCGGCGGATTTGAAATGTAAATAAAAAAAATAAGCAAATTATTAACGTGACGATAAAAAAACTACGTCGCGACAACATATTTGAAAGTCACGTCGTTGTATATGAAATCCAAGTTATTGAAACAAAATTTACACCAAAACGTGTATATAAGATAAGCATGGCAGTCGCGCATTATAGCGGGTCGATTTAAACATAGATAGAAAACATGTCACAATGGTGTATTTAAAGATGAGTGTCAAACAAGTTAAAAAGTTGCACGGTGTAAAAAAACGTTTAAAATATCGGTCGGTTTAAAAATAACATTACGAAATTCACATCAAATGTAAATAAAAATCCTCATGTAGAGCGTTGATATAAAAAACAAAACCATAGAAAAATCACGTAACAGAAAGTTCGTTAAAAACTTAAAATGACAACTTTATTAAAGTTTAGAAGTTATAGTGTAAAATGTCAACGATTAAAGAAAAAGAAAAAATATCAACTAACTAAATTGTAAGGGGTGTGAACAAAAATTAGGTAAAGCTTAGGAGAAAAATAATTCTTATTAAACTTGAGAAGCTGTATTAAATATATGTTTAAGACTAGTAGGTATAACAGAAAAAAAAACGAAATAAACAAAACCTAAAATAAGAAAAGAAAAAAGAAGTCACAAAAAGACAAAATAAAGGTGTTTGGAATTATTATATAATCTGATTATGCAAAAAGAAAAATATAATTTTTATAAAGTCCTGTTGTTTTCCAAAAAGGTATTTTATTAAGCATCAAGTTAGTTTTATACAAAACTAAGAAGTCTTGCAAATTTTTATGGATAAGCTTTTGAATTTGAAAGTTGCTACATGGTGCTTGCCAAGCTTGGTAATGATTCAAATTGCATCCACCTTGAAGAAACAAAGAAGCTTAAAATGGTTTAAATACAAACATTTAAAAAAGAAAAAAACCATCTTAAATCTTTAAAAAACTCAAAAGCAAACTTACCATTATTGTGTTAAACTTGTTTTCAAATCAAAAGGTCAAATGGTATCTTGTTAAAAATCAAAATGTAGATGAAAATATGTTAGAATGGGTTTGGTTAAATGAAATGGACAATTCATAACCTTCACAACACAAAACAAGAAAAAATGGAGACCTGACGGTTGATTGTAGATACCATCGACTGCTAGGACTTAGTTTTCCCTTCCTTGTTTCTTTTGTGTTGTATCTATAAATAGAACCACCCCTTCATTCTCAAAGCCACCCCTTTTGCTTTAAACACTTATAACATTATTGTAAATCATTTCTCTCTAAACGACAATTCATAACATTCACGACACAAAACAAGAAAAAACGGACAACCTGACGGTTGACTGTCGTTACCATCGACTGTTAGGACTAAGTTTTCCCTTCCTAATTTTTTTGTTGTATCTATAAATAGAACCATCCATTTCATTCTCTAAGTCATCCCTTTTGCTCTAAACACTTTATAACATCATTTCTCTCAGATTTCTTTTGATTCAAACTCCAAATTCAAAAGGGATTCAAGATCAAGAACAAAACAGAAGAGTTGTTTCACAACCAAATTATTATTCACTCTTCTGGTTGAGCTTTGTATTGTGAGCTTTATTGTTGTTGTTCAGAGATACGTGTAAAGGGTATTACTAAGTTTGTTTATTTTTTTTAATTCGATTTTTTTTGTGTATACTAATATAACTAATTCCAATCAACAAGGCAAATTACATAAGGATAGCAGGTAGACGGGCAACAAACTGCGCCGCCATCCCCTTCTGAATGGAGAACCCTAATCTACTAAAAACAAAGCCTCGCCCCTGAGGGGTCGTAAAGTTGCTGTGGACCGCACGCTGAACTCTAGCCAAAAACCGAACCGCCTCCAGCGCCAAGGAGCCAAACGTGTCAAACGCCAGGGGGAGAAAGGCATGCTGATTATCCTCACAAGCTTTTGCATGCTTTTCCACCTTCTTTGACTCTGCTTTCATTACCGCTTGCCCCGCCACAAACCCATTTTTCCGAAACCCAGCTAGGGGGGATACACCTGGGAGATCGACACAAGCATGTTTCCCGCCCTCCCAACCAAAAACTAGCACGTCCGCCGGGCGTAGGGTGGACCTCCCTTCCGCCGGATCTGTAAGAAAATTAACCGGTGCCTCTTTCTTTGCTGAGATCCCTGCTCGTCTGAGAATATCCATTAACGCGTCTCGAACAAAGTCATGGCGATACTTAAACCCCGGTAGCTCTCTACAGTGTAATGCATGCTCCCCGTATTTATCCAGGCATGCTTTACGGCAGACTGGGCAAGTTTCATCATTCGGGAACATGGGGATCATCAGACGGCACTTAAGGATTTACCGGTACTCCACCGCTGACATACGTTGACCCAGACCTTCAATAGGAATAACTGTAAAGAAATTCTGAGCGTGAGGCCTCTGTAAGCATTCAATTACGGCTTTCTGGCGGGGGGGGGGGGACAAATGGAAATCTTCTCCCAAACTTGTGCGATTCGACAACAAAGGGCATTCGCTAAAGTTTTCTGTGGTTTTTTGGGGGCGGTGTCCTTGTTAGAGAAACCGCCGAGAACAAAATCAGGGAGAGATTCATGCAAGCGATCCAAGGCGCTGGCATAATCCGGGTCAGTGGTAGCAACCCCACTGTTGCGTAAGATGTGGTCCTGCAACTCCCAAGATTGAGACCTGGAAGCCACAAAGGCATAGGCAGTCACATCCCGGGCCGAAAGAAGCCCAACCCACCAAGCCGCATCGGCAAGGTCGCGATTCGCCACTGGATTTCACCAAAAAAAGGGCCCCCACATACGACAATGTCTTCTATTGCCTCCCGAAGACCTTTATCAAAACATGAAACAACATCATCCACAAAGGGGGGGTTGGCAAGTTCGCAAACCAAATAGCAACTTTGCAACCCCCCATACAAGATCTAAGCAAGGGGAGTTCGCTTTGAGGATCCCGCAACAAGGGAAGGTGTCCCATAATGTCAACAGCTCGTGTTGCTCTCTTAGCCGTAAGACCACTAATAAAACTGGCATCACAGCTGACTGCCCCTCCTAGCAGTTTGACACCTCTCTCCGGCCTCCCAATCTCACTAGGGAAAAGCCCTGGTCGGACCTTCACCCCGTTGCATGTCGGCCAAAATACCTCGGTTTTTCTAATATTAAGCCGTAGCCCCAAGGCTGGACCCTCCGAACCGATGATGTCAAGAGCTTTAGCAACCTGAACAGCGTCCCCGATAACCGTCCCATCATCCAAGTACCAAGTCTGGAAGGGGAGTTTGCAGTTTCCTGCACCTGAAGCACTAAAGGGTGTAAGGCTAGGGCAAAAAGCAAAGGTCCCATGTATAGCCTAGCAGGCTGGGCATACAGAAATTGAACCCACGAGAATATGGAGGGGCATTGGCGATGGACCTCGCGAAGCAAAACCAAACGGTCAACTAAGTTGAATGCGTTGGTAAAATCAACCGTAAGCATGGCTAACGAGCCATCTGAATGAAAAGAATTAAGGAACATGTTAGCACTGTGCAGCACCGCATCCGCCCCATTGGGGACCCCCACCCCAAATTGGTAGTCCCCCAAGTACTTAACAGCTTCTTTCCCAACTTTCTTCATGGCTACTTTGGAGACCTGTAACAACTCCAACTTTTCGTTGTTATCCTTTTCTTTTATTTCGTTGTATCCATCCATTGTAATCTCGAGATTCGATTTATAAGAAAGTTATGTTAACTAATTATGTTTATTACAATGATTATCTAATCGCTTATTAAACGTATCGCTAATTCAATCGCAATCACAAGTAATTATGCTACAAAACACTTGTGCCATCGCATCGCTTATCTCATCGCGTCGCAAATCGCAGTTAATTATGTGGAATTATGTTTATATGTGTTATGTTTGTTTATGTTATGGTTATAATCGCTATAGCAACGCTCTCGCACGCTCAAATCGCTAAATCGCACTATTATATCAATTATAACGCTTAATACAGCTATCTAATACGAACCAAATCGCTGAACGAACTCGTAACGCGAAATAATCGAACAAAACTTGGCCACCAGGTCAAGTTCGGTCGAACTTTTATACCACAAGTTCGTCCGAACTTGTCTGAGCCACAACAACACTTCAACAAACATAAGTCCGCCCGGACTTGTTCCTAAAACTCAGCAAAACACACAAGTTCGCTCGAACTTGTATCAAGTTCACCCGAACTTGCTACAAGTTTGCCCGAACTTGATGTCTGCTCACTCATTCTCACTCCACCTATATATACTCAGCTCCATTCTCTCATTTGAACTTGCTGCAAGTTCGCCGGGAGCTCCCCAAACCCGAAACCCTTTGTTTTCTAAGTAAGATTCAACCCGTTTTTAATTACTACAACGTTCAACAACGTTTTACAACGATTTTGCACAAGGATTTGCCTTCGTTTTTCATCAAATCTCTTATGTTTACGAAAATCTTCATCGTTTTCCATAAAACTTCTGTTTTTCACCCAGATCTACTCTTAGATCTGAGTAAAACCTTTAAAACATCGATTTTTACACAATATTCGGACTAAACGACGTATGTTTTGTTCACTTTGAAGTGGAACAAGGCGTTGTCGAGCTAGATCTCAGATCCGGAAGCACAAGGACGAAATCGTCACTTTACACAAGCTGGACTAACCCGTACGAACCTTCAAGTTCGCCCGGATTAGCCCGAGTTTCTGTAAAATGGCTAAGTTCGCTCCAAAAGACCTCTCTAGCCTAAGTTTTACTCAGTGGCTTAAGGTTGGAGGGATGGACACTCGATTTCCTCAGCAAACGGCACAAAAACGCACGACTTGGATGCCAAAACGATCAAGTTCACTCGGATTACATCAAGTTCGCTCGAACTTGTCACCAGAATGGTGATCAAGTTTGCCCGAACTTGACAAAATTACAAAAATGGCACAAGTTCGCCCGAACTCTGCCCAATTCTCAAGAGAATTAGGCAAGTTCACCCGAATTTGCACCATCCTTCAACAACACCACAAGTTCGCCCCAACTTGTCCTGATTTCCAAGGAAATCAGACAAGTTCGCCCCAACTTGCACTTTCCCTCAACAAAAGGGACAAGTTCGCTCGAACTTGCCTGTTTTCCTAGGAAACCAGACAAGTTCGCCCGAACTTGTCTACTGCTCCTTCACGTTTCGACCATTTCAGCAATTCGGAAGACTGAGCACTTATGTTCGCTTACAGGCTGATCCGGTACTCTCCGTAACTCTTCTCAGATTTCTCATCTCTCCCGAAACGCACCAACAGTGAGTATACTTGAACCCTTTTTCGCTTAAACGCACTTTTGGGTGTCACATATGTTCGAATATCGAAGAACATCACACAACTCTCAAACGCTTAATCGCAACCCGCTGTCACATGATTATACGTGAAATCTGCTGAATTGTATGTATTGCTTGATTGCTTGTACGCCACCCTTAACACGATAGTATACTAGAGTTGACCCGCCACCCGGAGGCCCGGGGTTGTTAAGGCTCGCATTTTTATTTCGTATTTATTTTCTCTTTTAGGATGTGAACGCTTGTTCGCATGCCTCGACCAATCGTGGTTTGTTGGTTTGCATGAATCTAAGTAGTTACATCATTCACAACTATTAAGTATGTCATGCGGTGTATGCTAAACGCTTTTATATCTATATTGTATGCAAAACTCGTATGCTCACCTTTACTTAATTGTATTGACGTTTTATTTTAACATATGTGGCAGGTTGAGGACACTAGCTTTGGATGCTTAGATTAGATTTTGCTTTAGTAAATCATGTAATAAATCTAGGGAAGATCGAATCAGATATTATGTTTAAGAGATTGATTGAATATTGTAATAATTATTTGGGATTTTATCGTTTAATAGTATGGGATGTTAAACATTTGGATATTATTGCTTAATAGTTGTTATGATGTCTCTTGAGCAATCTGATTCGCCTAGTGCCACTACCCCGATGTTTCCGCCATCGGTTGGGGTGTGACAAGACCAATCTTCTCCAATTTGCTCCCACAACAATGGGGAGAATTCCATTATCAGGCTTCAACAAATGGGTTAAGGGGGCCGAAGCAACAAAATCCACGAGCACCCTAGGACATAACCCCCCTAGCCAAAGGTTTACCACTTCAGTGATGGCAGTAAGTAGTCCCGAGGCAGTCGCCGACCCCTCGCCGCTAAGAGCGTCCAACAGGTGTTGGGCCCGGAGCCATCACGCCCACAAGATGTCCCTTTCGGGAAAGATTTCACACACCTGTGGACGCAGTCGTCATCCACGAATGACGCAGGTTGGGAAAGAGGAGTTGAAGGGAGGTTCGAGGGGCGGAGCGAAGGGATGTTTGTCGATAAGGGCTTGCATGGTAGATCCCCCGGGGAGTAACCCCACTGGAACACAACACGAGAAAATGGTGATCTCTATCATTTAAAATCAATTAATGAGACATAGAATATAATCACTTAAAAAGTGAGACGTTTGTCAATGATTTTGCAAATCACACACCACCCATATACCACATTTGCATACTTAGATCTTAAATTACATAATTCACACATAAAGTCTCATGTCAACATAAACTCACATATGTATTCACAAATACTATATCCCTTTCAAAACCGTACATATCAACCATCCAATGATATCTCATAAATCATCACTTTAACTTTCCCCTTTATAAAACATTTACCATCATTGTAAACTTCCAATACATAAATTATTCGATTTACGAATTGTTTATTTAGCTATTAATGAGGCTTTTAATAGTTCATACCTCTTATTGGTTCAACACTTAATTGTTCAGACTGTTTGTTTCGCGAGCAGATGTCCGTCTGAATGATTCGGACATTTGCCTCTGAATGGTTAAGTATTATACTGAGTCTGAATGGTTAAGATCTCTTATCTGAATTGATCACACATTTTCCTCTGAACGGTTAAGTATTATACTATCTCTTAATGATTCAGACCAAACCACTTACTGGTTCAACACTTATCATTCAGAATTTGCCAAATAGTGCCTTAGTTGTAAACCATTATCCATAGCCATTCCCAATAATCATATTAATCCATACAAAACATAAACCTTATAAAAAGGATGATTCTTTTCAGGCTTTAACTCTTGCACAATAGTTAAAATGTTAGTAAAAACAGTGTAAGGATTAAAAAACATTTATACATGGCCACTGATTTTTAGGAGCTCAATACAGAAGATATAACACTCAATACAGAAGATATAACAACAGAAAATAAAACGAAGGCCTTTTTGTAAAAAAAAACCCTTTATATTGCTTTCAATTGAACTTCCAACCACACAAAACTAAGGCATTTTTTTTTAAAAAAAACCCCTTTATATTGCATCTCAATCGCACATTTGAGCTTTCAATTGAACGCAGTGGTAAAATAGTAATTAACTCGGCGTAATTACGCACATTATAATGCACAATTACGCACGTTATTACATAATTACTCATCGGTTGGGTTAAACCCTAATCATGCACGTTATAAAAAAAATAAAAACCCGCATGCCACCGAACATGAAAATTACGCATGTTAAACTCAAAATTACACATGAGTTGTTCCAAACCATAATTATGCATGTTATATACATAATCTCACACATTATAAAAAAATAAAGAATGATACGCGTCTTAATCTTCCGCTTGCGTACGCATCGCATGATAAACACTATTATATTTTATAGTTTCTATTAATTTTAAGTTCTTTTTACCTATAATTTTAAGTTCTTTTTACCTATAGGTAGTTTATGGGATCGATTTAAACCGTCCATATTTTTGCAATATGGATGGATGAGGATAAGTGATTAAATATATCATGATTAACTTAAATTATTTTGGAGTCCTATAAATTCTTGTTTCATGTTAAAAAAAATAAAAACCATAAATAAAGAGAGAGACTTTTCCCTAACTACTCGGATCCTCCTCCGTTCTCTCTCTCATCTCCTCCGTCGACCGTCGCAACGGTTTGACGGCGACGTTGCAGTTTCTTCATCATCCACATTCCGTTAACATTATTCAGATAACCGGTAATTACACCGTTATACTTATATTTCGTATGATTATACGTGCATTATGACATTTGTGTTTTTGAATACTAGATTTCCTTGTTCTTCAAATTTGTTGTTGTTGTTGTTGTTCTTTATAATTTTATGATACATGAATATAGGTTTCACAGTTCTCAACCTATAATATTATTGATCATGACCTTTTCTATATATGTTTGAGAGGATTATATGCATGGATCGTTATTCATATATTACCTTATGTAACAATCTCATTTTGTGAATTAATATTTTATTATAGGGATGTATCCGAACACCACCCATATATTTGTTCGTGTCAAAAAACATCAATTTTAACGACACTCTGACAATGACACAATTTTGGGTTGTGACGACGACATGTGTTTTCGTCATAGATGTTGTTTAGTATGGTGTCTATTTTCTCATTATTTCCCCTCCTAACCTGTCCCGTGACAACATGCCATCATCGCCATAGGGTGATAAAAAATTTAAAAGTCTATGGCGGAAACTCATGTCGTTGCTATAGCCCTCATGGGCATTGACCCAAATTCTTGTAGTGTCGTACACACTTAAACTGTGTAATCTGAATACGATTTGTTTAATCTATTTATTCGTATAAACATGTCAAGTGAGTTGGCGGTCAACAATCAAGTTGGTGGGATGTTAAAATTGGGTTAAACGGGTTAGTGGGTCGACCTATTTAATAAACAGGTTGGTGGGTCGACCTGTTTAACTAAACTGGGCAACCCAAACATGATCAATCCAAACAAAATCCTTTTTCTAAATGGGTTCATCAACCTAAAACCTAATTGTTTTCGTGTTGTGTTAGAAATTGTCCCCTGTCCCCTAGTGTATCTTTTGATTGTGTTTTAAAGTCCTAGGTTCTTATGTTGTTCTATATAAATTAAGGATTTACAAATGTCCAAATGTGGCAAAACTTTTTGAAATGTTCTTTTTAATTATTTATTTTTGGGGGGATGATCAGCTACTTTAAGTATTGATTGAATTATTCCTGGCAGGTCAAGATGCTGGGATATATGCTCAACCGACTGCTTGTGTATGGTTTGATCAAATACTCATTTTATTTTGTGAAGAACTTTTGAGGGATGCTTAAAAATCACTAATTAGTAATAAATAAATTACATAAATAACTAATGTTCAATCAAAATGTCACTACATTTTCGTTCCCCATCTCTGTATACATGTGTAACAAAACTTTTAAAACGAACATAATGACTTTCGAAAATAATTCGTTCGCTACACGAAGTAGCGAACATGCTTGCATGATGGAGTGTCATGCGTGGAGTGTTTGTAGCGAACTAGTAGTTAACTTGTTTAAGCCTCGTCTTAACTATACTATCGCACGACTCATAGGTCTTTTTCCATAAATGTTTTCAGAATTGTATACAACATGTTTGAACTAAACATTTATGGAATCTTATTACTATATAATTAGTTTTAAACAAAGATAATGCATTCAAGACTATTATTGTTCAAATTCTAATTAAAATCACAAAATAGTAACAGGTTTAATAATGAAACAATGAGTGGACTTAAATGAAATAGCAATAAAACTTGATTATTATCAAGTAACAATGTTACCTAATGTGTACAGGTTGCTGCTTGCATATCTTTATCCAGCTTATGAATGCTTCAAATCTATAGAGAAAAATAAACCAGATGTGGAACAACTTCGCTTTTGGTGCCAATACTGGTATAATTAGTATTTATAGGTGTATCCGATGATCACTACTAGAAAACTGACTTTCACTTACGTATTTTCAGGATAATTATTGCTGCAATGACCGTTTGGGATCCGTTTGGCGATGCTCTAATTGGATGGTAAGCTCATAACAAATAATGATTGAAAGTCTAAATTATATAGATCTAACTTTGGTATGGTTTTTGTTCATAAACATTAGGTTCAAAATACAAAATATATATTATTTTGATAATTAGATTTTTTTTATCCGTTTTGGTAATTATATCCTAGACATGTCAAGTACAAAACCACAAATATTGATACTTAAAACAAAAATCAGATAATTTCTAGTTCCTTTTAATATGCAATTACTCATGATGGATAATTTACTTATAACTTTGTATATATTTTTTTTCTTTTGTTGTACTTTGAAGGCTCCCAATGTATAGTGAAACAAAGCTAGTTATTTGCGTATATCTTTGGTACCCCAAAACACAGGTAAGTTTTGAAATCCGACCGGTTAAACTGGTGGAACTACCTCCTGCCTTTGCCTCATGCCAATTTTTGAGACTGGCAAACGGCAAGGACAGTCGGGTTGACTGCCAGACCGGTTTAAAAACATTGGTTTCTCGAATAAAATATCATATCAACAATGGATTTTATTTCACTTCATCTTTGTTTTGCTTTTTCATTTTAGGGAACAAAATATATTTACGAGTCCTTTCTGAAACCATACATCTCAAAGCATGAACCCGAGATTGATCGTACCCTGTCCGAATTCAAAACCCGGGCTGGGGATTCGGCAGCTCTTTACTTCCAGAGAGTTTTAGCCTATGCTCAAACAAGGTCTTTTGATCTTCTACAAGTACTTATGTCACAATCTATACAAAGACCACCCCCTCAGGTATGCTTCACTTGATAACTATTGATTATTTATATTCATTTGATAAGTCGAATCGAGTAGTGTATCGGGTTGAAAAGTGATTAGGTTTGGTTGACACACAAACACTCTCTGCCCGCTTTTAATAGAATAAAAAATATGATTAATTTTTTTTTATTATTTTGTACAAAAGAATAAATAAAAGTTACATTGATACATGTCCAAATAAACCTTTTTTCCTCCATGCTTTATCTCCTAAATAACTTGTATCACTCTTAACCATCATTCAAAACCGTATTTTATATACATATTTTCATTTCATTGTATGTTGGTAGTTTTATACATATTTTAAGTATTTTTATATATCCGCATATATATGTAAAAGTTATGAAATATTGAAATGAAAATTTCCAGGAACCACAAACCAAACCGGACATCAAGGCATCGGCTGCAACTTCTTCTGCTGGTAAAAAATCCTCATGAAGATCCGACTGAGGCTCAATGAATCTGAAGTATTATAATCTACAGGTCATCTTTTTCCACATGTTAATTAGTCATTGTGACTGAGATTGATGTAACCTTTTTTACTATATATATAAAATATATGTATATATGTATATGTGTATGTATTTTTATTGTTTATTAACACTACATTCGTTATTAATTTATTATTATATTGCTGTCTATCGTCACCAAATAGAGAGAAACTATGCCTACAATTTGATAAACAGTTACTTGCTTTACAAAAAAAAAATCTTTACATAAATGCGAATTTGATTCGTTGTACTTTAGAAACCAACTAAGGGAGGAGACGCATCCAAGGGTACTACCCTTGCCCTGACCTATCTGTTTGCGCCAGTTAAATTCACCACAAACTAGTCTTACATCACAAAACAGTGGCGTCACTCTACCCTTCTAACAAAGTACCATTGAACTCAAAAAGAAAAAAACATCAACAGTGCATGTGGTCTATCCTTGTAACGGTCATCTTTGACCTCAAAAACATCAACAATGCACAGGTTATCCTTCCAGGAGATCCAACCCGCCAAACCTACCCTTGTGGATGGTAGTGGTGTTGTGGCACGGGTTTAAACCTAGAGGAGGTACCCGTGAGGGTGCCTCGTCCCCCTAAGCAAAACTTCTGCGATTCTATGGTACAAAACTTATAGAAAAATGACATGTCAAAGCTCCCAGTGACATACTCGTAATAAGGTAATTGACAGGGAAATTCTCGCAATAACATAAGCTATATCGTGATACAATTGTGTGAATCAAGTATTGATGATTGATTTTTTTGCATGTTTTTAACGTTGAACCTAGAAGACTGTGACACTTAGAAGCATCCACAACGCTTGACATCCACAAGCCACCATAAGCTACCACATGACATTAGTGTCCTATCATATTTTTAAACTTCTTTGGAAAAGCCCTAATTTTTCTAAATCACTACTAAAAGAGTTTATGGTCAATAATTCTTGATGATTTCATTGATTTACAAAGGCCCTTTAAATAGGCATCATACAACCAAAAAATAGAAAGAGATATACATGAATATGGAAAGGATATACAAGGCAAAAATTAAGCAACTAAGTAACATAAATCTATTCCTATAATAATGGTGGCATTATTATCGGCAAAGACACCCCCGCAGTTTGAACGGGCGGCGAGCAGACGTTCAAACTAGACCGAAAAGACTGAAACAATTGTCGTGAGATTCCCTTTGTGAAAATATCCGCGTACTGTAAGGAAGACGGTACATGAAGAACCCGAATATGGCCTATACGAACTTTTCTCTGACAAAGTGATGTGCTTAGTACGCTAGTGCTGTACCGGATTATCTGAAAGGTAAACGGCTGAAACGTTGTCACAATACACAATAGACGCCTGTTGTAATGGAGTGTGCAATTCAAGAAGAAGATTAAGAATCCAAGTGGCCTCAACAACTGCGTTTGCGACACCTCTGTATTCGGCCTCGGCACTAGATCTTGAAATGGTTGGTTGTCTCTTAGAGGACCAAGCGATTTAGTTATCACCAAGGAATACGCAATATCCACTAGTCGAGCGACGGGAATCCGGGCAGCCACCCCAGTCGGCATCAGAGTATGCAACTAAAGAAGTAGTAGCCGAAGGAGTTATATGGAAGCCGTAATCTGTGGTGCCCTGCAAATACCGAATAATACGCTTCACAAAAGTAAAGTGAGGTTCACGCAGATCATGCATGAAAAGACAAATCTGTTGAACCGCATAAGAAATGTCGGGACGAGTGAAAGTGAGGTACTGCAATTCTCCAGCCAAGCTTCGGTAAAGTGTGGGTCATGAAAGGGAGCACCATCTATTGCACTCAGCTTGGCTGCCAAATCGACTGGGGTGACACATGGTTTACAGTTCGTCATGGAGGCACGTGCAGTGATGTCCTTGGTGTATTGGGCCTGAGATAAAAATAGACCATTGTTGCCGCGGGTGGCCGTGATGCCCAGAAAGTGATGCAGATTACCCAAATCAGCCATGGAGAATTCCTTGGAAAGCATAACTATAATCTGCCATAGTAGAACAGAAGATGAAGCACTAAGAACAATATCGTCCACATACAGCAACACGTAAGCCATGTCCGTCCCAGAGTGATATATGAATAGAGAATTGTCACATACACTGCTTTTGAATCCCCTTGAAAGAATAAAGCTGGCAAACCTTGTATACCAAGCCCTGGGAGCTTGTTTGAGCCTGTGTAGAGATTTTTTGAGACGACATACAAACTCCGGATGATGTTTGTCCACAAATCTGGGAGGTTGATGCATAAATACAACCTCATTTAAATGCCCATGTAAAAAGGCGTTTTTAACATCCAATTGATGTATTGGCCAAGACCGAGAGACTGCTAAGGACAGAACCGTCCGAATAGTAGCCGGCTTAACAACCGGACTAAAAGTATCTTCACAATCAACTCCAACTGTTTGAGATTTCCCGTTAAAAACCAACCTAGCTTTGTACCGTTCCAACGAACCATCAGACTTAAACTTATGTTGAAATAACCACATGCATCTAATTATCGGTTTATCATTCGGCCTTGGAACCAATTCCCAAGTATCATTCACCTGTAAAGCAGAAAATTCGGTTTGCATTGCATGTAATCAATTAGGATCCGCGAAGGCTTTGGCATAGGTTGTTGGAACAGGAGAGATGGATGTGGATATAAATGTCTGGGAAGTTGGGGGCTGACGTGTACTGGCTTTGGAGCGGGTGACCATTGGATGAGTGTTAGTTGGAGGGTTCAGGGCTGGTTGGGTAGGGTGACCAAGGGGTGCTGTCGGAGTTGCAGTGGGTGCAGGTGTTTGAACTGTGACCAAAGGCTGTGTAGAAGTGGTAGGCTGCTGAGCAGCCGATGGGGGTGGTTCGGGTCTTGCTCGACGGGTGTAGCTAATGGGATAGGGTGTGATACTGAGGTGGGGCTGGTGTGTGGTTGTTGTGGGCTGAACTGGGGACCGGAAAACGAAAGGTGGAGGGATTGAATCATCTAAGAACACATAGGACCTGGTAGTGGATGGGATTGTGTATGGAAAGGTGTTCTCGTCAAAAGTGACATGACTGGAGATACGAACTCTACCGGTGGTGGGGTCAAAGCACCTGTAGCCTCGAAAATCCGGGGGATATCCGAGGAATATGCATCGAACCGAACGATGGTGTAGTTTATGTGGTTATGTGGCAGATGTGTTCGGGTAGCATGCACAACCAAAACCTCGTAAATGGTCATATGTGGGATGACGTAGGTATAGGGCAAATGTAGGTGTGTAAAAGTTTAGACGTTTTATTGGTAAAATATTGTGTAAATTGGCTGCGGTGTGAAGTGCTTCGACCCAAAACATTGGTGGTAAGTTGGCATGAATGAGTAGGGAGCGGATGATGTCGTTTAGGCGACGAATCATGCGCTCCACTCGGCCGTTTTAGGAAGAGGTTTGAGGGCAGGAGAATCTGAAAAGTAAACCATGTTGATTAGCAAAGGTTTTGAAAGCATTGTTATCGAATTCACCCCCTAGATCACATTGGAATGTTTTGATGTTTCGGTTAATTTGGGTAGCAATTAATTGGTGGAACTTAGTGAAAGTTGTAAATGTTTTGGATTTATATTTTAAAGGATAAATCCAAAGAAAGTGCGAGAAATTATCAATGAGAACCATATAATATTTATAGCCACTTTTACTAGTTACCGGTGATGTCCATAAATCACAATGGATAATGTCAAATGGCGAAAAAGTGAAAGAATTTGAAGCATAGAAAGGAAGTCTTTTACTATTAGATAATTGACAAGAATGACAAAAAGACTTGTTTTTATTACATGGAAAATTGAAATTGCGACTAAGAACATCCAAAACTTGAGCACCAGGGTGGCCAAAGCGCTCGTGCCAAGGTAAAGAAGTAGTGGTGATGAAACAAGCAGAGGGCGGAAGCTGAGAAGCAGTGAATGGGTAGAGATCCTCGGTGCTATTGTGGCGTGACAGAATTCGTCCAGTTGTTAGGTCCTTCAAAAAAAACCGAACGGGTCAAATTCAACAGACAAATTATTATCGCGAGTAAAACGTATAACAGAGATAAGGTTTTTAGTGATTTTGGGGCTGTAAAGGATATCGGGTAGGATGTATGTGCGGTTGAAAATGGTATGAAAACCTGTCCCGGATCCGTATATTGGTAAACATTGACCATTGCCTACCAAAATTTTACTACTAACAGAAGAAGATAAAGGTTGTTGAATCATACCTTGGTCCTGAGTGACGTGTCGTTCAGCCCCAGTATCCATGAACTTAGTGGGGTCTGGTTGTTGCAGTTGCATGGTTGTGAAAGCAGCCTGTAGATCGGACGGGCACAAAGCATTGTATCCGGCCGGCAGTTGAAACCGAAGGGGCCAGAGGAGGGAACTAATTATGATCAGGTTGCTGGTACACGAAGTTAGCATGTGGAGCAGAAGGCTGACCCTGCTGACTGGAAGGAGGACCCCACGCTGGCTGAGTTGGGTACGGGCATGGAGGTGTATTCCACCAAGCCCATTGAGGGTACCCGGCTGTTTGATAAGACAAAGGGTTGCTGTTAGGCTGCTGAAAACGTCCACCCCCGCGTCCTCGACCTCCGCGACCACGGTAACCCTGTCCACGACCCCGTCCCCGACCTCGTTGGTAACCTTGAGGTGACGGGTTAGGGTTGTGGGAAGGCTGAGAGGGTGGCGGCTGGTTGGAAGAAGGTGGGTGAGGATTTGGGGCTTGAGGTTGAGGAGGACAGATTGGGGGCTTTGGCGTGCAGCTTGGCGAATGACTTCATCTTGCAACATACTCCGTGCTAGATCCGAGTCAGCGTCTTGTGCATTGATAAGAGAGGCGGTAGTGTCAAATTCAGCGGGTAAGCCACGTACCAGTTGTAACACAAGTCGAGACTCGGTCACAGGCTGATCAACGTCTCCAAGTTGATTAGCGAGATCTTTCAGATGTTGGCAGTAATCTTCTAGAGAAGAACAGGCTGACAATGTGAGATTAACGAATTTAGTTTCTAGGGCAGCCGCACGTGCTTTCTTATTACTCAAAAAATCTTCTCAATCTTGACCCACGCGGCACATGCTGTTGTTTCGGTATCCAAGACCCGAGTCAGAATGTCATCTGATATGGTACTATAAATCCACTTTGCATGGTTGTGAAAGCAGCCTGTAGATCGGACGGGCACAAAGCATTGTATCCGGCCGGCAGTTGAACCGAAGGGGCCAGAGGAGGGAACTAATTATGATCAGGCTGCTGGTACACGAAGTTAGCATGTGGAGCAGAAGGCTGACCCTGCTGACCGGAAGGAGGACCCCACGCTGGCTGAGTTGGGTACGTGCATGGAGGTGTATTCCACCAAGCCCATTGAGGGTACCCGGCTGTTTGATAAGACAAAGGGTTGCTGTTAGGCTGCTGAAAACGTCCACCCCCGCGTCCTCGACCTCCGCGACCACGGTAACCCTGTCCACGACCCCGTCCCCGACCTCGTTGGTAACCTTGAGGTGACGGGTTAGGGTTGTGGGAAGGCTGAGAGGGTGGCGGCTGGTTGGAAGAAGGTGGGTGAGGATTTGGGGCTTGAGGGGTGAGGAGGACAGATTGGGGGCTTTGGCGTGCAGCTTGGCGAATGACTTCATCTTGCAACATACTCCGTGCTAGATCCGAGTCAGCGTCTTGTGCATTGATAAGAGAGGCGGTAGTGTCAAATTCAGCGGGTAAGCCACGTACCAGTTGTAACACAAGTCGAGACTCGGTCACAGGCTGATCAACGTCTCCAAGTTGATTAGCGAGATCTTTCAGATGTTGGCAGTAATCTTCTAGAGAAGAACAGGCTGACAATGTGAGATTAACGAATTTAGTTTCTAGGGCAGCCGCACGTGCTTTCTTATTACTCAAAAAATCTTCTCAATCTTGACCCACGCGGCACGTGCTGTTGTTTCGGTATCCAAGACCCGAGTCAGAATGTCATCTGATATGGTACTATAAATCCACTGCAACACGAGGGCATCAATTTCCTTCCACGATGTCGGCTGAGTTTTCAGGTGGAGCTGGGGTATTATCAAGGTGATCGAGGACCTTATAGGCAGTGGCATGAAGTTTGAAAAGTTTAGTCCAAGATGAATAAGTCACCTTGGAGCCGTCGAGGGTCCGAATCTTTGTTTGAATATTAGTGACCGAGTAGGCTGGGTGAAGAGCAACAAGTTTGAGAGAACTTTCTGCTGTATCATCTCATGGGGACAGCAGTAAAAGGAATGGGGAACAGGGTCAGAGGCTGTCGAACAACAGGTGATCGGAAAAAGAAAAGAGGAAAAACACGGGGTATTCAGAACCTAGGGCCCTGATACCATAAAAGAGTTTATGGTCAATAATTCTTGATGATTTCATTGATTTACAAAGGCCGGCATCATACAACCGAAAAATAGGAAGAGATATACATGAATATGGAAAGGATATACAAGGCAAAAAGTAAGCAACTAATTCACATAAATCTATTCCTATCCTCACACTCCACATCATCATCAACCTTTACAATTAAATTAATATATATATTAACTTACTTTAATAATATTTTTTTATATTACAATTAAACTAAATATTAGAAATTAAAAATAAAAAAACATACATGAAATAAAAATTAATAATACATAAAGAAAATACAACATAATCAAAATTAAACTGTTACACAAATACTTAGACAACTCTTAAGGAAAAATCCAGGACTCATATGGAATCGGCGTCAAAAGTAGGTTGATGGGAACGCCAAATCCGGAGCAAAATAATCGTTCCACATACGACCGTCTCCATCTTCACGATCAGTGGTTTTTTATTTGCAGAACTTGATCCTTCTTCAGTTTGAAGCGATTTAAGCAGCATATACATCATGTCAATGTCGGTGGATATCAATTCCTCATACTTCTTCGCAGCTATATGCATGAATGTCGTATTAACATAATCAGGAGGCATAATAGGAATTGATGGTGCAAAATATAGGGTTTCTTTGTCACTAGAACTTATTGTGATTGTAAAAACCTAGTGGAATCCCCACGTGCGATGCGGCGGGAATTCAGTCGTTACCGTTATCGTGTTGGCTCATAATAACATCGGAAATTGGTATCGAAATTGTAAGGATACTGGCATGTTTTCACATCGGTAGAAAACCATAAAAACAAATATCAATAAGTGTTCTAATGGTACTGATACCGATACATTTATTGTTCAGTCGGAATCAACGTGGTGCGATATTGGTGGGACTCTAATACGGTTCATCATCTATACCGACTCTCGTTGTAGCTTACGTTGTAAGAAAAAAAAATATTGCGAATACAACTCCGTTTTGATGAAATTTATACCATGTGGGATATGAGGGTCTGTTTTAAACAACGCAACAATAACTTTTCATAGTTAATAAATTATGCAATGCGATAAAAAACAATCAGAACACAAATTATAGCAATAAGTCATCACATATTTCATTTCGTTGAATCAAAGTATTTAAAGACTGAAGCTCCCCTTCATCATGATATCATACAAATTATACTTTCAAATGTAGACTAACTAATCTAAAGCTCATAATCTATTTATACAAATAGATAAACAACTAACAACCTCAACTAACATCACCTAGAAATTAACCTTTAACAATCAAAGCAAATGAATGATTCTCAGTTGTTTTGTTCATGAACAACTGATAATCTTATAAACAACTGAAAGTTATAGACTGTTACGATACATAAACAACTATCCTAGTAAAACGACTATTATCTACGATAAAAGTCATTCCTTTAACAACTGCCTTCAATCAGTTCTTTTTCTTTACCTCGTTTTAACTATAACAATGGTTTCTTCAATTATTTCTTTATGGTAATTCTTTGAATAGTTTAACTTAAATCTTTATTTCATGTGAAGTGTTGATATTAATGAGTTGTTTATATTCAATCATCAGTTATTTCCAGGGTTCGACAATCTCCTTCTGAACTAATGATGACAAAACCAACTTATTTTTGCCTTCACTTCTTCTCCATAAGCCTTTCTCCAATTCAAAGTTTAGAGATGAGGTACCACATTCCTTTTTTAGTAGAGTCAAATCTCCTAAATCCTTTTGATCATCAATACTAACCATTAACTCATTTCTTAACTAAAATTTTGTTAAGTTCCCATCTTCAAATGTGATAGAAGTGTCTTTTTGTGTGATATTCACCACTAGATAAGGTTAGTTTTGACTTTATCCTAACTTTTGTATCAAAATGGCAATAAAACTAAAACCACAGGAACCCAGATGCAAAAAAATTGAGATTTGGACTAAAGTGACAAAACTATCCAAACATCAAGGACCAAAATGACAGTTTACTGATTAATATTTGTTTAAGTACAACTGAAACAACTATTCATGTTTGTTTCCATGTTTTGTTGCTACAGATACAAAACATTTCCGAGTTATTTCCCAAACTAGTGTTGGTGGAAAAAAATATTTACCATTTTGATGCTCCTTCAAAACTATTTACCAAAATAGTGTTTTCATTTATTTTGTATTTGTCTATTCTTTTAACCAACATAATAAACTTATTCTTTTTATATTCTGTATTTTTATTTTTTATATTATACCTTTTATTTTCAATCAACCCACTATGTTTATTTTTTCAATCAACCTATTAATGTTTTATTTATTTGTATTTACCTTTTCTTTTAATCAACATAAAAAACTTATTAATTTTTTTCTATTAATTCAATATTATACCTTCTTTCCTTCTCGTTATAAATAACAACTAAGAAAAGCATTCAAAGTAAATTTAATCAATGAAATAAGAAACTTACAAAAAAAACGAATCAAATGTTATAACTGCAGTGAAACTTATACTAACACTCTTAGATTGGGATAGCAAGAAAAAAATCAATTTCAAAAACAAAATGGTTGATTCTAAAAAATGCAGTGAGATTTATACTAGAAATTGTATTACTTTTAGGAAGTCAAGAAACCGTGAAGTGAATGTTATGAACTTATGAACAAAAAAAATATTTTTTTAATATTAACTTAGTGATATGATAAAAAAAGATGATTACTTAATGGTTTTACTTTGCTAATAAGACTTGATAGTTATACCATATATTTTTACTGTTTTCTTGAAGTAATTATAAATATTATATTCACTGAATGAGGAATATACTCTGGAAAACAAAGAATTATTGTTTTGCAGAGGTTTACGTTTTTTAAATGCGATATTAATATATAAATAAAAAGAGTCGACAAGTAAAAAGAAACAATTTTAATCTTCTGCAAAAGAACAAAAATGCAAACACTGGATTAATTGAATAGGAAAAAAGATAATAAGTATTTTTTATGTTGATAAAAAGAAAAGGCAAATTCCATAATGAACAAAAACATCATTTTGGTAAATAGTTTTAAAAAAACACCAAAATAGTAAATACTTTTTCCACCAACACTAGTTTAGGAAAAAACTCAAAGATTTCCTGTGAACTTGCTAAGAAGCAAAAGAAAAGATTTACAAGATAAAACACAACCAAGAAATGGATTTTCAGTTTGATTTATTATTATGTATAATAGTGTTGTATTTTAGCTTTTCTCTTGTTTGATATTGTTTTCAATTATTTAAACAAAATTAAAAATAAAATGTCTGATTACACATAAATGGTCACATAAAATCATAGTAAATATGTGTGACCAAAGGCTAAATAATAACCACACTTATAATTATAAAATTTCATGTGACTTTACATAACCATTAGCTACATTATTGTCACTTTGCTTTTTTTTTTTGTGACGGAATGATAGCAAACATTATGACCAAGAGAAATTATATGTGATCAAAAGTTAAGCAATAACCACGCTAATCATCTTAATTTTTCATGTGGCTCTACATAACCATCTCCACTTTATAAACGTCATGGGGAATATAAACTATGTGTGACCAAAAATTTAGACAATAGCCACACCAAAATTACAAAATATCATGTGGTGTTACATAACCATTAGACACACCATCTCCACTTGGTTTTATTTTGTGTGATAGACTATAGCAAATGTCACGGGGAATATAAACTATGTGTGACCAAAGTTTAGACAATAACCACACTAAATATTACAAAATATCATGTGGCTATACATAACCATTAGCTACACTATCCCCACTTTTTTTTCTTGTGACGGAACAATAGCAAATATCATGGTCCCAAAATATTATTTGTGACCAAAGGTAAGACAATGGTCACATTAGGCATTACAAATATTCATGTGGCTTTACATAACCAGTAGCCACACCATAATTGTTTGTTATTTTGTTTGTGTGACGAAATGATAACAAATTTCATGGGCAAAAACCAAACGTGTGACCAAAGCTTAGACAATAGCCATTTTTAAATTAAAAAAAATCTTGTGTGTCTATATATAGTTTATAGCCATACTTAGGACAAAATGATTGATTACAACAACCCTTTGCCATTGTATATCCAGATTAATGTGGCTAAAACATTTTTTACTCGTTTTTATGACTATATAATAGAAATGGCCACGATAACAAGAAATTCACATGACAGCTACTACCCTTTACCCACACTTAATGGATTGATTGCTTGATTTCAGTAAGAAACATTGATACTCTTTAGCCACACATTCAAATAGCTACGGTCCCTTAACATTAATGTGGTCATATGATGCATATGATGACTCGACCTTTGATCACATTTGGACTTGGACTGAAAAATTCGTGTAGTGGTTTGCATATGGTCACAAATTTTTTTGTGTGGTCGTATCCATATTTTGACGCAGTGTCTGACAAGCATCAACAACATCGGGTTGGATGAAAATAATAGACGACAATGGTGGTGACAGTCAACATGGTTACCAGTGGTTTTTGGTGGTGTGAGCATCGGGTGGATATGTTTTCTATAGAATAATAATAACAAGAACAATAATAAAGGTATTTAAAATAATAAATGAGCTGAAAATACGGTTTTTACCTTTAATTTAACCATTAATTTTTAATGGATTTAACAATTTGGACGACATTGGCAACAAATAGGAAACCTCAAGGGTCCAATTGCAAAAAAAAAAAAAAAAAAATAGACGAAACTTGCAAACCTTAAGGAAGATTTTAACAATTTACTCTTTCTCTTATATTGATGTGTCATGGTATGCGTTTCCGCCTTGGCGAGGTGTGGCATTTTGTCACAAATCGATTTCATAATTTTAGACGTTGACGAATCAGTCTTTAAGGACATATCCATTGAAAGTAAATTTGGAGAGGATGGCATAGAATGTTTCATTGTTGTAGGCAGATGTTGTGGTGAATTGTGTAATTGTTCAAATTGTAGGCCTTTTGCAACTTCTTTAAGCATTATTTCCACATCTTATGCTATTGATATGTTTAGGAGTCAAAATTCTCTTTCTCAAGCTTTCTTGAAATCCCCTAAGTTTTGCAAAATTGATAGTGGCTTGTGGCCTTTGAGTTCCAACAGATGATGAGGATACCTTGTGAGGAATAATAGCTTTTGAGAAATCAATTGGAGGTTGCACTTTTTTAGAAAATATTTCTTATCACTCCCTAAACTTTTTGTGATTTTCATACACTCTCTTCTCATCCCATCCACTAATAGAGATTCTTGAGTCAAATTTAGCTTCAATGAGCTCTTCTTTCATCTTGAATAGTTTGGCGGCCTCCTCGACATTTTTTTGTCTTTCTACCGGTTGTTTTCCAATTGGGAGGTGTGCGATTAGTTGATTTCAATCCTTTCAATCTTTATTTGTAAAGCTTCCAAGGTCCACCCAACAAACTGCTTTAGGGTGTATTTATACTTGACATGTTATTTGATCCAATCTATGCAATCAGCCCGTAACTCTTTTTTGAGTTGAGCGCCACTGATTATTGTGTCTTTTGGAAAGCTCCAATGACTCTCTGACATAATTTTTCTTCAAGGGTAGCCATTTTCAGCAACTCTTGTTCAGTTCAATAAACTTTGCCAGTCCACAAGTGCACTTCAATTTTCCAATTTGAAAATTGAATACCCTTCTAATTATTTCCTAAATAGCTTAATTCAATTGGGACTTTACTAGCTATGATTAGAGAAAAATTAATTTGTCATCTTGTAATTAGGCTTAAATTAATTATCTCTCTAATCCACGATAACTATTTACGATGTATCATGCTTTGATATTTATGGATTGTGATGATCTTTCATTCTTGAGCTTTGTAGACTTTGAATCTTCGTCATCGATCATGCATAATCTTTAACAATATGATGCACTTGGTGATTTATTACCCTTGATGATTTTTGTAATTGGTATCCCAATCTCAAACATTGTAATCTTGATTTATCATTTGATATTTACACTTGGCAAGTCTTATGTGTGGTGATCTTTGTGATTTGTAAATCACTAATGTTAAGTGACATGTATGTAGTATATCCACATCCTTAATTGACAGCTGTTAACACAAGTGATAAATTCAAGACATTATCAAAACAAGAAACCATTTAGGATTTTAATAATTTTATAATCTTTCTTAATCTTTGTTTTTCCAACAAAGACCTTAAGGAAGCTGGAAACTAAAGTACTAATTAAAATGCACAAATCAACCTAATTTACCAATTTGCCCCCCATGTATTTTATGAACATATCCGTGTGACACCACATCAATTTGTTGACCCGTCTATGTTTTGGTTGCTGCCAAGCGACCCTTTTGGAACCAATCAATTGAAGTACACCATGAGAGAATCTCCTTTTGACCCTAATGTACAACAATAGGTAAATTGATCATATCTTGATTCACGTCCATAAGCCAACTAGGTCGACATAAGAAACAAATTTAGATAAAAAGAAAGAACTTTTAAATCAAGAGGAACAAACAAAAGTAGAAAGTTACTCGAGGTTTTGGAAATGTAGTAATTAAGACTAGAAAAGCTTAAGAGCAACTTTAGTAGAAGATAACAAATTCTACGTAAATGGGCAAGAAGATATCACAAGGCTCAAAGTGTTTATAATAGTTGGTTGCCTTTATATACTCTCGATGGGTTGTGTTGATATCCACAATCGGGTCTGGTTTTCAATATGGGATTTTGGTTTAAACCTCTAACCAAACCATTAAAGTTTTGACGTTGGCCTAACACTTTCTTATTATGAAAATTAAGATTTTTACTTTTTTAAACCAACTAATGAGCATCCCTACTAATAACTCATTGTATATTGCAACACATTTCTCTGAAAGTATTGAAGGGTAACTTATCTCCGTTCCAAAGGATTCCATAAACGGCAACACTTCATTGGGACCAAAACTGTCATGACAATCCTTCATCGTTGGTAACTTGCCATAAGTTGCAAATTTGCAGGTCTCTTGTAAGTAATAAAGCTCTCCTAAGTTGCGATACAGTCTTAATCACAACCTTTTGTACCAATTTAGCCTTCTTAACCTTTAACCTTGAATGACAGTAGCAATATCACCGGTGATGGATTTCTTCAATGTAGTTACTCCATACACATTTTCGTCAGTAGCATATTTAAGAGCAGACGATAATAATCTTTATCAATCACAAATCTTTTAGCAACAGCCGACTTAAATTTTGCCGATTATCAATTCTCAAGTATCTTAAACCTAACACGGGTTTCAATTTTAATTTCAGTTTCAAGCCGGTTCAGGTCGGTCCACACCCTATTGCAAGGCAAAAAAATAAAAAAAACAAAATAAAAAAAGTTCCAAGAAAAGATGAACACCTACATACATTTTCTTCCCCCCCCCCCCCAATCATCCCAATTCCTGTGTTCTCTCATCATCCAAATACCTTCATTTCAATCCCAATATTATCATTAGTATTTCATTATTTTCCATCCACTTCACTCCGATCCCACTCCCATATTCAACAAACAAATAAACAAACCCCAAGATTTCCGTACAATTCCAATGATCTAATAATTCGTTTCGATTTTCACATCGAGAATACAACCATGTACGCGATTGGTTAATTGATTCGGTTAAAAGGGTATCGTTTAATTGATTCAATTGGGTTGAATTTGAGATCTGGATGAATTGAAGACTGGATAATGGATATGGATTGTTGTAATGGGGAGGTGGGTCGTCTTGATCCTGAATTGTTGCAGCTGAATGAAGTGTCTTCGTTGGCTATCAAGTCGAATTCTTTCGTTGCGGATAAGCTGTTTGATCAATGGCTTTCGCTTCCTGAATCTACTGCTTTGGTAATTCGTTCTTGTTGTTTGATTCAATGTTTGTTGTGATCTTTCATTTTGATTATTTATGTTTTTCCTTTTTATTTGTTGGGTGATATAATTATATAATGATGGTTAATTATTGGTGAAATTCAATGTTATAATTATTGTGTGTTTTTTTTTAATTTGGGAATGTAACGGATTGGTTCGGGTGGTATGTGTGGTTAAGGGAAATGTGGTATTCTAGATTGAGTTAGGATGTCACTCTAGGTAGTCGAGGGCGTTAGGTGCACTCATGGTGCAAAGAGTGACTTTTGGCCTAGGTGCAAGGCGCTTAAAAAGCGACGGCCCAAGCAAGCAAGGCGCTTAAAAAGCGACGGCCCAAGCAAGCAAGGCGCACAGTCGCACAGAGTAAACGTGTTGTCTATTTTAGGTTGGTTCTAGGCCAATTTTAGATGTTTTAGACCGGTTTAGATTGGTTATTTTTTTGGCAAATCGGATTTGAATAGTCCAATCTGGCTGTTTTTGGCCAATAATAATCCCGACTGAGTTTATTCCCGACAGTGGTCCAACCTTTTTCATTTTGTTTGTATAATGGTCCGCCGTTAAGAAAACATAACGGAGTTAAGTTTTTTTTTTCCGAATTACAAACTGATGTTTTAGGGCTTTTGTTCAGAACGAGGATATGAGTCAATTGATGTAAAATTTACTTTGAAACAGTGCTCCAAACGACGAAAACGGTGCTTCAATTCGGGTGTTTAAACTTTCATTTTGATTATTTATGTTTTTCTTTTTTATTTGTTGTTAATTATAGGATGGTATAATGATGGTTAATTAGTGGTGAAATTTAATGCTATAAATTTTGTAGCTTTTTGGGTCTAATTTAGGATTCTACCAATTTGATTTGGATGGTGTGTTTGGTTAATGGAAATGTGGTACCCTAGATCGGGTTAGGATATCACTTTAGGTGGTCGAAGGCGTTAGGCGCAAAAACGGCCAAACATGCCCCTGTGCGCCTTGATGGACGCAAAGCGTTATTGCTGTGCGAACCTTGGCCTGAGACTACATAGGCTACACTTAAGGCAGAAGCCTTTGAATTTCTGAGCTCATTGCTTAAAAATAGAAGTAACATGTTGTAGAATGATAAGCTGACACAATTAGAGTACTACCCTTTCAAGGGTGGGGGTGGGAGGGGGGGGGGGGGGGAGGGGTGATTGCCATTGCCATTGCTTGTTAAAACTGCATATCTGCTATTTTGAGTTTTGAATTGACAGATAAAGGCAGATTGATTATGATAATCTACTTTTAAGAGACTATTATAATTAGGCTTAAACTTTGCAAATAGAAAGTAATGACTATCGAAGAACTTAGCTTTTGTCTTTTAACTATAATAATAGGAAACTATTAGTGTTTCTTCACTTACCGAATTCAACAAAATATGCTTTGGGACTTCTTAAGTTTTTGGTCTTTTGTTATAAATAAGAAATTTTTCATCTTTTAGTAAAAATAATAACAATATCTAGCGATTAATTGGGATTACTCGGATCAGACTTTTTATGTATAATTTTAAGTTTTATACATATATACACGTATTTTTATACGTAATTTTTTTAAGTGGACAAGTTTTGACCAGAATCTGGGAGGTTTTGGCCAGAATATTTAATTTTTTCCGATTTCTTCTGATTTTTTTCAATTTTTTCTGCTTTTTCCTGTTTTTTTTCCGATTTTTTCGGAACGACTAGGGCCGACTAGCGATTAATGGACTGACTAAAATTAATCAGTAGAGTACCGCCTAGCGATTAATCAGCGACTTGCAACACTGCCTATATCATCTTTAACTCATTCAAGGGGTTCTATATATATTAGCTACAATACTTTAAAAGCTTGATAACTAAACCACATGCTTCTAAGTTCATTCTTACATCAACTCTTTTTTTTTTTAATTACGGGCTCATTCGGTTTTATGAACAGTGTAAACCCCTTTATATGTTATCAATATCTATGTTTTTTTTGGTATATAGGTGAAGTCGTTGCTAAATAAGGCTAAGGCAGGCACTTCATTGAATGTAGCTGGAGCAACTTCCAGCCCCAAGTCTGCTGGTAACAACCTTGTGCCTCCACTTTCACCAAGAAGCTCTTCAGGTTCTCCGCGCATAACGAAACAGAGGGGCCCGTCTGTTCTCAGTTCTCCTTTGAAAGTAATTACCGAGCCCGTCAAAGAGATAATACCTCAGGTTTGCTAACCCAATTACTAATTCTTGTATGCATTGCACCATTGCTTGTAGCAGAGGTGGAAAACGAACGGGTGAGTCGGGTAAATGGGATCGGGTCAAATGGGCAGTTTTTGTCAGGTCAAAATGAGTAATTTTTTTTTTTGCAAATCGAAATGTGTCAGGTCATGTTGTGTTGACTCAAGACAGTTTTTGTGCAAGGTCTTTTATACATCATTATAGATATATATGACTCAAATACTATGCAGTTAATATCGGTGATATTTCCCCGTGTCAAATATCGGTGTCAAATATCGGTACCGATATTAGCAGCGATATTTGACCGGTATAACCGATTTATCACCGATATTTGACCGATATAACCGATATATCACTGAATTGTTAGTGTTAAATTGCTATATATATAAATTCTACATGATATTAAAATTACCTATATTCCACCGATATCTCACCGAGATAACCTATATCTCAAATATCGATATTTTACCGCATTAACTGCATAGCTCAAATATGATTGCAGAAACTATTTTATTACACGATTAACCCCTTTTGGTATTTTGACCCGTTTCTTTTTTAACTACTCCGTTCGTCCTAAAGTAAATGTTCCCTATAGTCTAGATAAAAGGCACACAGTGTGACGAACGTGCAAGTATTGCATTTTTTAAATAAATAGAAAGGTGGACATTTGTTTTCCAGCGGAGGGAGTGATTTTTTTTAATTAGGGTCGTTTGACTTTTTATGCATAGAACATATCACGAATCGGCCCGCGGTTTCTTCAATTTTTTAGATTTAACTAAAATAGATTATATGGTTGCAGTTCTATTTTCAAAATGGACGTCCACCCCCTAACGAACTAAAAGAACGTTGTTTATTTAGAAGTAACCAGTTCTTCTACGGTCATGCCAATGGCCTATCGTTGGATGGTGAGTTTTACATTTTAGTTGTGTTGTTTTTTTTTACTTTTTATACACCATGAAATAATATAACTAACTTTTAATTCTTGCTTTGAATGAATAGAGTTTAAACCTGTTACGAAGGAAATATGCATGCTGCCATCGTTCTTCTCTACCACTCTTTTTAAAAAGATAGACGTTGGTAATACTGGCATCGTAACCAAGTGAGTTTCTTACTTAATATTTTCTAACATAAAAAGTTCGTTTTAATCCTGGGTTTAAAAAAGCGCGCCTGAGGCGCGCCAAGGCGCGAGGCAATAAGGTGCAGCTTCTGGGGTTTTTTTGCTCAGAGCCTTGTGTAATTACAAGAAGCGCCCAAAAAGCGCAAATTTAGAGTTTTTTTGGGGGCTTTTTGGCCTGAGGCGCGCGCCTCATGTATCTGAGGCGTTTTACTGCAGAAAATTGTTGTACCTTGGGTTTTTTGACTTGTACATGTAAGTAAAATGGTATAAAAGCCTTATTTATAGCTATGTTTTGTTTAAAGGAAGCTAGAAACCTATGGGATGTGTATGGGATATATAAAAAAATTATATAAACATCTTGCGCCTCGGGTACGAAAAGCCCACCGCTTTTGCGCTTCGTGCCTCAGTTTTGGACCTCGTTGCTTTTGTTCGCCTCTCGCTTTTAAAACCAAGTTTTAATCTTACCCAATGGTTGATGTATCAACTCTATTGTTGCTAATAATATGTTTTCAGGGATGCATTTGTGGATTTTTGGGTCAATAACATGCTGACAAAAGACATAGCAACTCAGATATTTATGTTATTAAAGCAGCCGGATTTGAGATATTTAACTCAGGTAATTTTTCTTAGTTATTTGGATTTTATAAATGTTACATTTTTTTGGTTTAGTAATGTCTAGTTGTCTACCAAATATAACATTGACTTTCTTTGAGTTATAGAAACAATAATTACATATCATTAGAAAATTAGAAATATATCGACTTTTGAATTAATATAACATGCATCTGTATTTTTTACATATCATCAATTACTTTATATAGATTATGAGTAAAATACACAGATGATCTCTGTGGTTTACCAAAATTTTGGATTTGATCCCTAGTTTTTCAAAAGTACATAGATGGTCCCCATGGTTTGCACGTTGTAACGCATTTAGTCCCCAACTTTTGCCAAAAGTACATGGATGGTCCCTGTGGTTTGCACTTTGTAACGCATTTAGTCCCTAAATCGGACATGCTAAAGGCTTAAGATATGTTGGCTAGGGACCAAATATTTTACAAAGTGCAAAACACAGGGACCATCCGTGTACTTTTGGAAAGCTAGGGACCAAATCCAAAATTTTGGCAAACCACAAGGACCATCCGTGTACTTTACTCATAGATTATAGTCTCTATACAGGATATAAGGACAAAGCTACTAATATATCACTATACCTTTTTAAAAAAGAGTAAAGTACACGGATGATCCCTGTGGTTTATCAAAATTTTGGATTTGGTCCGTAGCTTTCCAGAAGTACACAGATGGTCCGTAGATGGTCCTTGTGGTTTGCAATTTGTAACGCATTTAGTCCCTAACTTTTTCCAAAAGTACATGGATGGTCCCTGGGGTTTGCACTTTGTAACGCATTTAGTCCCTAACTTGGACATGCTAAAACCTTTAGATATGTTGGCTGGGGACTAAATGTGTTATAGACCATCCGTGTACTTTTCGAAAGCAAGGGACCAAATCCAAAATTTTGGTAAACCACTGGGACCATCCTTGTACTTTACTCTTAAAAAATGAACAATTAAAAATAACAGTAGCGATGAAGTGAGTTTGTTCTCTTTCCCTCTAAATGTTTAGTTTATCATTACCTTGGTTCTTTTATTGATTTATTTATTTTGTTATATATATATAATCTTTTAATTGTAAAATGAGAACTACCGTTATTAATTTGTTTTCAACTTGGCTATAGGAGGACTTCAAACCGATACTTCGTGAGCTACTGACAACGCATCCAGGGTTGGAATTTTTACAAAGCACACCTGAATTTCAAGAGAGATATGGTATATTCTTTTCACATGTTTATACCTTCGTTTTCGGGACAAAGTTACATATTTTTTTATAGATTGTGGAAAATAATAAATAGCAGATCTTTTTTTTGCTGATTTTAAAAAAAAGTTGTTGATGTGGCATTTTAATATCTTATTTGTTATTTTAGTGTGCATATATGCCATGTGGCATGCAACATTTAATAATTGTTGATTTATGTTTTGCAACTAATTTGTCAGTGGTATGGAAAAGGTGTAAAGTTTTATCTGTTTATGCATTTTTCTCTGTTATCTATTGAATACAATTATTTGTTTTAAGATATTTTTTTACTGTTATTGCCAGCTGAAACGGTAATATACAGAATCTACTACTATGTGAATCGAGCGGGGAACGGTCGTCTTACGCTCAAGGAACTCAAACGTGGAAACTTAATTGCTGCAATGCTTCACGCCGATGAAGAAGAGGACATAAACAAAGTTTTAAGGTAACACTTTATCAAAAAAATATTAATTTTTATTGTTCTAAATCAAGTATATTTTGTCACATTAAAAGATGAAACTATAAATTTTAACGTGAGGAATATTTGTTCATCTTTTTATTTTTATTTTTAATTAGGTTTTTCTCTTATGAGCACTTCTACGTAATATATTGTAAGTTCTGGGAGCTGGACACTGATCATGATTTCTTGATCGATAAAGAGAATCTTATACGATATGGTAACCATGCGCTCACTTACAGAATTGTTGATCGAATATTCTCTCAGGTTTGTAACGTTTATAAGAAGAATTATTATATTCTTTCATCAATAAAGGTTATTTTTGTCCCCTCGGTCAAATAAAATAATTAGCTTAAAATGAAACGGTTTAAATGGGTTGAAGGTATATCTAATGGGTCAAACAATTAAATTATAAAAAAAAAGTTTAAAAGGAAATGAGTCAAAGGGTCGAATAAGGTCGAAAGTTGCCCAAACTGTTTAATTACAAAAACATCCTTAATCGTGTAATAAAAAAATCTGGTATTATTCTATGAGTAAGGTACACGGATAGTCCCTGTGGTTGACCAAAATTTTGGATTCGGTCCCTAGCTTTCTAAAAGTACACGGATGGTCCCTGTGGTTTGCACTTTGTAACGCATGTAGTCCCTATTTTTTTTCCAAAAGTACATCATGGTCCCAGTGGTTTGCACTTTGTAACGCCATCAGTCCCTAACTTAACAAGCTAAAACCTTTAGATTTGTTAGCTGGGGACTAAATGCGTTTCAAAGTGCAAACCACAGGGACCATCCTTGTACTTTTGAAAAGCTAGGGACCAAATCTAATATTCCCGTTAACCACAGGGATCATCCATGTGCCTTACTCTTATTCTATTTAACACACTATTTTTTTAAGTGGGTAAAAAGTGTTTTGAGATCACCTAAACCGAACTTACCCGACCCGACCCGTTACCTAACCTGCCATTTTTGTACGTCTTTTTAATGCTTCAGTAAAATCTCAGGTTCCAAGAAAGTTCACAAGTGAAGTCGAGGGTAAAATGGGATATGAAGATTTTGTTTACTTCATTTTGGCTGAAGAGGATAAGTCATCTGAGCCGAGTCTTGAGTACTGGTATAATCGTAATCTATGCAGTTAATATCAGTGATATATTAGTTATCGGTCCCCATGTAAAATATCGGTGTCAAATATCGGTACCGATATTATCAGTAACTTTCTTCTTAGTTCTACCGTTCGTCTTTCTTCTTATTGCTGCTATTAGTGTTTTAAGTCTTAATTGTTAAATGTTAGTGTTTTAAGTCTTAGTCAATTCCTAGCTGCTACAAATGTTAGTGTTTTGCAAGTTGCAAAAGGTTAATTTGTTAATGGTAGGAGAGTATACAATTGTTAGTGTTATATTGCTTTATATATATACATATTCTGCATGATATTAAAATTACCGATATCCCACCGCGATAACTTATATCTCAATTTCGATATCCAATATTTTACCGCATTAACTGCTTAGATGTTAATTTTACCTTTGGTGCATTGCATTTGATATTATTATAATGATATAATATGTTTCATAACAAAAAGATGAAAACTTGTTTTCAGGTTTAAATGCATAGATTTAGATGGAAACGGTGTGCTGACAAGGAATGAGTTACAATTTTTCTACGAAGAGCAGTTGCATAGGATGGAATGTATGGCCCAAGAGCCCGTTCTTTTTGAGGACATATTATGTCAGATAGTCGACATGGTCAAACCACAGGTACTCGGCTCCTCTTGGAGTCTTGGTGTAATGGGTCATACTCGGTTGGTTAACGGGTAAAGTCGCAAACAAACCGAACGAACACAAAAAAGACTTTGTTCGCGTTCGTTTGTTAAGGAAATATATATGTTCACAAACTGTTCATGAACACTTACCGAACGTGATTTTATGTTCGTGTTCGTTCGTTAAGGAAGTGAACGCGTTCATGTTTGTTTGTTAATTTTAGGTAACGAACGCATACGGACATTCATGAACACAAATGAAAAGAAACGAACACAAACAAGCGTCCATGAATATAATATACATTGATCCTTATTAAATATTTTGTCTGTCATAATTTTGAAGTATTTAAATAAATTAAAACATTAACGAGCTATCGAACAAAAACGAACATGCTACCGAACATTCACAAACATAAATGAAAGAACATGGCCTCTGTTCATGTTCGTTCATTTGACTAAACAAACAAAGTTTTTTGTTTGTGTTCGTTTATTTATTAAACGAACGGAAAGTAATGAACTTCCCTCTGAAAGGTTCACGAAGTGTTCGCTAACGCGTCGAAACAGGTTCGTGTTCGAATGGGGTTGGCATTCTTGTCAGGTTGTTGTCAGAATTCGACCCGCCATTTATACGGCTTAGCTGTGTCAACTCGTTTATAACCCAAACCTGCGTATTTTGCGTTAGCAACTCTCACTTGTATATTTTGTTTGGCCTGTTTCATACGCAACCTTAAATTTAGCGGTTCATAAAATATTAAAATCTCTAGTAAATGGGTCGATATGGCCACCTCTACTTCTCATATTATTATCACATATATTATTTAATAAAAAAAATATTCGACTTACAGGATGAGGCGTATTTTACTTTAAACGACTTGAAAGGAAACAAGCTTTCTGGCAGCTGCTTCAATATCTTATTTAACCTTAATAAGTTCATGGCCTTTGAATCTCGCGACCCGTTTCTCATTCGTCAGGTATCGATTCACAATAGTATTTTTTTTAAATTAATATTTTGCTAAAATGAATAGGAGTAGAAATGTAAATAACTGTTTTGTCGTAAACAGGAGCGTGAGAATCCAACATTGACCGAGTGGGACCGATTTGCGCATCGTGAATATATAAGGCTTTCAATGGAAGACGATGCGGATGATGCTTCTAATGGAAGTGCAGATGTATGGGATGAGTCTCTTGAGGCCCCCTTTTGACTTCAATTTGGAAAACTACTAATTCAGGTATTTAATTTTATAGAATAATTGTTAAGATGTTATTTTTATAAAAATGTAAAAAGTTTAGGAATTATTGAATTATAGTTAATGCATTAAATTAATAGCTAAATATCAATTTTACTACCCCTTAGAATGCAGCAATTTCAGGACTGCAATTAATGCAGGTTTCTTTGATAGAATGTGATTTACTTAACTATTTTAAAAAAAAAATTCAATCCAGTAATAATTTCAGTCTTTGAATAAAATTTAAAATTTAAAGTTTAAATAGAATAATAATTTCAGTCTTTAAATAAAATGATGGGTTTTCTTTTTCGCATAAGTTGAAACCGACAGTGGCCCGGGTTGGGCAGTTGGAGATTTATACGGTTTTGAGGTTTGGCGGTTTAACGATCGAGCTGATGGTTTGGAACTTGGAAATGGTCATTTATCATTTATTTATTTTTTTATATCTGTTATACATGCAGTTATGCATATGTTTTACATTCATGAACCATATATTTCGTTTAAACAATTTTAATACCAAACTAAAGTTTTTGAAAATTTCATCCCTAATATTAACATATTTTTACTTTGTCCTGTTTTGAAGCACTTATACGCCTGTATACTACTTCTTATACATGCTGGTATACCAATTGTGTACGTTCATATACCACTTGTTACGCCTAGGGCTGCAAACGAACTAAACGTTTGGCGAACAGTTCCTGAACTGTTCGGCGGGAAGTTCGTTTGTGTTCGTTCGTTTATTAAACAAACATGAACAAGAAATTTCATTCGTTTAGTTAAATAAACGAACATGAACAGAGGCTGTATTCATTTGTGTTCAATAATTTCTTAGTGTTTTTAGTTTTTATATTTTATTAAATACTTCAAAATTCCGACAAATATATATTTAATAAGAGTCATTGTATTATATATTATCTTCATGAACGTTTGTTTGTGTTTGTTTGTTTCCATTCGTGTTCATGAACATTAGTTTGTGCTCATTTGTGTTCATCAACGTTCGTTTTTGTTGGTTGCCTAAAATTAACAAACACAAACGAACACGAACATAAAATCTCGTTTGGTAAGTGTTCATGAACAGTTCGTGAACACATATATTACTTAACAAACAAACACGAATATGAACAAGGTCTTGTTCGTGTTCGTTTGGTTCGTTTGTATCCCTAGTTACGCTTGTATAAAACACATAAAGTACCATACACATGTATACATCTTTTTATTAGCGGATGTATATCCGTTTTATAGTTTATGTATATCTATGTATTTCTTATGTATATCCGGTTTATATTTTATCCCTGAATTAGTTAGGAATTATCCCTGAACTAGTTAGGAATTAGTTAGGTTCTTGTATTATATATTGTTCTCTTCTTCATCAATAGAAATCAAGGAATTCAGATTCAATCATATGGTATCAGAGCCTACTGCTCTGACCTAAAACAAATTCGCAGCAGCCCCTGTCCACGGACCCTGCAGCCGATTCTTTTTCCTTCTTTTGTTCATCTCGATGTCAGACAAACCAGAATCCTCCAAGCACACTGGCAGCCTTCACCCTGCTTATTCGGTGACTAACATCCAGCACAAAGTTCGTGTTTTGGATGGTTCCAAAGTCACCCATGCATCATGGGTCAAGTTGTTCACCCTGCATGCACGCGGTTACGAGGTGTTACACCACATTGATGGCACTGAACCGCCTGCCAAAACAGATCCGGACTACGCCAACTGGGCCAAAATTGACTCTCTTGTGCTTCAGTGGATCTATGGGACACTTTCAGATGACCTGCTGGCACGTATTCTTGATGAGGAAACAACAGCTTATGGCGCATGGACCCGGATTCGGAAAATCTTTCTGAACAACAAGGGCGCCCGTGCAGCAGCCCTTGAAACAGAGTTTGTCAATCTTACCTTGCGCTCTATGCCCAGCCTCCAAGACTACTGTCAGCATCTCAAGTATCTGGCTGACCAACTGAAAGCTGTTGAACAACCAGTCACAGAAGATCGCCTTGTCCTGCAGCTGGTTCGAGGCTTACCACCGGAATTCGATGTTCAAGCCTCTATCATCAATAACACCCTTCCCTCATGGGAAGATGCCTGCGACATGCTCGACTCAGATCTGCGTCGCCAACACGCACGGGACTCTATTGCCCCCAACCCGGCTGTTGTTGCCCAAGTCTCTCGCGAGCCACCTACGGCCCGCCGGGACCCCCCTCATTATCGCAACAACAACCGACAGCAGCCAAGACGTCAATTTCACAGGCCTCAGCAGTCATTCGGTCAACAGCAACATCGCACAGGTCGCGGTAATCAGCAGCCCTCCAACCGCGACCAGCCTCGTGGTTCTTCTCAGTCTTCGGCCCAGTATCAATTGGTCCGACCCAATGTCTGGAGCCCAGGTCCATCCCCCTACTGGCCACCATGGTGGGCTGCGGCCCCACCATGTCCCTACCCAACTCAGCCCAGTTGGGCAGGCCCACCTTGGCCGATTGTTCCTGGTCAGCCTCCACAGGCCACTGGCCCAACTTCACGACAGCACCAGCCCTGGTCCACTCCACCTGCTCAGGCCCACTTGGCAGATGTAAACCCACTGGAACCATCAGAATTAGGGGCAGCTTTCCAGGCGATGGCACTGGACTCGGGAGATGACAGTTGGGTTGCTGACACCGGTGCCTCTGATCATTTGACGCACGAACCAGGTAATATTCACACTCCTTGTACTACTACTATTAATTCTGTATTTGTTGGAAATGGTAACCGTGTGCCAATTCACAGGTCCGGTCATACAACCATTCAATCACTCAATTCCCGGGTCCGCCCCTACACCCTTAAAAATGTCCTTTACACCCCAAATATTATCCGAAACCTTGTTTCAGTTCGTAAATTCACTACTGACAATATGGTTTCCATGTCTTTTGACCCTTTTGGCTTTTCTGTGAAGGACTACAAGAATGGAACGCTCCTGAGCCGCCACAATACTACCGGCCCACTGTACTCCTTCAACACCAAAACCAACAAACCTGCTTCTGCTTTGCTTACTTCTTCGCTCTCTAATGTTTGGCATGATCGCCTTGGCCATCCTGGCAATTTTATTATGGATTTCTTAGTTTCTCGTAATTTAATTTCTTGTAATAAATCTAAGAACAATTTCTTTTGCAACTCTTGTCAAATTGCTAAACATAAGCGTTTACCATTTCATGATTCTGATTCCGTTACTTTTCAACCTTTTGACATTATACATTGTGACTTGTGGACTTCACCTATACCTAGCAACACAGGTTACAAATATTACATGGTCCTCATTGACGACCACACCCAATTGTTTGGGCTTATCCACTCAAATATAAATCCGAAACCTTCACCAAATTTACTCAATTTCACCGCCTTGTCCAAACCCAATTTAATAAATATATCAAAACTTTTCAGTGTGACATGGGTGGTGAGTTTGATAATTCCAAATTTCAATCATTCGCTCTCACTCACGGCCTTCAATTTCGGTTTTCATGTCCCCAAACTTCACAACAAAATGGTAAGGCGGAACGTATGATCCGACGAATTAATGACATCATTATGTCCCTCCTTACCCATGCTTCCCTACCTTCCCATTTCTGGGTTGAAGCACTTCACACTGCCGTCTATTTACATAACATTCTTCCTACCAAACTCCATAACTTTCTAACCCCCACATACAAACTCTATCACCGGCATCCCACCTACACTCACCTTCGCACCTTCGGGTGTGCTTGTTTTCCAAATCACAATGCCACTCGACCCCACAAACTAGCCCGCCGTTCTACACCATGCATCTTTCTCGGATATCCAATGAATTATCGTGGATACCGATGCTTAGACCCCTCAACTGGACGTGTCTATTTATCCCGTCACGTCACCTTTGACGAATCCACTTTTCCTTTCTCTACCCCACCTACACCTCATACCACCCCAAGCTCTCACCCTGATTCGGAACCTTCACCCATGAGTACCCCGTTTCATTTCACCTCCTCTCCTCCCACAACCGACACCACTACTACTTCCAAACCATCTACCCCACCCATAACACACACCTACAGCCGACGAAACAGGTCTGACCCAGCAACATCCAGACCCATTTTTTTTTCCAGCCCATGCTTCCACACCCACCCCCACCCCCACGGTCTCACAGCCACATTCCCCACCCCTTACCCACACTTACAGCCGCAGAAACAGGTCTGATTCTACTGCATCCAGACCTGTTTTCTTCCCAGAACATGCACATAGCACCCTAGCTCCTTCACAATCTAACCTGACACCGCCACCCTCTACCCACCCTATGCAGACCCGGTCTAAAACTGGTTCCCTACCCTCAACAGATCCCACCCTCTTAGCCACCTCCGAGCATAATATTTCCCCACTACCCAAATCCCACACCCAGGCCTTGACCGACCAGAACTGGCACTCGGCTATGACCGACGAATACCAGGCATTAATAGCTAATAATACATAGGAGCTTGTGCCAAGACCTGCAGATGCTCATATTATCAGATGTATGTGGCTACTTCGCCACAAATACCATGCCAATGGTACATTACAGCGCTACAAAGCGCGTTTGGTTGTAAATGGCAAATCTCAACAGGTGGGTGTTGATTGTGACGAGACATTCAGCCCAGTGGTTAAGCCCACTACGATTCGTACCGTCCTCAGCTTAGCAACTTCACGTTCTTGGCCCATTCATCAACTGGATGTCAAGAACGCTTTCCTACACGGGGACCTTAATGAAACTGTTTACATGTTTCAGCCACCTGGGTTTGTTGACAGTAAAAATCCAAAGTATGTTTGTCGACTTCAAAAGTCTTTATATGGGCTAAAACAAGCTCCACGTGCGTGGTACCTCAGATTTGCTTCCTATATACAAAAGTGTGGTTTTCGATCTACCACGAGTGATACTTCTTTGTTCGTCTACAAACAGGGTGATCAAATGGCATATTTACTTCTCTATGTAGACGACATCATCTTGACAGCCTCCAATCCGACACTTTTGCAGCACTTCATTGCCACTCTTTCCAGGGAATTTGCCATGTCTGATCTCGGACCACTACATCACTTCTCGGGATTGCGGTATCCCGACGAAATGGTGGCCTGTTCTTATCTCAGACCACATATGCAGCAGAGATCTTAGCTCGTGCTAAAATGGAAAATTGTAAACAATGTGCCACACCTACTGACACCAATTCTAAACTAAGTGCAACTGCTGGAGAACCCTTCTGAGATGGTGCCTTATATCGTAGCCTTGCTGGTGCACTGCAGTATTTAACCTTCACACGACCTGATATATCATATGCAGTGCAACAACTATGTTTATTTATGCACTCCCCTCGAGATCCTCATTTCCAGTTCATGAAACGGCTCCTTCGATATCTCAAGGGTACACTAGACTATGGAATCTCTATTTTACCATCCAAATCAGCTCATATCACAGCTTATTCTGATGCGGATTGGGGAGGCTGCCCTGATTCACGACGGTCTACTTCAGGTTACTGTGTCTTCATCGGTGATAATCTGGTTTCTTGGTCCTCAAAACGTCAAGCGATTATCTCACATTCCAGTGCCGAGGCTGAATACAGAGGTGTGGCCAACACCGTTGCAGAAACAACATGGCTCAGAAACCTGCTTCTCGAACTCCATCTTCCAATTACCCGGGCCACAATTGTCTACTGTGACAATATCTCTGCTGTCTACTTATCTCAGAATCCGGTCCAACATCAACGATCCAAGCATATCGAGATTGACATACATTTTGTTCGCGAGAAGGTTCATATGGGTTCTGTCAAAGTTCTTCATGTTCCAGCAGACTATCAATACGCTGACATATTCACCAAGGGTCTTCCACGCCAGTTGTTTCAACGATTTCGGTCCAGTCTATGCATCGGAAGACCTACTGCTACGACTGCGGGGGCGTATTAGCGGATGTATATCCGTTTTATAGTTTATGTATATCTATGTATTTCTTATGTATATCCGGTTTATATTTTATCCCTGAATTAGTTAGGAATTATCCCTGAATTAGTTAGGTTCTTGTATTATATATTGTTCTCTTCTTCATCAATAGAAATCAAGGAATTCAGATTCAATCATACTTTTATACACGTATACATGGGGGGTTTTTACAAGCACATAGGGGTACATGTAGCCATTTAGGCAAAGCCTTTTTGACCTATTTGACCGTATTCTATTTTCTTAATTGACCCGTTTGACCCGCTAGAGATAAAACATGACAGGTGGTCATAAACCTAATTATCTGAATTTACTTTTTATGCAGGTGAAATAGGATGCAATTTTTAATTTAAATCAGAAAGCCCAACAGAAAGGCTGTAAAGTTTCTAGAAACTTCCATCGCGTGAAACGAGCAACTGTCAGGCAAGTAAAACCGAGTTCTCAAATTACGCGGTCGATAGAAGTGTTACGATTTGAACCTAATCGACTCGGGTATTTTTAACAATTGGATTTTCTGTATGTAATATCTTGTTTGAAGATAATACTTTGTTTTGAGACCAACATCAAAGACAACATGTAACCACCAATAATGATTGAAATGTTTTGGCATTTAAAAGGATATTTGATCAATTAATTGAATTCATGGTCAACTGTTGACTTATAGAAGTCAACTGATTAAAGTCAAACAAAAAATAGATGATTTAAAAAGTATACCTTTCAAGTGAAACTAGATAATGATGTCACGTATTTATATAAATTAGTTTTTTTAACTACAAATGTTACTCTTACTTTACACCAATATGCCTTTCAGGTGTTTATTTAAATTAGTGTTGATTAAGTTACTCGGATACCACTAGATAATGACATCACATATTTATATAAATTAGTTTTTTAAACTGCAAATGTTACTTCTACTTTACACTGATGTGAATTTTGAGTATTTATTTAAATTAGTGTTTATTAAGTTACTCGAATACCTTCTAATTAATTATGCCCGGAGCTTAATTTTTAGGTTCTTCTATGTCATTATACAGTTTCGAGTGACATTTATTTTATGAAACACTTTGATAAAAATAAATACTAGAGTTTTAAATAAAGTATAAATCTAAATGTTATTTGGATACGAGATGTTAAACTTTTATGTTAAAATAGCTCGCTTGTAAAAAAACTACTTAAAGTAGATTTTAAATAAAAGCTTAATATTTTTTAATAATTAAAATTGGTTAACATACTTCTCTTTTAGTTTTCATGAAAATCTTATGCCAGTTTTTGTATATTGATGTTCATAGACAGTAAAACACACAAAAAAAAAAAGTCACTCAACTCACTTTTAAGTTGAGTTTTACTATTTTAAAGTGTATTGCCCCTTAAAATAAGATGTATATTTTTATACAAGATAATTAAGTGTTACTTCATCAAATTTTGATGAATTAATTGAGTACAAGTAATTAATTTTCATAATTTTCTTATAGATAACTGTAGGGATTAATACAACAAAATTGAGTTGAAAGGCGTTTTAGTTTATAAGGAAACTGGTAAATTTTCCTGCGCGTTGCTGAGGCGTTCTAAAATAATAATAATAATAATAATAATAATAATAATAATAATAATAATAATAATAATAATAATAATAATAATAATAATCACGTCAAAACGTAAACCAACTAAAGCGTACATCAAAATAAGCATGAAAACATGTTAATAAGCATAAGAAACATATTATATTTGACTCGACTAATTTCTGAGAAAAATTTACGTCGAAACGTAAATCAACTTGAATTTATATTCGTATGTATATCAAAATAAACACGTAAAACTCGACTACGAAGTCTTTAGAAAGTTAAGGGGTTATAAGTGTTAACACTGAAAATTGAGGGATACAAATATAAAAAGTACAAAAGAAAAAAAAGCTAAAAGACAAAAAAAAGCTTAAAATCACTATTAACTCAACTTGGTAATATAATATAATATAATATAATATAATTTAATTATGTTATTAAGGTTTTCTATAGTATTATAACTCTGATTAAAATAGTAAACTATCCTTTTATTTATTATCTTATTATTTGAGGTTTTTTTGGTAATTTTATATTTATTTATACTTTTTATCTATAAATAATTAAATACAACAACCTTGTGAAACACCTCTATACAAATAAAAACTTCAACTCTTCCCAACAAATTTTACCTATACGCCCTTAATCGAAACTTTCAATTGAGATGAAAGATATGGACTCTTAAACATGTAACAACATATGTATAAGAATAATAAGAATCTCATCAAACCGTAAAAACCTTATAACACATCATCCGATTTTCTAATATGCGGGCATAGACGTTACGTGGATTATTTTTTTTAAGCTTATAACCTTATGAATTTTATATTTAACATGTGACGAATATATAGTTGCTTATAGCTGTAAACTTGTAACCTTGAGACGTTACGTGGATTATTGTTGTAAGCTTATAACCTTATGAATTTCGTATTTAACATGCTGCGAAAATGTCTTGTTGAATATATTTTGTTATATGATTAACTATTTTATAAAAAAAAAATCTATTTTCAAAGAAAAGCTATTTAACATGGATTATCTCGAAGTATAAAAGGAATTGTTGAATCCGTAAAGCTACAGGGGAAATTTCAGTAATTTGTTTTCAAGGCATACTTATGCTTTGTAAAATTAAATGTTATGATTTTCTTTATTTAACTTCAAACAAGAAAAATAGAAAATATATTAAATTTGCCTAATTTCACAAACTTAAATTATGGGAATTTTGAAGTGAAACCCCAAATACATAAGAAGTTAGTTATAATTATTTTAGCGTATTTTGGTCAATCCAATTTGACGGGGCGTCTTTTCCATATTAATAAAAAAAACCTGGTTTTGTCACTGACTCTTTAAATAATTATATATATAATTATTATATGTATGTGTTTGTCATATGTAAAAAGTAATACAGTTTTAGTAAATAGGAATAATGGATTTTAATAATTCAAAATTTTAGTCATTGGCCGGAAACGGTCTTAACTTAAAAAATAACCGATGGTTCTCCCAACTTTTCGTATCTTGTAAACCAATGGACTTTTACTAAAAAAAACCTTAATTTTTTTTTGTTTCCTTATCCTTTTCAGCAACTTTTTTGTATAATGTAAACCAATGGACCTTTACTAAACCGAAAAGGATAAAGAGACAAAAAGAAATTAAGGTTTTTTTTAGTAAAAGTCCATTTATTACAATATGTGAAAAATTAAGACCACCACCAGTTATTTTTTAAGTTAAGACCGTTGCTGGCCAATGACTAAAAGTTCAGATTATTAAAATCCATTATTCCTAGATTATTAAAATCCATTATTCCTAAATAGGAATAATGGATAAATCACTCATTTGGTTTATTGCTTACAATTATTATATGCAACATTTATACTGAAATTAGATATATCTTGCAATGTCATATTGTAATATGTAATTAACTAATATATTAGCAATAGTTTACAATTATTTCTTATGTAAAGTAATAATTGGGGAGCCCAATGTTGATATCTTGATATGAAATATTATTTCAGTTGAGTACATTTTTGAATTTTAAATAACTAATTTTATTAAATAAAAATTTATACAAATGTTACTCAAATAGAATTATTCCCAATGTACAAACTGTTTTTTCCAGCTTATCTTGTTATTTTAAGCAGTATGGATTCTGCAATATTTCAAATAACCAAACCATATCTTTCGATGTATGTTTACGATCTAAGAAAGCGATATGGAATATGTGGGATCAACATATCTTGGTCATGCAAGTTTTCACACAAGTTAATTGTCCATCATACTCATCTTTATTCTTGATGTCACATTTCACAGATTTTCACCAACCATTAAATTTCTTGAAAAGTCATGTTTTCACTCTCCTTTTTGTTAGAGCCCTAAGAGGGAGACTTATGCAAACAATGGGATAATCAAAGAGGCCTAACTACCCATATTGATCAACTTAAAAACTATTGTGAAAGTAAGGTATTCAACCCTCAACTTCTTTTCGGATTCTTGCAACCTCCCCTACTTAACTATATCACGTCCATCTTAGTCATACATACCCGAAATCACAACACCTAGAGGGATACTACTCTTAGCACCTTTTGTAACATCTAAATCCTCAAGTACTAGTTTGTCCCAACAAGCTTATAACGAAAAAATTGGTGATTGTTATAGATTGTTTTACATGTTTTAATAAATATAAAGCACAAATATTCAACAAACATTGAATTTTTGATTCCATGTGAATTGATATAGAACGTGACAATGGTAATAAAGACAATCTCTAAGATGCATTTTTAAATAGTTTTATAAAACATTAACTTAATTTGGTAGAGCTTCTAACTTCTTAAATTTTCCTTAAAATGCGGCATTAATTCGTTGACCAATTTAATGTTTTTGATATCTTCACTAATATTTAGAATATAAGATATAACGATACTAAGGGAAGGATCATTTGAGAAAAAATTGTTTTTGAAAGGTATTTGAGAAGAAAATTTAATTGAGAAGAAAAAAGAATAAACGATACAATTGTAATACGTAATAGTTTTTCTTCATCTCATTTGTTATTATATTTGATTAATTAATTAGTCATAAAGATTAACATCATCTACACTAAATTTTTTGCCTACACACATTAAAATTTATTCTATTTATCCTGCACAACTCGTATTTATTTTACACACCTTGTAATTTATCATACACACTATTTTTTTAAAAAATATATATTTTGAAAATAAGTTAAAAATTTAATGTAGTTAGCTATTAAAGAAGAAAACTACCAATTAATGATCTATTAAGTTTAACCAATATACCCTTACACTAACCTTAAATACAAATATTAAATGAAGTAAAATGAAGCATTTTTGTTGGTTGACGTTTTCTTCTTTTTTTTCTTCTTAAAAATAATTTATTTTTATTTGAACCCTCCACTATCGATATAAGCATATACGTCTATATATATATATATATATGGGTGTGCACGTATTTTTGTTGTTCACCAAACAACATAACTCGCTCAATGGTTAAGTACCAATTCATTGAGGATGAACGCGCCAGGAATGTAACCTTGAGGAAGAGGAAGGCGAGTCTCATGAAGAAGATGAGTGAGTTGAAGATTCTGTGTGATGTTGATGCATGTCTTGTGATGTATGAAACTGATGACAGTCCACCTGATGTTTGGCCATCTCCTTCTGAAGCGCGTCGCGTGATTCAAAGGTTTAATGATTCGCCAATGTGGAGTTCAAATGCCATGCAGGATCACTCAGCTTATCTTAAGAAATGCATAGCCAAAATGAAGAAACAGCTTGCAAGGGAAAAGGAGAAGAACATGAAACATTTGATGGTGAAATGTTTGTTTGATGAGAACGCGCTCAGGGAGATCAACAATCAAGAGGTTTTGGACGGTGTGCGTTCTGCGGTTGACAGTGAGATTGAAGTGATTGATGATATGATTAAGGAAGCTAAACAGAAGGCCAACAACAAGATGGTTTTTAGAACTTTCTTATAAGAAAATGTGATATGTGCCGATGAAATTGTTATGTTCAACCGAATAAAATGACCTTTTCGTCGTGTTCTACCTGAATAAAGTGGCTTTTTTCTCTTATTTATCATACATTATGATTGGATTTATTTTCTTGTGTTTTTTAATTGTAAATTTTCCTTTTAAATCTGCAAGCTGTATAAAGAACAGTACTGTTTTCATGGATTTTTCCATTTTTTTTTCATGTTTTGCATCTGTTTTTATTCATGGGATTTTCCATGTTTTTCATGGACTTTCCTCAAATTATTTATGGAGTTTTTTCATGGATTATATGACATCAGTATATCAGGTGATGCACATATGATCTGAATTGGCTTCCTGTGAATGCATGAAGAACATAATTGTAATTTAACAAGTGGAATTATTTTTTTTTGAAAGACAAATTTGGATCACTGACGGACCACTAGAGTATCATCGTGCCACCAGCGGAACCACCCGATCATATCCATCTCCACTAGGCATAATGCCTTTACACCAATTCAGGAGGAAACCCAATAAATATGGGAAAACTCCCTATGTGGGAATCGAACCCAGGACCTATTGGTCCCAAAGTCTTATCCCACCCCCAAGATGCCACTAGGCTATAAAGCCATCGGCTGGGCTGGAATTATTTTGGTTGGTATATTTTTTTTTGTTTCTGGATCATTAATACCATTTAGGGTACTGCATTAATTAATATATGTAATATATGTGTTATATGATATGAAACGACATAGATTAATTGAAAACACAAGACATTAAACAAACATATTAAAAAATTAAATTTCAACTCTAGATAGGAATAGAGTGAAAAAATTACGTAAACTACTTAAAATGGGTCGATGAGTATGATTTTGTGCGAGGCTTATTACGAAATGACCACGAGTTTGCTCTACACACTTTGCATGTATAGGGAAGACCCTCCATTCAAACAAACTGTTTTCAAAAGAATTAATTTTAATGTTACAAAGAACTTGTTCAATCATTCATTATTAATAGAAATAGAACTAAGCATCGTTCACACACATTGTTCCATTCAAGTGCATGCCAAAAAGGTACAATAAATAGCAGGATATAAAATTACGAAATAACCACCAGATTCAAGTAGACCATCTTTGCTTTTGATGAGGCTCAGCATAACGTCCTTTGCAATGTTGAGCCTTTTTGGTCGGATAATTATACTTTCAAGATGTGGAGAATGATCAAGTAGACGCTTTATAAAGAGCAGTTCTGGTCTTGATCCTTCAAAAGATGTGACTTCTACAGTTTGCAACATAAAAATGTCTGATCCAAACACACAGGGGATTCTAAATAATTAGATGTTAATTCCAAATCAGCATCACGCCCCTAGAAAAAAAACATAAGTTAAACAAAAGTCTTAGCATCCTATTGTTATTATTTATAAGCTACGAAAACATTAACAAACATCTAGCAATCTTTATTGTTGGGGAATTTTGTAAACACATATAATCAGATAAGCGTGTAGTCACTCTCAGATCAAATTATCACATCCGTTCTCTCGAATAATTCAATCGGATACAATTCAGAATTCGAGAAATTGAACAACAATATATGTGTATGAGAATTCATGATTGAATTAGAAGGATGACCAAAAAACCCTAATTTCGAATTTGGGGATGATCTCTGGTAACTGCCTCAAGGCAGTTATATCATTTTTAAATTAAAGTGCATCCTAAAATGCCTTGAATTTTTATCTAAAAAATTATGATGATTTTTAGAAAATTAATTTTTCTAAGGCATTTCCAATATAGTAATTTAATCAAAATAAGTTGAACAACTCGACCCTAGCCAGGGGCTGTCGCCCCTTAGACCCTGCTCCCAGGGGCGACGCTGCCCTTGGAACGCCATCAGAGCTCCACCCAAACACTTGGAAATATAACAACTCGAACAGGCATGCACTCCCGTACCTCCAAATTTGTTTGATGTATATGTGCACACACAGTACTTTCAAATTAGGCGAGTTCCGCAACATTTACCATCCGCACATGTTCACACAAAGTACTTTCAGATTAGGCGAGTTCTGCAAAATACATAGAGCACCTTGAAGTTGATCAAAATCACCAAACTAAAACTATGGAAGTTTAGTTTCTTTAACCATTTTACAACATGTGGAGGCCACTTGGGAAACTTTTCTGCGGCTAGAAACTATGTGGTGAAAGTAAGATTTTAACTTAGCATTATTAAATGAAGACTGAATAACATTTTAAAAATCAGAATTTTTTTGTGCAAACTCTACTTTATAGCCCAAAAAGAACAAAGGTTAAGCATTTTGATTTGATAGTTCATATCATACCTTAAGAAAATAGCCATCAATAGTAAAAGATACAAGGTTGGGCAAGTTGTTTAACATCGTCACCAAATTAAATCTTTCGACGTGTAGAAAATCTTGCATGGATTTCAACAAACATATATAAACCTCATAAAGGTGTTCACTATACAATAACCGGAGCAACATGGCATCAGGGCAACAACTGACTACTTGCAAATTCCACCATTTTTCGACGTTGATGTTGAAATTGTTAACACTGCCACAACTCTCCGATATCAGTTTCTTAAGTTGCGGTAAGTTGATTACAGTTCCAAATAAATTATGCCAAAATTTCCAGTATCAGTTTCTTAAGTTGCGGTAAGTTGATTACAGTTCCACCTAAATTACGCCCAAACTTAACATATGAGAATTAGACATCTTCAAGATTCGAATATCCCTAAAAATCAAGTGGTGGCTTGAAAATACAGTTATATAATACCAACCATCTCCATTCTAGACAAGAGAATACAAAATATGGAATTTGATAAATCCCATTTGAATACATAATGTGGAGCACCCTGACACTGTTTCTTGATAAGATTAACATCCATTGATCGACCTCTTGGAAACTATCACGATATATTTTGGGAATGAGCAGTGATGAGGGTGTGCGGGGAGGACCACCGTACATGGCTCGTGATTTCAATCCCCTCCCCCTCCCATCTATTAATTAACATTATGTTTTCAAAATCATCTTAGGCATTTCATTCATATCTAGTAACTTTAATTTATAGATAAATTACTCTGTTAGTTTTCAAACATGGTCTACTGTAATAAAAAAAACAATACTAATTCTTAATATACATACATATTAATTAATTGTTAAATGGACGTAAACAATATAATTAGTTGAAAATATAAGAACTATGCGTTTTTAAGACCCGTGTGTTGCGTTGGGACTATCAAACCGGACAAAAAATAGACGTAAAAACATTAATTTATGCACGCGCATTGCAGGGTGTTAACTCACATAATTTAAATAGAAACGTAAAACACTATCTCAAAAAAAGAATAAGCGGATATGAGAAGAAAACCACGTAAAAAGAAGTCAAAGAATAAATTTTTAACATGTCAAATAACTAAGCTGAAAAGTTATGTACACATGTCTAAATGGAAAAAGTTAAATTCTATTAAAAAGGGAAAAAACAAGTCAACAAGAAAAAAATATAAATGTATTAAAACATGAAGAGATTCAAAAAAACATGTAAAAAGAAAATATCAATAAAAGTATAAGGGGTGTAAATAGCTTTATTACAGTTTATGACTTGTAGTGTTAATTAATAAAAAAATAAGTAAATAAAGTTTAGAGTTGTATAATAATTCTATAAAAGTCAGGGGATAAAACGTGAATTAGTTAAAATAGCTACTAAAGGACAAAAAAAAACTATTTCTAAAGTTCATTTAAATATTATAACATAATATACTAAAAAAAAACTGTTACTTTTTAACAATATTTGTTAATTTGATTTTTAGTAAATTACTCGGATGTTCCTTGTGTTTTCTCATATTCAACATATAGTCCTCACTTTTTCTAAATTACATGTTTTCTGCTTATTGTTTATAAGTTGGTGAAGTTGGTACTCTCTAGTGTGGATGGATGCTAGTTTTTTTTTTTGTATTAAGTGGATATAAAATAGCGAAATTGGTTTCTTAGCATACGAATACGAACAACATTTTAAGAGGCATTGTCCAAGGTAAAAGAAAACAACTTCTTTTCACTTCCCCAACTTTTTAGCAAATCACTAATTTTTTTCGGCTAAAGCATTACGGGTGTACGGAAAAGGCATCAAAAAAGTTATTTATGACATGGCTGTGTAGGTATAACTAGGGGTATAAAAAATAATCTGAATCACAAACCAAACCCGAATTGTCCGACAGCTTTAGACGCACATCTAAGCATAACCTTGTTGGTCCTTAAACTATCCACTTCATCAAGTTAACACACATCTAAACACCCTCTAGCAACCCTTAAGTAGTTGGAACTCAAACATAGTTATTTAACCATTTAAACTCCTTATGGGTATTACTTATGTCTAGCTCTGCGCCTTCTATTTTGTTTAGTCCAGAACTGTACATCTCTTGATGCCTTTTTATGATCTAAGAAAGTGATATGGAATATATGGGATCAACATATCTTGGCATTGTATTTGTTTTATGAAGGAAAATATAATGGTCATACAACCTTTCACACAAGTTAGTTGTCTATCATACTTTGGTTGTTATTTAAACTATTTCATAACCTCTTATATCAACCTTAAAAAAAACGTTGTGAAAGTAAGGTATACAAACCCTCAACTTCATTCGATGGGACGGATTGTTGCAGCCTCCCTTACATAACTATAGTGTGTCCTCCTTAGTCCTACATACCCAAAATCACAACACCTAGAGGATACTACTCTTAACACCTTTTGTAACATCCCAATCCTCAAGTAGTAATTTGTCCCAACAACCATCTGATTAACAAATTTGGTGGTGTTATAGATTGTTTTACATGTTTTAATGAATATAAAGCACAAATATTAAAAAAAACATTAAAATTTTGATTCCTGAGTGAATTGATATAGAACGTGACAAAGGTAATAAAGACATTCTCTAAGACGCGTTTTTAAATAGTTTTATAAAATATTAACTTAATTCGGTATAGCTTCTAACTTCTTAAATTTTCCTTAAATGCGTATTAATTCGTTGACCATTTTAATGTTTTTGATATCATTTCCAATATCTAGAATATAATATATAAGCATATACATGTGTATATATATGGGTGTGTATGTATTTCTGTTGTTCACCAAACAACATGACTCGTTCAATGGTTATGTACCAATTCATTGAAGATGAACGCGCTAGGAATGTAACCATGAGGAAGAGGAAGGCGAGTCTAATGAAGAAGATGAGTGAGTTAAAGATTCTGTGTGATGTTGATGCATGTCTTGTGATGTATGAAACTGACAACAGTCCACCTGATGTTTGGCCATCTCCTTCTGAAGCGCATCGCGTGATTCAAAGGTTTAAAGATTCGCCAATGTGGAGTCCTAATACTCTACAAGATCACTCAGCTTATCTTCAAAAACAAATAGCCAAAATGAAGAAACAATTGGCAAAGGAAAAAGAGAAGAACATGAAACATTTGATGGTGAAATGTTTGTTTGATGAGAACGCGCTCAGGGAGATCAACAATCAAGAGGTTTTGGATGGTGTGCGTTCTGCGATTGACAATGAGATTGAAGTGATTGATGATATGATTAAGGAAGCTAAAGAGAAGGCCAACGAAAAGATGGTTTTTAGAACTTTCTTTTAAGAAAATGTGATCTGTATGCGATTAAATCGTTATGTTCTACCCGAATAAAATGCTACCTGAATAAAATTTCCTTTTTCTCGTATTTACTATAAACTATTATTAGGTTTTTTTTTTCTTGTTGTTTTTTTACTTAATTGCCTTTTTAAAACTGCAAGCTATATAAAGAATTAATAAGACTGTTTCCATGGAATTCTTTTCCTTTTTTTCATGTTGTGCATCAGTTTTTAAATGGTTTTTCCATGTTTTTTGTGGTCCTTCTTCATATTATTCATGGTTTTTTTTTCATGTTTTGCGACGATTTTTCATTTATCTTTTTTATGTATTATTTGACAGCAGTCAGCTTTTCTAGAACTATTTTCCGGATCACTGATATCAGGTGATGCACATATGATCTGGTTTTGGCTTCCTGTGAATGCAGAAAGCTATGAGTATGAAGAACATGATTGTTCATCATTTTAGCAAGAACTATTTTGGTTGGTCTTTCTTTTTTTCTTTATTTCTGGATCGTTAATAGCATTTAGCGTACTGCATTAAATTTGAAATTAATAAAAACGTATACTTGTTATATGATACGAAATGATATAGATGAATTGAAAGCGCAATACAATAAACAAAAATACTATAGAATTAAATTTCAATTCTAGGAAAAAAGGAAGTGAAAAGTTATGTAAATTACTTATAATGATTATGATTTTGTGCGACACTTATGACGAAATGACCACGAGTTTGCTCTACACACTTTGCATGTACAACGCAGACCCTCCATTCAGACAAACTGTTTTCAAAAGAAGTAATTTAAAGTTACATTTGCTTTGAAAAAAATATATTTTCTAGACATTATAAATTAAAATGTACAATATAACATATCTATATAAACACACAAACACTCATGCACACAACACATGAACATTTAGAATAAAACATATCTATAAGAACATGCAAACATTTGTGCACACAAACACGCACAAACATGTGGTGATATTGAGTTAAAATCCACTTAGCAGCAAACACCCCACACGTGAAAAGTTAGAGCGACATAAAACCTCTATCATATAAACAAACAAACAAATGTACCCGGTGACATCACACTCATAATGTTTGAAGTAGGGAAAAGACTAAACTGGTAGAACTAATTTACCGTTAAAATAACCAGTTAGCTCTAGTAAAGATAAAACTCTGTCATCAAAATCAGATTATTCCACCCCGTGGTGGAGATGGCAGTGATATCAGTTCGCTGGTGGAAATATGCGGTAGCCGTTACTATGACTAAGTTCACAGCAATAAGATAAATATTTTCAAAACACAAATCCTCTGGGATAAAAAACCAAAACAACTTACATGAGCACAAACTTGTTCATTAGATTAAAATTATTTCTATCAAACAAAACACCTAACATCACTTGAAAGATCCAGAATCAATCTCCAGATGCAAAAATCTTTTTTTTTACCAATGTTCAGCCGTAGAAAGTTTAAAACTGAACATTACAATTCAAGACATTGATGCTTGATCAGATCTGACCCGCTTTGAAGGGTGCGGGTTACATCCACCATTGATTTTAGATTTGTTAACATCTCGTGCTTCTACTTGGGACGTTGACTTTTACTTTTGACTATTATCGTTCGTGACTTCTTCGTTTTATCTAATATGCATTGATCATCATGATGATCTGAAGCTTTGGGTTTTTCAATTGTGTTTGATGGAGGGGCGTAATCGTCATTTGGATTAGATGGTGACGGCTTTACCCTTTCGGTTTCCATTTTTCTTTGTTGCTCAAACATCATTTGAAGGTATTTTCCTTGTTCTTCTATCTGTAACTGTAAGTTTCTTTGGATCTGGAAGGGAAAAAAAATAAATGTAAATCAGTTGATTGTTTTAGTATAACTTTTAGTCGATTTGGTGATTCATTTCAAATAGGTCATTAGAGGGTCAAATCATAAAATTTAGCTAAAAACAAAACAAGTTAAACTGGGCGCAAAATGTATTTTTAATGCTTTGAGCTTCCGGAATTGTTTAATTTTGAATAAGCAGATAATTATCACAATAACATAGATGATTAAAATGAAACAAATGAATTGTTTGTAGGTCGACCCAAATGTACTAAAAACCCATTACAACCGAAAACTGTATTAAACGTACCTCAAGCTGTTCATGAAGTTGCTTTTTGTACTTCCATCTGCAACTTAAATGCATCAGTGAACCCCAAACTCCTGCCATCGAAAACTGTATACATAAGTTTAAACTTGGTTTACATAATAAAAAAGCACAATTTTATATCCTATTTTGACACTAATCAGAAACAATACATCCAGGATGTGTAAGGGATATTCTCTCGGTCCCATCAGAAACAATACGTCTGGGATATGGAAGGAATACAAAGGGTGGTATTTCTAACAAGTTTCTAACATGGGATGCTAACAATATAGACTCACTAGGGTGACTCACTCTAGTGCAGACCACGGTCCCGAATATCTTAAAAGCTAGATACACCAACATCTAATCTCCTCTCGGGCGCTCAAAGATGATAGAATGCTAAATTACCAAAAAGTTGAATTACTTGTTTCTAGGGTTTACGACATCTAGCAACCACAAGATTCTATCGAAAACACAATGTACACAAAAATCACTAAAACCCTAGACCAATCAATACAAAAACAATCAAACTAGAATCAAGTGGAATATGCAATAGCAAACAAATATGAAGCACGCATGAACATTAGAAACCTGATTAGAAAACCTTTTACCAAAACAATAAAGCCTTGGTAGCTAGCTCTAAGAGTTTAGCTACTTATGTTCATAACACAAGCAAATGTCAGATTCGATAACATGAAACACTTCTTAGTGCGTCGCTAGGGAGCTTGGTTAATGCTTGGCGACATGCCAACAATCCAGCCAACAATCCACAAACAACAAAACAATCGCGGTGCCATTTTTCGGAACTTTTTCAATCTTGGTGTGTTGCTAGGAAAGTCCTCGCATCTTGGCGACGTGACAACTTCTCTCAGATCTCGATTTTTGTCTTTTTATCGTAAAATCTTCGTTCTAACTCCGTTTGCGGCCACATTTTCGTATCTCAACCCTCTATCATATTATCTTCCAATATCTTCATTTCCAATCCATTTATGTTTTAAAAAAACACATCCAAAGTTAGATGCGTTTATCCTCTGTGCTCATTTCTAACCTTTTTAGGCTTGTTTTCGCTCATTTTGCACACGAACACCTGCAAAATACAGCAATATCAAAGTACAAGCTAAGAAAAAACAAAAACGACTCAAAACCTATCTAAAAACTATACATGTTTCATGAGAAATTGATACAAACCCGATTCCTATACGTTAATTAGGCTTGAATTGAAGGGGTAACGCCCCCACTGATGTGGCAAGAATGGGTGTGGATGGGGTTAAACACAATGCCGGGGGAGGGGGGAGGGGGTTGAAAGAGGGTAAAAAGGGAGGGGGCGTTGTGCACACCACGCTTGTGAACGGGGATTAGTTGGTGGGCCCCAATGCTATCAACCAATCAGATTTTATCGTTGACTTTTTTTTCTTTAATGTATTTAACTAAAATATTATTCTATTGGGTGGTGGATACTGAAAACTTGTGAAACCATTACACGCAAAGGTGAAAAACGTGAGTGGGAGCTCATGACTATGTAACATTACAATTTTCAAGTTGTAGTTTGTCCCTACAACCTTATAATCAACAAATTTGGTGCTTGTTATAGATTGTTTTACTTGTTTAATAAATATAAAGCACAAATATTCAACCAACATTGAATTTTTGACTCCCGCGTGAATTGATATAGAACGTGACAATGGTAATAAAAAGATTCTCTAAGATGCGTTTTTAAATAATTTTATAAAATATTAACTTAATTCGATAGAGCTTCTAACTTTAATTTTCCTTAAATAGGGTATTAATTCGTTGACCATTTTAATTTTTTTGATATCGTTTCGAAATATCTTGAACATAAGATATAAGCATATACATGTGTATATATATGGGTGTGTATGTATTACTGTTGTTCACCAAACAACATGAATCGCTCAATGGTTATGTACCAACTCATTGAAGATGAACGCGCTAGGAATGTAACCATGAGGAAGAGGAAGGCGAGTCTAATGAAGAAGATGAGTGAGTTGAAGATTCTGTGTGATGTTGATGCATGGCTTGTGATGTATGAAACTGACGACAGTCCACCTGATGTTTGGCCATCTCCTTCTAAAGCGCATCGCGTGATTCAAAAGTTTAAAGATTCGCCAATGTGGAGTCCTGATACTCTACAAGATCACTCAGCTTATCTTCAAAAACAAATAGCCAAAATGAAGAACAGTTGGCAAAGGAAAAAGAGAAGAACATGAACTTTTGATGGTGAAATGTTTGTTTGATGAGAATGCGCTCAGGGAGATCAACAATCAAGAGGTTTTGGATGGTGTGCGTTCTGCAATTGACAATGAGATTGAAGTGATTGATGATATGATTAAGGAAGCTAAAGAGAAGGCCAACGAAAATATGGTTTTTAGAACTTTCTTTTAAGAAAATGTGATCTATATGCGATCAAATCGTTATGTTCTACCCCAATAAAATGTCCTTTTTCTCTTATCTATCAAAAATTAAATAAAATGGCCTTTTTCTCTTATTTATCATAAATTATGTTTTGATTTTGTTTTCGTGTTCTTTTACTGAATTTCCTTTTGAAAATGCAAGTTGCATAAAGAACAAGACTGTTTTCATGGATTTTTTCCTTTTTTTTTCGTTTTGCATTAGTTTTTCATGGTTTTTTTCAATGTTTTTCATGGCCTTTCTTCACATTATTCATGGAATTTTTTCATGTTTTGCATCGATTTTTCATGGATTTTTTTTTCATTTATCTTTTTTCATGGATTTTTTTGACATTAGTCAGCTTTTCTAGAATTATTTTCTGGATAACAGATATCAGGGGATGCACATATGATCTAGCTTTGGCTTCCTCTGAATGCAGAAAGCTATGAGTATGAAGAACATGATTGTTCATCATTTTAACAGGAATTATTTTGGTTGTTCTTTTCTTTTTTCTTGATCATTAATACCATTTAGGGTACAACATTAATTTTGCAATAATAAGAATCTAATTTTTATAAACACAGGGGCATATTAAAAACAAAGAGCAGCAAAAATGTTAGCAATATATATGTGTTATATGATACGAGATTATATAGGCGAATTCAAAGCACAATACAGAAACATATTATAGAATTAAATTTCAACTCTAAGAAAAAAGATAGCTTGAAAAGTTATTTGAAGTACTTAAAACGGGTCGATGATTATGATTTTGTGCGACACTTAGGATGAAATGACCACGAGTTTGCTCTGCACACTTTGTATCTATAGCGAAGACCCTCCATTAAAACAAACTGTTTTCAAAAGAACTAATTTAAAGTTACCTTCGCTTTGAAAAAAAAAAGTATTCGCTAGACATTATAAATTAAAATGAGAACACGCAAGCATCCGCGCACACATGAACAAAATGTACACAAACGTGCACTAGCAGTCAAACACGACACACACAAACATGTGATATTGATTTAAAATCCACTTCGCTGCAATCACACCATGCATGAAATGTAAGAGCGACATAAAACCATTGTCATATAAAATCGAACTATATAAAAATGTTGTTAGAATGTATTCTCATGTATAAGCTATTATACAAACAAACCAACCCTGTGACATTCCACTCAAAACGTTTTAAAGCAGGGAAAAACTGATAGAACTAATTTACCGCTAAAATATCGAGTTAGCTCTGGTAAAAATAAAACTCATCATCAAAATCAGATTATTCCACCAAGCGGCGGAAATGGCAGTGATGTTAGCAACGGTGGTCGCAGTAGTGTCAATGGTGGAGGTGACACGTGCGGTAGTAGCTACCATCAAGGATAGTTGTTAATGGCAAATAGCGACAAATAGCGATAAGGTACATATATGCTATATAGCGAATAGCTATTTAGGCGACTATTTTATAAGTAGCGGAAAAAAATATTTACAAAATTTTTTATGGATTTTATATCAAAATACACCACTAGAAAATCCAAAATTTTCTACATCGTTTTTCGTAGGAAATGTGTCAGATTCTGACGAACTTATGACAAAATGCATATGGAGGAAAACCCCTCGTAGGAAACTGGTTTGTTACGCATTTCCTATGCAACTTACGACGCATTTTCGACCAAAATTTGGTGTCGGAAATTCCTACGCATTTTCTACACATTATTACTATTATTATTAATAATAATATAATTATTATTTTTAGTTTTGTTACCCAATTCCCACACATTTTTCCGACGCATTTCAAACACTCTCCTTTTTGACGGATTTCCGACACTCTCCTTCTAACGCATTTCCGACACTCTCCTTTCTGACGCATTTCCGACACTCTCCTTTCTGACGCATTTCCGACACTCTCCTTTCTGACGCATTTCCGACACTCTCCTTTCAGACGCATTTTTGACTATTATTAATACTACTATAACTATTTTTTTAGTTTTGTTACCCAATTCCCAAACATTTTTCCGACGCATTTCCATCACTCTCCTTTTTGACGGATTTCCAACACTCTCCTTTCTGACGCATTTTTGACACTCTTTTCCTACGCAACTAACACTCCTTTTCTACGCATTTCCGACGACCTTAGATAAAATTTTTAAAAAATATAGTTATTTGTTTTGTAACTTCCTACGCATTTGCGACGGAACATTTAAAGAAGAAAAAGATATTTTTTCAATGTTTTGCAGTTTCATATATTTAAAAACAAATCAAGAATAACAAATCAACCTCTGAAATTTATTAATTATTCTTATTACTTGAGTTTAGTTCCTTCCAAAATGCTACAACACCAAACTGGAAATAACATAATAAAAGTGGACAAACAAAACAAGTTAATAATAATAATAATAATTAAACGTTTAAATACAAATATAATTCATCCGTTATAAATGAGTAGCAAGTTGTTAAGCATTTCCTACGCAATACTTAGAATTAGTATTTCTATCGATATTGTGTCGCAAATTGGCCAAAAAAATCAAGGCTTTTTTTCATAGGAAATGCGTAATAAATGTGTCGCGACACATTTTTTTGCGTAGGAAATTTCCGTAGCAAAATGACCACTTTTCTAGTAATGTATAATTACACTGGCATATGCTATTTTACATGTATAAATAACATAAACTTAAAATCCAACTATTTTATAGCTATATTTAATTGCTATTTATATTAAAAAACAAAAAGTAAATAAATTATCGCTATCTTTTGCTATAACCCTAATAGCGAGACTAGATCTATACACTACGTAGCGCGCTATAGCGGTTGCTACGCTCGCTATTGATAACTATGCCATCAACGACGAAGGCGGTGGTAGCCTATATTATGATTAAGTTTACACTAATAAAATAATTATTTTTAAAACACAAATCCTCTGGAAAAAGAAAAACCAAAACAACTTTCATGAGCACAAGCTTGTATATATATATATATATATATATATATATATATATATATATGTATATATATATATATATATGTATATATATATATATATGTATATATATATATATATAGGGGTTGGTTAACGTACAATTGGGCTTAACGTACGATGCGTACGCTGTGAATATATAACATGCGATTTTGTTTTTTTTTTTTCAACATGTGATTTGTTGCATGTGATTTTTTTTCAAACTCATGCAAATTTACTCCATTTTCCAAAAAATCGCATGTTGTAAGTACAAAATTCGCATGTTATAAATTCACAGCGTACGTTAAGCCTACATTAAGCCTAATTGTACAATAAAATTTCTCTCTTTCTCTCTATATAATGGAAGTAAGTTTTGTCCTTCAAAAATAGAAAAAAAAGTATAAATTTTAAACTATGATAACATATTATAATTACTAGTGGGAAACCCGGGCGTTGCGGCAGGAGCTCTGTACACATGTAAAAGATATTATATTGGTGAAGTGGACAACTTGTAGTGTTGTACTGTTTTCCTTTAGTTTCCGAATCATGTGGTTTTCATTTTTTTTATGTACCCTAAAAAATTCCTAATACACGTTTAGTATGTTACACACCTCGGTTTTGGAAAACAAGGCGCCAAAAGCGCGCGCACACATTGGCAAGGCGAGGCGCACAAAAAGTGGCCCAGGAATAAACCGGGCCTGAACTGGTCCAAAACAGCTAAAAGTGGCCTGGCCCGGTGCCTTGCAACTCTAAAACAAATCAGAATACTTGACTGCAATAAAAAAATTTAGAGATGAGCTCGATCAAGATCAAAGTTTTAAGAAATATCAAACACATCAACACGTTTTACCCTATTGACTCATTCCTCTTTTATCTATTTTTTTATGACTGGTTTAAGAACCCATTGCCACCTATTAGTTTCACCATAATCAAAAGTTTTTGCAACCTCATGGAGCAATTTTTCAGCATAAAGAGCAGTTAGTGAAGTTTGTTCAGCTATTTTTATAACAATAGTGTTGCCGGTAACAAGAGCAGGTCCAACCTTCCCTAGCAAACATAAGAAGAGAAAAGTCCTATAGAATGATCTAACGCGCAACCCAAATTGGTTCGTGCAAAGGTTGCACATGGTAAGGCACGTCAGCAGGAACCGCGCCCAACCTGCATGTTTCACAGACATAATATGTACCATATGCACAAGTTGTACAATACATAAAATGTATATTTCAATTGCAGGATTATTTACCAGCCTAATAGCGAAATAGACGTGAAAACTTTGGTACTTCAGTTTCAGCAAACTGTGAGGATAAAGCTTCCCATTATCCCATGTCTCAAGAACTGCGGGGTCATCATTGTGTTTATCCACTAAATTAGCAAATCTTAGTGGTATATGCGATCCCTCCTGTACACGGATCCAAGGTTTGAAATGCTTTCCCTGGAAATTGGTAATGTTTAGCATACAGTGATTCACCACAATTACTTGACACAAACACAAAGAATATTTTGGTTAGGTGCTACTCTTTAGTTAATACAGGCCCACCAATAAAAAAAGTCTCTTAATTTATAACCTTTCACAATTGAATCTTTTGATTCGAACAGCAGGTTCGTTGTGACCTTGGGTCAAGGAAACAAGACTTACTGTTGGATTGACAGGTGGGTTGGTGTGTGTCCGTTGAAAGACCTCTTCCCACTGGAAACAAACAAGTTGTGTACCGTACAGGAGAGATATCTAAACACAGGGGACTGCACGACTTGGTTTTGGAGTGAACCAACCCTTTAACACGTCCCGGTGACATTCGTGACTGACATTCTTGTATGTAACTGCTCAGCTCTCGTTCAACATCTAATCAGCCCGATGTCTAGCAGTGGTTGGGTTCCCACGGGTGCCAAAGTTTTAAAGTCTGCAGCCTTCGTCACGAGCGGGATTGTTGGTTTCCAAAAAAGCCCAGGGCTTATTTCCATAGAGCTAGCACTTCTATTCAAAGACGAAAGAATACACTTATATTTTTAATGAAACGGTTAACATATGATTAAGTTACTAAAACGATATATAAGATCAACATATATTTCAATACTTGCAGTCCAAAGATGATATGGAAAAAATGTATTCAAAATGGTAATCAAGCATGTAAATGGCGATAATGATGATGATGACTAAGCACAAATAATACTAAATGGGGTTAGAAGGTGATCTGCTTTGTTTAATGGCCTACCATCCGAACAAAACCATTTCATACCAATTAAAGCGTCAATCAAAACACAAGACCAAGCAAGACACTCGAAACCATAAAACAAAAATGAAAAACAACATGCTAAAGCTAGGAAAATGGTCTCTACAAAGTCTAAAGGCCCCAAACCAAAAGAACAAAAAGCAGCTGTAACCCAAAACAGCTCAGAGCAAGAACTAAAGAAACAACTAATTCACTTTATAAACATTTGTATTTAAATTTGTTATAAGTGATTTTAGAAACCGATTGAAAGTATTAACAAAAAATAGATATTAACTGCACAATAATTATACGAACAAATGATGAAGAACAAAAAAGAATATGAGAGATGAGATGAAACCTGTCAATTGCACACATATTTCTGAAGAGCATTCTTCCAATTGACGTCATCTGTTACGCACTTGATAAATCCACCGAACGATTCAAAGCTTTCTTCATCGTTACTTGTGCTATTGTTCATATCGCAATTAGTAACTTAATGAAGCATACAAAAACCACTACCAAATAAATCCCATCTAAAATTGCTAGATTCAAGTCAAACACGCAAATAATCACACAAATCACTACTAAAACAAGCAAACAAATCACTTGCTAGTTCGAAAAATCAAACATATAAGATATATCAATTGAAACCAAATCGACAACACTTACCGATAGAATTTCTTCAAGAGCTGCAAAACATTGAGGCAAAGCCAAGAAACCAATAAAGAAAAGTTTTAACCATGACTTCAATTGCACCACAGCCACAAACATGATATTATAATCAGAGATTATATCCAATAAAGTCGTTTCAAAATCAATAACAGAAACATGATTCAAGAACATTATACCGAGAGAAGAAGTACCTCTTCAATTGGAGCGATGCGAGTCAATAAAAGAATATCCAGAGGACAATTTCAGGGGCGATTTCTGCAATTCTTGAGTTGATTTCAATCATCAAACCTAATTGTTGATTATATTATAGATTGTTGCCACCGTTTCAATCATCAATGGACGTCTTCAATTTACGCCTTCATCAATTCGCGTCTTCAATGTACACTGACTGTTGGGGTGAATAGTTCATTGTGTAAGAATCAACTAGGCTACAGACATTGAATTGGGGGCAATTTGGGAGGAAGGTTGAAAAATTAGAGAAAAAGCTTGACTATTGGGCTGCCGTCTTAAAATTAGGTGATTCTCAGTCCTAAGGAGATGTATTATAGATAGAAAATCCATTATTTGGAAATAAACTTGGACGCAAAGTCATCACAGTAAATTAAAAAGTAGTTGTTGAATTAGACTTGGATTTTGTCAAGTCAAGCCTTTGAAACTTCTAGGTAAATTCTACCTTTCCAAAGCTGTTGACTTAAAAATTCCTTTACACAACCACTGATAGTTTCCAATATTCATCTTCTTCATCTAAATCACTCTCCAATAATTCATAATGGTTCTTCTCACTGAAACTCAACATTTACCAGGATCCTCATCTCCTTCATCAACTCATGATCATAGATATGATGTATTTCTAAGTTTTAGAGGTGCTGACACTCGTAATCCCTTTTGGATGCTGGTATCAACACGTTTTTGGATGATGAAGAGATTCAAACTGGAGAGTGCCATTAAATCATCTAAGGCTTCTGTTATCGTCTTGTTTCTTCCACTTGGTGCCTAGAGGAGTTGGTATTGATTCTTGACCAAAATAGGAACAATAACCAAATTGTTATCCCCATCTTCTATGATGTCAGGAAACATCAAAGCAGCTTTGGGGAAGCAATGACAAGTCATAAACAGCGGCTGGAGGCCGAAATTGACGCAAAGAAAAGAAGTCACTGGGCTCAAAGGATGGAGTTGTGGAAGATGGCACTCGCACAAGTTGCTGATTTAAAAGGGAAAGATGCAAAGGGACGGTAATGGCTTTCTCAGTACCTATATATACAAACATTATATTGCACTTATCAATATGCAGTTAATCAGCTAATTATTTTGTGTGAATTAATAAAACTCATACTACCAACATTTTTACAATTAAAAACGAGAAGTAAAAAATATTCTGCCATATTATTTTGATTATGATCGTCTTATTTCCATTCTTAGGTCCATCGAGATTGTATTTATCCCTGTATTGTCTCATTGTAGACATGAACAGATTGTATCATTTTACATGGTATCAGAAAGAAACCTCTGGCCAGATCTAGATCTCGCCGACATCCTGCCTTCACCATTCCCTTTCAAATTTTGTCCCTTTGTTCATTTTCATGGGTGACAAATCCAACCTACCTGCACCCCAAACACTCCATCCCGTCTACACGGTAACGAACATCCAAAATAAAGTCCGTGTTCTTGATGGTGCAAAGTCTCATACCCGTCATGGGTCAAGCTTTTTACGCTACATGCTGAAGGGTATGATGTGGTCGACCACATTGACGGTACGCCGGCCCTGGCCAAAGACGCTGATGACTTTGCCTCGTGGAAGAAGATAGATGCGGTTGTACTACAAAGGATTTTTTTTCAGGTCTTGGAAGACAAATCCACTGCCTATGAAGCATGGGAACGGGTCAAAAACTTGTTCCTGAACAACAAAGGCTCTCGAGCCGCCGTGCTACAACACGAACTTACGCACCTTACCCTCTTCGCCAACTTACGCATCGCGGCTCGTGAAAACATTGCTCCTACACCTCATGTGGTTGCCGCCATTACCACCCTACCCAACCGTGACTGTGACCAAGATCAGCATCGTGACGGGCACTCACATCAAAACGCACCACCGACCTACCCAGAATAAGATCAACGTCGTCACACCCTGTGTTCCTCAAGCCACCGGGAGTCATACAGAAACTCCAGGTCGAATTGCGAATACTGGACGGTACCAAAGTAGGTCATACCCAAATCAGCCTCCCTTTAATCCATATTGGGCTCAACCTTGGGAAGCAAGGCCCAGTCAACGGTCTAGCAACAACACTTCAAGTAATCAATCGGCCCAGGCCTACTTGGCTGAAACTGCAGCACTGGAATCAACTCGGCTGGCTCATGCGATGCAAGCCCTTTCCATGAACGCGACTTAGGGTGGTGACGGTCAATGGCATTTCGATACAAGTGCAACTTCTCACATTACTTTTGATATAAATAAATTAAACTATTTCTCTAATTATTCACCAGTAGAGTCAATTTTGTGGGCAATGACAGTAAAATTCCAGTTATGAGTTTGGGATCCGCTACCATACCCACATCATCTAGACCTTTTACACCTAGTATTCGTTTTGTTTAATCCCAATATCATTAAAAATCTCATATCTGTGTGTCGCTTTAAAATTGATAATAATACTTCAATTGAATTTGACCCTTTTGGATTCTCTATGAAGGATTTCAAGGATGGCACGATACTGAGTCATCACAACAGTACTAGTGACATCTACCCGCTCACTTCCACCCGGGCAACCCGTCCTAGAGTTTCTTAATTCCAAGCACTTTATTTCTTACAATAACCCGCATTTACCTTTTCTTTGTCAGTCATGTCAATTATCCAAACATAAACGTTTGCCATTTGTGGATTCTACAACCCGTACTTTGTTACCATTTGCTATTTCGCATTGTGATTTGTGGACATCTCCGATTTTGAGTCATGCAGGTTACAAATATTATATGGTTTTGATTGACGATTTCACTCAATATAATATACTTGGGTATACCATCTAAAATTTAAATCCGAGACATTTACCAAGTTCACACATTTTCATCAGTTTGATAAAACACAATTTCACTTACCAATAAAATCCTTTGAATGTGACATGAGGGGTGAATTTGACAACATCAATCTTAAGAATTTGCAAACCAAAATGGCATGGAACTTCGGTTCTCTTGCCTGCACACATCCAACAAAATGGGAAGTCTGAACCCATGATTCGTCGCATTAACGAAATCATGTTTACCTTACTCACTCATGCCAAACTACCATCTACCTTTTGGGTCGAAGCCCTTCACACTGCCTCTTATGTACACAACATTCTCCCCACAAAATTGCACCACTATCAAACACCCACATCCTTACTTTGCCTACGCCAACCCGAGTATGACCATCTCCGTGTGTTCAGATGCCTTTGCTATCCGAACCTCTCCTCCACTCGTCCTCACAAACTTGCCTCTCGCTCCTCATCATGTGTCTTTCTTGGATATCGACCAATTATCGCGGGTACCATTGTCTCGAAATTTCAACCGGCAAAACAATTTTTTTGCGCCATATCACCTTTGACGAAACACAATTTCCTTTTGCCAACCCATCTCAATCCTCCCCTGTTCACTCGTTTCTCGACCCTTCCCCCTTACTTTTCACTCAACCTATGTCGCATACTAACTCGCTTACCACACCCGTTACTCATCGAGGCCCCTTTAGCCTGTCTCATACATTAGTCCCATCGCCTGGCCCACACCATACATCAGCCGACCCTTCTAACCCTTGCGGTCCACCCCTTACTTCAAATCCACTAAACCACCCATCTAACACCTACGGCCAAATACCTGATTTAGATCCTCATCATACATCAGGCCCACAACCCACATTTTTTACCACCCAACCAACTGTCACGACAATTCCAACCCCACCCCCACCTCCTCACGTCACTTCCACACACCCAATGCAAACTCAGTCGCAATCCGGAATTTATAAACCGCAACAACTGATGTCTCTTAACACCGAAACATCCCATCTCATCTCTCCCTTGCCCAAATCCCATCTAACCGCTCTCACCGACCCAAACTGGAAAATTGCCATGGCTAATGAATATGAAGTTCTAATGGCAAATAATACATGGGAACTTGTACTGCTACCTATGGATGCCCCCGTAATTCGTTGCATGTGGCTCTTTAAACATAAGTTCCACGCAGATGGAACGTAGGAAAGATACAAAGCGAGGCTAGTTGTCGATGCCAAAAGTCAAACCGTGGGAGTTGACTGTGATGAAACGTTTAGCCCAATGGTTAAACCAACTACCATTCGCACTGTTTTAAGTCTTGCTATATACAACGATTGGCTTATTTATCAGTTGGGTGTAAAGAACGCATTTCTTCATGGTCATCTCAAAGAAACAGTGTATATGTTCCAGCCACCGGATTTCACCTCATCTTCATATCCCAAACATTTGTGCAAACTTAACCGCTCACTTTATGGCTTAAAACAAGCTCCAAGGGCTTGGTATCAACGGTTCACCGGTTACATGTCCCAATACATTTTAAGAGCAGCATTTGCGTCACTTCTCTTTTTATATATAAAAAGGGTGAGCAGATGGCATATTTACTATTATATGTAAACGACATTATTCTCACCGCCTCAAATGACTCTCTGCTGAGAAATATTATTCAGTCATTGTCCACCGAGTTCAACATGACTGACCTTGGTCCTTTGCATCCCTTTCTCGGTATCGCCGTTCATAAACAACAAAATTGGCTACTTCTTTCTCAATCAACATATGTGGCGGATATTCTTAAGCAAGCAAACATGTTAAATTGCAAAACATTTAGCACCCGGGTTGAAGTTGGCTCAAAACTGAGTGCTACCATTTTCTAATATTTCTTTATACCGAAGCTTGGTTGGCGCTTTACAGTACCTTACCATAACACGACCCGATATCTCTTTCGCAGTCCAACAAGTGTGTCTCTTCATGCACGCTCCATGTGAACCCCACTTTCAACTTCTCAAAAGAATCCTCCGGTATATCAGAGGTACATTATCACAAGTTTTGCTCATCACGTCGTCCAAGTCCCAAACTAACGGCTTATTCAGACGCTGATTGGGGTGGGTGTCCCGACTCTCATGCTCGACATCTGGCTATTGTGTTTACTTGTATGACAACTTGATTCCATGGTCCTCAAAGCGCCAACCCACCATATCTCAGTCTGGTGCCGAAGCGGAATACGTGGTTTCGCCAACACCGTAGCCGAACTCAGCTGGATCCGAAACCTAATGCTTGAGCTTCGGCTCCCGGTTCGCTAAGCTTTTATCGTCTACTGTGATAACATCTCAGCTGTTTATCTCGTTGAGAATCTCGTGCAACACCAACGAACAAAACAAATTGAACTTGACATACACTTTGGTCCGGGAAAAAGTCCGCCTTGGTACTCTTAAAATCCTTCATGTACCGGCTGACTACCAGTATGCGGATATCTTCACCAAAGGCCTACCAAAGCATCTATTTCAGCGATTCCAGTCCAGTTTATGCCTTCGAGCTCCTACGGCTTACACTGCGGGGGACTGTTAGTTAATAATATCTTTCAGTAATACTGTAATACTGGCTTGTATCATGCCAAATATTCCGCCATATTATTTTGATTATGATTGTCTTATTTCCATTCCTAGGCCCATCGAGATTGTATTTATCCCTGTTTTGTATCATTGTAGACATGAACAAATTGTATAATTTTACAGTTTTATGGACCTGTTATGACGTTTCTAACTTTCTATGCATACACTTCATTTTAGTTGCATACTAATAATATGCTTATACTGCTATATAATCCGATATGATAACTTGTATCTTTTCAATGTAACACTGGCTAAATTCATGCAGAATGACATCATATATATATACTTGATATTTAAGTTGAGTGGTGTAGTTGAAGCATATAGTTTTCTTGTGGCTATATGAAAAAATAAGATGATACACACTAGTCACTACATTATTAGATGGCTGAGAATGCACGACCTTTGTCGTATTATCAGTTGTGATGAATTTACTCCTGTAGTATAATTGCAACAATTTTATCTATGACCACCATTTATGCGTAGAGCTATTTTTTTCCACTGACACCATTTAAAATACTTTAGCTGAAATATGATTGATTTACGCAAAGGACTGCTAATAACTTATTTACTCGCATTTCCATGGTTATAACAAGGCTTATTTAGCATATTAGCATATAAAATTAGCACCAATGGGTGGTGGTCCATTGGCAAAGGCGAAACATTTAAACACCTGGGTTTGGGAGAGGGAGGTTTTGGGTTCTAAAAAAAGCATACAAAATTAGCACAATATGACATACATGGTTTTATTTTTCACATTGGCGTTTCATATTTTTCGCTGAAATGTTTTCAGGAAAGAGACAGTTTATTAAAGAAGTTGTTAGCGACATCCACAGGAGATTAGGAGTACTCTTATGCAATACCCTGCCACTTCTCGTCGGGATGGACTATCACATTCAACTCATTAGTTCATGGTTGACAGGTGGATCTTCTCATACCACCGACATTTTAACAATTGTAGGCATGGGTGGGATTGGGAAGACATCTCTAGCCAAATACGTTTTCCAGTTACACTCTAGGAAATTCCACAAAAGCAGCTTTATTGAAGGTATTAGTACAAGATGTAATCAACACTTTGATGGATTGCTTGATTTACAAAAGCAACTTCACGGAGACATTTCAAAGAAACTCACGTTACCAGTTAATGATGTATGTGTGTATACCTCTAAGATTGAGCATGTACTATCCCACAAAATGGTGTTTATAGTGCTTGATGATGTTAATAGTATCGATGAGTTGGATGCTTTACTTGGATATAAAGGTTTACATCCAGGAAGCAAAATCATAATTACAACCAAGGATGCATCAATAACTGAAAGGTGTGCCTTATTTAACCCACGTGTTCAACCTAAGCATAAGAAGTTGTCACTTAATGGTTTATACGAGTTTGAATCCCTCACGCTCCTATGCATTCATGCATTCAAGAGCCAAAATCCCAAAGAAGGCTATAAAGAGGTTTCAGAAAAGCTTGTGAAGTATTGTGATGGACATCCATTGGCTCTTGAAGTTTTGGGCAAGTTTTTGCATAAGCGAGATGTAGCATATTGGGAAGAGTTCATAAAAGGGCTAAAGAAAGAGCTTTATTCCTGTATAAAAAAGGCATTGAAAATGAGCATTGACTCCTTACCATTAAATGATAAAGACTTGTTTAAGCATATTGTGTGCTTCTTTCTTGGAATCGATAGAGATGTGACAGAAACAATATTGAATGAGTGCGATATAAACACAAGATCTGGGATCACAAATCTCATTGACAGGTGCCTTCTTAGTATCGAATACGATAACAAGTTAACAATGCATCAATTGGCTCAGGATATGGGAAGAGATTTAGTACGTCAAGAATCGCCTGATAAGGCATGGAAGCGGAGCCGCTTATGGTGTCATGAAGAGTAATTCAAAGTGTTAAAACAAAAAAATGTAAGTATCCATGCCTAATTTGTCTATAGTTTTGGACGAACAACATATATATTTTACATACACGTATACGCTCTTACTAAATTGTTTGCATTCCCTTTTTTTCTTAGGGTGAGGGAAATCTTCTAGGCCTTGCCATTGACATGAGAACGCTTGATAAAAAGAAGCTACGTGGATCGTTTGAGCTAGAAACAGACTCATTAAGTAAGATGAATAATCTAATGCTACTACAACTCCATTATGTGCAATTAAATGGTTGTTTCGACCATTTCCAAAAGAATTAAGATGGTTGTGCATGCATGGGTCCCCTTTAAAGTCTATACCTTTAGGATTACCAATGGAAAATCTAGTTGCTCTTGACATGTCATGTAGCAATATTGAATCTTTTGACATGTCAAAAGACAAACAATATCTTGGATCACTGAAGATTCTTGATCTGAGCTTCTGTGAACAACTTTGCAGTGTTAGTGGTTTTTTCAAATTCCCAGGACTTGAAAGGTTAATAGTTAAGAGTTGCATAAATTTGATTGAGGTGTGTGAATCAGTTGAGCAATGTGTTGAACTTGTCTACATTGATCTGAGTTACTGCTACAACCTTAAAAGGCTTCCCCCATATCCATGGGCAAGTTAAAGAAGGTTAAAACACTATTGCTAGATGGTTGTAATTCCCGTGAATCACACATCAAGACATGTGATATAAATTCATTAGATATTATTAGCAAAAACACTTTAACGGCTTCGTGTGCCAATATGGAGTCCATACCAAGTGGTTTGAAGTTCTTTGGGATTTCTTTACCAAGCTCATTAGTATGTTTGTCACTCGCTAATAATGATTTGTCTAATGAGTCCTTTCCCTTGGACTTGAGTTGTCTATCCATGTTAGAGGGATTATGTTTGGATAACAATCCTATTGTTTCTATTCCGAATTGTGTGAGAACCCTTCCCATGCTTAAGGAACTTAGTATAGAAAACTGTGAAATGATTAGATCAATTGAGCATCCTCCACATACCCTAAGAGCATTATCAATCACTTGTAACAATCCAATAAGGAAAATTAAATTTGATGCAAAAATGTCCCCACTCTACTTGATTGGAGCTGGGAATATATCATCAGATCCATACGAAATTGATGGCATGGTGAAAATCCAAGCTATGGCAGGTGTTGATGAAAACGTATTACATCGTTTGGGCTGGACATATTCGGACCTTATTAAAGAAACACGCTTGGGAATGTCTCAAACCAAGGTTTCCTCTAATTAACTCTTTGGTTATGTATGTGTGTGTGTGTGTCTATACATATATATATATATATATATATATATATATATATATATATATATATATAGGGTTCGGATTGTGTAGAAACACTAGGCTAATTGTGAAACTTGAGAAAAATTCTAAACCGCACATTTTCCCTAAGCTTTTCGTAATATACACATGTGTATAGTTTAAATGGACTATATACACATGCGTATAATTCAAGATTTGACAATATACATATATGTATATAGTCAATTTTAAGCTATACATATGTGTATCTTACGAAAAGCTTAGGGAAATGTGTGGTTTAGAATGTTGTGTATTATAGATTTAAGGTGATTAATTAATGCTTTATCTCGCAGATGTATTACGAATTTGGAATATTCAGCACATATTATGAGGGGAACGAAATGCCGGACTGTATTGCCAGAAGACATAGTGGGCTTTAACGCTTTCTCCTAAAAGAAGTCTGATATATGATCGGTGTATTTTAGGTACACGTTATAGAACATAATTATGTTATAAATGCATCAATATTATTACTAGAGATACCATGTTGATCAATTTTTATAGGTTGTTGGTTGTAGAGGAAATGAGTATATATCATAGAATTTATAAGAAATAATATATAGTTTGGTGGTCCATGGACTAAAAGTCAATTGGTGAATATATATGTGAAGTGAATTTATTCATATAAGTTATGGACTAAACTTCTAAACGGTGGATTTACTTGTGGTGTACAGGTGGCAACAACAATAAAGACATAGGAGCATGGAATTATGCAAATGGGATATTGGGCCGAGATAAGTTTTAGAGAGGGCTCGACGCAACTTTGAGCAGTTTTGGCAAATTTTCTTGGTGTTTGAACGGCAACTTTTATGATTTCTTTGGGAATTCGCGACACGGGATGACAACCATGCGTGGCTAAGCTTCTTGTGACTTCTGCCGGATAAACTTTTAGTGTGTTTTCTATTAAACTTTGTTTATTTATTCTTTGTGACTGGTACAGCTTGATCATTTGTGTTGAATTATTGGTAAACGTTTCTTGTGTTTGAATTACTTGTCGTTTATTAAGCGTATTGGCGATTTCCTTGCATCGTTAGCGGGTTGGTAAATTGGTGGGTAATTGATACAAACAAACGGGTTATTAGGTGGCATAGTGAATCTTAAAAACTAAACTTAATAGCTAATCAAATTCATTAATTCCAAGGCCATGTCTATGTGGTGTCCAGAATTGGTAAACGTGCTTTGATGTTAAACAGGTAATTGGGATTCCGGGTGGAAGTTGTTTCTTTCTCTTATTGATTACAATCTTTTTCATTAGTTTTAGTATTTTTCTAATCAATCAATCAAAACCCCCTGAGTTAGATAGTTTAGTTCTTAGTTAAAATCTTGACACTGACCAGAAATTCCCCATGGATTCGATACCCTACTTACGCTATCTACGTAATTTAATTAGGTTTTTGATTAGCCCACGACAGCTACATCAATATACTTGCATAGAGGCCGGTTAACGTATAGTTAGGCTTAACGTATATTACGTACGCGAGGCATTATCAACATACGATTTTGGTATTATCAAACACCATGCGATTTGGGTTTTACTGAACAACATGCGATTTCAACTATCAACCATGCGATTTCAACTATCAACCATGCGATTTTGGTATCATTATCAACATGCGACTTTGTTATTATTGAACAACATGCGATTTCCCCTATATACACTACATGCGATTTTGTTTGTTTTAAAACATAACGTGCGATTTGCCATCGCGTACGCAACGTACGTTAAGGCATATTGTATGATACACTTTTTCTAGTTGCATAATCAAAAGTGGATGTGCCTTGTGTGGAATAAAAAAAGTTTGTATGGCTTCCCTCCCTCTCTGTTTCTCTTGGTTATAATAAAAGTTATTGAAGAGTTATTCCATTCGCACGTGAAACGTAAGAGCAACATAAAACCATTGTCGTAATCCTATGCGAAAAAAATCCAAAACAACTTTCATGAGCACAAACTTGTTCATTAGATTTAAATTATTTCTACTAAACAAAAGACCTAACATCACTTGAAAGATCCACAATCAATCTCCAGATGCAAAAACCCTATATTCTTAAAAAAAATGATCACCAGTAGAAAGTTTTAAAACTGATCATTACAATTCAAGACATTTATGCTTGATCAGATCTGGCCACCTTTGAAGGGTGCGGGTTACATCCACCGTTGATATTAAATTTGTTACCATCCCGTGCATCTACTTGTGACGTTGACGTTGACTTTGACTTTTGACTATTCTCGTCCGTTGACTTCTTCGTTTTATCTGATATGCATTAATCATCATCATACGCTAAAGCATTGGGTTTTTCAGTTGTGCTGATTGGAGGGGCAGAATCGTCATTTGGATTAGATGATGACGGCTTTACCCTTTCGGTTTCCATTTTTCTTTGTTGCTCAAACATCATTTGGAGGTATTTTCCTTGTTCTTCTATTCGTAACTGTAAGTTTCGTTGGATCTGAAAGAAAAAATAGATAAATTTAATGCATATATGACTGGAAAAACAAACGAAAAGAAAACAACTCGACGTACTTCAAGTTGTTCGTGAAGTTGCTTTTGTACTTCCATCTGCAACTTTAACGCGTCGGTGAATCCCAAACTCCTGCCATAAAAAACCGTATACATAAAACATGGCTTAAATAATTAAAAAAAAATAGTAAAGTACATCTACGTAAATTTAAAACTTGGCTTACATAATTTAAAAAAATAGTAAAGTACGTCTATGTAAATTTAAAACTTGGCTTAAATAATTATAAATAATAATAAAGTACACAGATGGTCCTTGTGGTTTACCAAAATTTTGGATTTGGTCCTTGGCTTTCCAAAAGTACACGGATGGTCCCTGTGGTTTGCTTTGCACTTTGTAACGCATTTAGTCCCCAGCCAACAAATCTAAAGGTTTTAGCATGTCCAAGTTAGGGACTAAATTTGTTACAAAGTGCAAACAACAAGGACCATTCATGTACTTTTTGAAAAAGTTGGGGACAAAATGTGTTACAAAGTGTAAACCATAGGGACCATCTGTGTACTTTTGAAAAGTTAGGGACCAAATCCAAAATTTTAGTAAACCACAGGGACCATCCGTGAACTTTACTCAAAAAAACACCCTTATATCCTATTTTGACACTAATCCAAAGTTATGAACCGTCGGCCCATGGCATAACTATACAAAAGTTGTTGATCATAGCTAAATGTCTAAAATACCCTTGTCAGTTAATTCTTTAGCAATCAAATAAATCTAAAATGTGTAGAGAGAGAAACAAACTTGTTTTTAATATCCATGACTACCATCTCATCAATTGAAGTTGATTTCTTCTCTGATGTTCCTGCATTAAGGATACCATTAAACCAGAGTTTTTCTTAATTAAATAAAAATATAATAATAACTGGATCAACAAATAAAAATATTAGATGCCGGTCAAGTTTTATAATACAATTGTACAAAGATTACAGTTAGGGGTGCAAACGAGCCGAGCGCGAGCTCGATTAACTTATGAGAGCTCAAGCTCGGCTTGTTGGTAGTTTCTCAAGCTTTGGGCTCTGCTCTTTATTATCTATTAATTAATATATTAAAAAAATAATATAAATAAGACTCCTTTAGTTTCGCAAGCTCGATAAGTGAGGCCCGGGCTGTTTACTAAACAAGCTTATTTTTAGGTTTGGGCTCGGCTCGTACAAGTTTAACTAAGCTCGATTCTGCTCGTTTACTAGACAACTTTAAATAAGGGGTAAATGTTATTTAATTATATAATGTTTACTAAACAAGCTTATTTTTAGGTTCGGGATCGGCTCGTAAAAAAGTTTAAATAAACTCGGCTCGGCTCGTTTACTAGACAACTTTAAATAAGGGGTAAATGTTATTTAAATATATAAACAAAAAACTAATATTACACTCAAGGTTATAAGGCTCGACAATGTGACAATCCGCACTTTTCGAGGTCAGCGTTATTTATGTCTCGTTCATACTTTCACGTCGCATGGTTTTAATTACTTAATAAGTTTCTAGACTCGCTATATATAACGAATATATATTTACATACGTAATGTATGATTTGGAACTTAATTGCGTGTACGTGGTTTTGTTATTCTATATTTCTATATGAACAAGACATAGCTTCGGGTTGGGCCGCAACCGAGTTACACGGGTTTGGGGTCGGGCTGAAAGAAATATAGAATAACAAAACCATGTACATGCGTTTAAGTTCCAAATCATACATTACGTACGTAAATATATATTCGTTATATAGCGAGTCTAGAAATTTATTAAGTAATTTAAACCATGCAACGCGAAAGTATGAACAAGACATAGATAATGCTGACCTCGAAAAGTGCGGATTGTCACATCATCCCCAAGTTGAAAGAAATTGTGTCCCGAAATTTAGCATGCAATCGCTGAAAGAAGTTAGTGAGCGTGGGGTGTCACAGACAAGCCTTATGAGCTTCACATGTCAGACTCGATCTCGGGCTCGATAAATAAACGAGCTTTATTTTAGGCTCAAGCTCGGCTTGGGCTCGATAAGGCTCGGCTCGTTTTGAGCTTTTTCTCGAGCAGCTTGCGAGCCGATCGGGTCGTTTGCACCCGTAATCACAATCATTAATAATTTCTGAAATCTCTTTTAGTATCACAATAATTTACTTAATATTGAATTATCACACAACAGTATTTTTCTGTAATTATTTTAATATTATAATGTTATTAAATGGCTCAGTTTTCAGCAACATTATTACCTTCGGATAACTCTGGCTTGTACCTGGCTGTTCTATATTTCTGAAATAAAAACAGAAAAAATCAATCTGAAATGGGTCATTACTTTGACTTTGGAGGTCAAACCAACTTTTTCGATCAAATGTTGGAGAGATCAAATTATAATTTTTTGGGTTAACAAACTCTTCCAACTTTGACCTCAGAAGTCAACTAAAAATAACTTTCTTGCATACCTGTAAATGGCTTTTCACATGATAAATCGTCAAACCGTCAACATTCATGAGCTTCAAAACACCTTTAGGTGTAGCTCCTTTAAGGCAAACACCACAAAAGGTAACATCGTAAGTTCTCGAAACCAGTATTTTCAATTATCTATATATAAAAATTTGTCACTAAAATACGCACGTTCGCTACCACCCAACTTGTTGACTGCTTCAACAAAGGATTCATGGAGTTCTGGCGTCCAACGCATGCGAAGTTTAACGGGCCCAGTTGACGACGGGCTGCTGACTGGACATGCTTCTATGCTTGGCCCAATAACAGGAGTGATTTGCAATGGCTGCACAATAGCATTTGATTCAATATTTATTATACATTATACATTATTAGCAAAATTTTAAGCAAAATGGTGGCAATTTCAACCCATTTACTTATAAACGTTTTGTGGGGTCTATTTTCAAGCTCAAACGGGTCAAATAACATGTTGTAGCTGACTTGGAAACATGTAAAATGGGTCCAACACTCTAAAGTATCCCAAACTGTGTTTTTATCTGATAGACGCGTACATCCTACTATATGTTCTGTTGAAATATTCAGATTATTGTACTACCATAGTTGTTAATGGCGAATAGTGACAAATAGTGATAAGGTACCTATATGCTACATAGCGAATAGCGACAAATAGCGGGCGCTATTTTATAAATAGCGATACACTAGAAGAAAATTCTAAAAATTTTTTATATGTACATTATATCAAAATACCCTGGTATATACGCTATTTTACATGTATATTTAACAAATACCTTACGCCCCGCTTGGGTATGCGCATATAATGTATATATGTGTGGACCCTCGGGGGCAAAAGTGAAAGTGCACTAATTTTAACGATATTTTACTAATTTTGTGAAAATAACTTTAAAAAGCGAGGGATGGTTAATCATGCATCATGTGGTGGCGTTGATAGCTGAAAGACAAGGGGGTACATGCACTAATCAGCTTTTGTCCCAATTGTTGAGTGTTATGTGCCTTATGTCCAAGGCTTGATGCAAAACTACTATCGAGCTGGGGGGTCTCACTGGAAGCAGCCTCTCTATTCCTATGGGGTAGAGGTAAGGTTGTCTACATCTTACCCTCCTCAGACCCTACCTTAGCTTTGCTATTGGTGGGATTAACTGAGTATGATGATGATTTAACAAATACCTAAAATCCATCTGCTATTTTACATGTATATTTAACAAATACCTAAAATCCATCTATTTTATAGCTATATTTAATTGCTATTTATATTTAAAAAAAAAAGCTGAAATCCCACTATTTACGGCTACATACCCTGTAGCGACCTTCGACCTATACGCTGTGCTATTCGCGACCATAGCGACCGCTATTGACAACTACGTGTGCTACGATTGTTTTTCCAGTCATATTTATTGCGTCATTTAATAACAAAAAAGAATTTGCTCCTTTCGACCGAACCCATTTTGACCCGTTAACAAATAAGTAGCATACCTTGGATTCTAGAGTTGGAGCATCAACATCAGCCAAAATTTCACTCCAGTTTGAGTCAATATTATCGTCAACGCTCATAAAGTCAACTCCCCATTTCTGCCAATCAGTTGTTGTTCTCCTATCTTGATCGCCAGCGGGAATCAACGCATTTTGAGGCTCGATTTGCAAACTCCCACCACTAACATTTTCGGGAAATCCAAGAAGATCGTCAAGTGATTCTGGACCCCACGACATTGCATTGTTTTGACCAGTCAAACCAACAAAAGCCGATGATTGTGTATTTACAAAACTAGACGTTTGGTTCACTTGAAATGGGACCGTATCGTTTGAAGATTTAGAAACAAATGAAGAATTATGTGATGACATGGCTCCCGGTGGACCCATATCGTTCAGCTGGTTTTTACTAGATGGTTGAAGACATAAAATCTGCTGCAATATTTTAATATCCTCTTTGAAGACAAGTCAACGCACAGCCCGTAATTGTCAAACCCGAATTAGTACGATCAGAACTTTGTCATTTCAGTTGTAACGCGTCTGAAACAACGTTCAATCACAATCATTATATATACTACAAGCATCATGACATGTACACAAGGAATAAGACTCTATAATATTAAGAAACAACTTAAGATTGCTGCAAATTGTTAACAAACCGAAGCAACGTATATCACTTACACTTTGTTAAATAAAAACTTACAAAAGGGTTACTTACACAAAAAAGTGTAACTTACTTTAACCATTTTGTCATTTTATGCAAGAAAATTCTATGTGATGTACTTTTAGCTTTTACCGGTGTATGTATTTTAATAGTGTGATACACCGCCACGTCACATTGTTACCTAGAGCGTGTTTTTTTGTGAAAAAAAAAAGCGCGACGTAGGCAGTGAGTGCAACTTGTGCTAGGCCTATCGCCTATAAATAAAACTCACAACATCCCCCCCCCCCCCCCCCCCCCCCACAACCACCCAAACCAGTGGGCCAGGTAAAGTGCAACTTGTGCTAGGCCTATTGCTTAGAGACAGAAAACTCACAGGCCCAAGTAATACCCTTTGCCAGCTTGGTGGGGCCATGCTAGGCCTCGTGCTTATGGACAGAAAACTCACGGGCCCAACCAAAACCTTCCGCTAACCAGCAAGATCAGGTAAAGTGCAACTTATGCTAGGCCTTTAGTGGCTATAGCAGAAACCAGGGGCGGACCCAAAGCATGGCTTGGGTGGGCGGGCGCCGCCCTTAAAAAAAATTAGTGTATTTTACAGGCAAAAATCATGATCGCACCCTTGAAAGTTTGGTTGAACCCCTCGTTTGCACCCCTAGAAAATAATTCTGGGTCACCACTGGGTCAGAAACTAGAGGAAATCATGCAATAACCTTTAAAAGTATTTTACATGCATCAAAAAAGACTTTTTTTTTTCTTTTGATTGAACACCGAAAGATATACCTTTTCATTAAAACATAGACGATTACAGACTATGGCAGGTAGACGGGCAACAAGCAGTGCCACTAAAATGTAATAATGTGACAATGGTTGAAAGCTAAAATTCTCAATTAACAACATTAATAATAAAAAAAAATTAGCTTCAAACAAAGGCAAAAACTTTATAAGCTACTACATAACCATACAAACAAAAAGAACATCATGATGCTAAAATAGTAAAAACCAACTTTCATAATTCAAGATTCCCCCAAATTATAACAAAATTAACATAAAATCAAACCTAAAAATCATTTGCATCAATCATACATTCATACCCACATGATCAACTTCTTCTACCAATTAAACAAACACAAACTATGCTTCTCAAATGTCCCCCCAAAATTAAAAAATAAAAAAGATTAACACAAATCAACAAACACTGAATCTGAAACTATGATCTGATGGGTGTTTTGGGTTTTGATAGTACGAGGTTAAGATATACTAACCTTGATTTCCTCGAAGAAGAGACAAAAGGGGACGTACGGAGCAAGATTAAAGGCCCCAATAATCCCCAATGAAAGAAGTATGTTATATGCAATGATGAGAGGCAAAAACAAAGGTTTTTTTATGCGTGTTTGTACACTTTAGTTTGTGGAAATGATCTTCACCGTTGGTGTGGATTGCTTTTCTTAGAGTGGAAAATGGATGGTGAGGATGAAAGGGTGCTTATGGTAGTGTTGCTAGTCATATATTTTTTTATTCGGTTTGTTAACGAGTTGAGCTGAGATATCTCGGTTTGTAATGAGCCGAGTCGAGATGACTTAGTTTATGAATAAGACTAGGTTATAATCCCGTGTATTATACGGGTTAAATAAATGAATTTTATGTACCAAATAATAAAACAATATATCTTTAAAAAACCCCTTTATTGCACGAGTTGTATAAATGTAATTTTATATATTAAAAAATTATATAGGAACCATATTGTACGGATTGAATAAATGTAATTTTATATCCATATGATAAAAAAAGTTATATCTTTAAAAACCCTCGTGTATTACACAACTTGAATAAAAATGATTATGTGTACCAAATAATAAGAAAATTATATTTAAAAAATTAATGGATATACTTGGTACGCGACAGATATGGTGATAACGGAGATGATTATTGAAAAGAATATACAATGATCAAACATGTTATTCAAGAAGCAAATAAGCAACCATTTGAGTGATAAAATATAAATTATATTTAAAAACCAGTAATAAATCTAATTTAAAAAAACTAAGACTTTGTTATTATAAGAAAAATCAATGATTTTATATTTGTAATTTGGGTTGGTATTATTTTATTATAAAGTGTATTTATACATATACTTATATTATGTCTTAAGTTATGATGAAATCCAAAATGTTTTCCGATTTTATGTCTAGGATTATATATATTATGGTAAAAGTTTAAAGTCTATTAGAGTTAAAATAAAAGTATACATTAAATTTAAAATAAATAATAATTATCTATAGTTAAGTAGAAGAGATTAAACAAAATAATATTTAGTAGGAGAGTTATCTATAATTATTTAAAAGAGATTAAACTAAATAATAATTATCCATAAGATATTAAACTAAATAATATTTAGTAAGAGGGTTATCTATAATGAATTAGAAGAAATTAAACAAAAATAATAATTATCCATAAGACATGGCTAAATATGATGACAAATGTCTCATAAGTGGTTTCTTTTATTATATAGTATAGATATAGATATAGATATTGGATTTAAATAACCCTAATTTTTACCAATTGGTCGATAACGCTTTTAACTTTTGATTTGTACCACATCACTCCCAACTTTCAACTTATTGGCTGATAGGACTCCAAACCTAACTGAACTCTAACTCAGCTAGTTTTTTTTTATTTGTGTGGCATCTGAAGTGGAATTTTTTGATGATGCGGCGTCTGGCTTGGCTTTTTTGATGACGTGACAACTGGCGTGGCATCTGACTTAGCTTTTTTGATGACGTGATAGCTGATGTTACACTGGTTTGGTAACGTGGCAGCTGGTGTTAGCAAACTGGGTTAGTGTTGTGTTATTTTAGGAGTGTTATTGGCCAATAAGTTGAAAGGTGGGAGTAGTGTGGTACAAATCGAAAGTTGTGAGTGTTATCGGCTAATTAGTGAAATTTGAAGTTATTTAAATTTAATATCACTTAATAAAGTCGTTGAGCTCGAGAAAAAGCAAGCTCGCTTGTTAACTAATTCCCCATGTCGCCTGAATCCTAGTCATCGTCACCTGTCATCTGCAAGTTACCCACATTATGCCGTCCTCTTGCACTACCATCCCATTATCACCTATACATCAACAACTTATCTCTTTCTCTCTCTCAACCACTTATTTTTGTTTCGGTCCTCACAACCCACACATAACTCATCGGCCAACGCATTGTTCATCTTCATATGCTCGATTTATAGTCGGTACGTATCTATACTTGCTTGACCATCCATATATCACCTACCCCTCCATCTATTCCTTACTTTGTTCATCTATCGGTCCTCACATTGGTCCTCGCGACCACTTCCAATTTCGACTCTTTTTCTCATTGTAAACAGTTGCAAACCAACATCGCAAAACCATCACCACTACTATTTAACTTTTTTAAAACCAAGCAAAGTGGGCTAGCTCAATTTGTAAAAGAGTCAAATTTGAGCTTCATTTTTGCTCAATAGAAACATTCGAGCAGACTCAAGTTGTCCTGATTTGACTCGATTTGACTGATGAATTAAACTATATTGAACCAATGTTTTAAAGACTGGTATGAACCGGACGGTAATACTGGATACCGGACACATGTTTGGTAAAACTAGAATACGACATGTCTTATGTAACGGTGGTATTTCCAGTTCAAACCCTTAAATAATATACGATATTAAGGTAATATTGACATTCTATATTTCCAGTAATTAATCTAGTGCCTTCCGTTCCAATATTCCATCATTGTTGGAACTGTTACCCACCTCGTCCAATGTAAGATAGTTTATAATTAATAAAAATACTCTTAAAATGCTTAATATTTTACAAGAAAATAGTTGTTTTTTAGATAAACCATGATTAATTACATAAATCCTAATTGAGATTGAATTATTTTTTAAAGGAATAATGGATTTTAATAATCCAAACTTTTAGTCATTGGCTGGAAATGGTCCCAACTTAAAAAATAACCGGTGATGGTCCCAACTTTTCGTATATTGTAAACCAATGGACTTTTACTAAAAAAAACTTTAATTTCTTTTTATCTCCTTATCCTTTTCGGCAACTTTTTTGTATAATGTAAACCAATGGACCCTTTTCTAAACCGAAAAGGATAAAGAGACAAAAAGAAATTAAGGTTTTTTTAGTAAAAGTCCATTTATTTACAATATGTGAAAAGTTGGGACCACCACCAGTTATTTTTAAAGTTGGGACCGTTGCCGGCCAACGACTAAAAGTTTGGATTGTTAAAATCCATTATTCCTTTTATAAATGAATTTGCATTTTATGGAATTGTAGGGTTAACTAGTAACCCAGTTGAATTGAATAGTACAACCAGGTTCAACCGCTTAAACCATTTCAGAGCTCAACACGGCATGGTTTAAAAACCAGTTTTTTAAAACAATGTATTGAACCTATTGCTTAAAATTATAAAAAAAAAAATCAAAATCAATAGCATATACCGATAGTTCTCTCATATATATAACTATATTTACCACCCGCCGTAATGCGGCGGGGGCGTAAAACCATGATACATCACCGTCAGCGACAACCAATACTGAAGTTACGGTTTGTTATTCCGAAGAAATTAGACTGTAACGTAAAACATATAAAATACTAATTAAGTTGATTTAGGACCTCTCGCGTTGTAACGAACCTGTCCAACGGGAAAAAAAATAGACGACATAGAAACGTTTACATGCACGCACGTTGAGCCGTGTTAACTCGCAAAAGCTAGAACGAAGCGTAAAACGAAACGTTACGCTGTGTTAACCCACAAAATTTAAAACGAACGTAAAACGAAATATGAAAAGTGGGGGGGGGGGGGGGGGGAAGTTGAAAGTAAAAAAAGTTCTAAGGTGACATTGCAATACATAAAACTTTTGGCTTAAAAGTAAAAAGTCAAATATATTTGGGTTAACAGTGTACGATACCTATATGCCAAATATGTTCCTAATTTATATTTATACTTTCATACTTTGTTAACATATCAAAATGCTACTAATACCCAAATTCTATGTTTCTTTATATCTAAGATTATTTGATTTATAACGGTCACTTCTTCTTATTCATGCCACCAAAGTCAATTTAAAAGTAAAAGATAATGGATTTTAGTAATCCTAACTATTAGTCGTTAACTGATAACAGTCTCAACTTCAAAAATAATAAGTGGTGGTCCTACCTTTTCATATATTGTAAACCAATGGACTTTTTCTAAACCGAAAAGGATAAAAAGACAAAAAAAATCAACGTTTTTAAGTAAAAGTCCTTAGTTTACAATATGTGAATAGTTGGGACCACCACTGGTTATTTTTTAAGTTAGGACCGTTGTCGGCCAACGACTAACATTTTGGATTATTAAAATCCATTATTCCAAAATAAAAATACATTACAAGTTTTTGTTTGAATTAAACTCTGAGAACATTTAAATGATATGCATGCAAAATATACAAATAACAAAACTTGTAAAAATGTAAGCAAAACCCATCTATAAAATTGTTTTCTTAATTTAGAAGTATACTAGGTTAGAACCTTATGTATTACACGTGCTGAATAAATATAATTTTATATATACTAAGTATTAAAAAGTTATATTTAAAAACCGTGTATTGCATGCATTGAATAAATACGTGTATTACCCCACCTGAATACATATAATGTAATCGGTTAACATATACATTCGTTAATATATGTTTTTTTTGAACGGCCAACAAATCAATCCCAAGTACTCTCGGGCACCCACTGGACAAACGGAGTCCTCCGAGAGTAACCCGAGTCGTCCACCACCACTTCCGGGGAAAACCCGGTAACCCACCCGCCCGTAGGCACGACGGTGAAATTAACGGTAAAACTCGTTTGGCTCAATGATCGAACCCAGGTTTCCCTGTGTCTCCTATCATTGTCCACCAGTGCCTCACTCCTTTTTGCACATGGTGAGAATTGAACTTGAGTCTTTACAGAAGAACTCAAACTCTCTTACCACTTGAGCTAGAGGTCATTGGCTACATGTTTTTTTTTTTGAACGGCAAGGATTCTATGATATATAGAAAAACAAGGGCCAGCAAGGCTGTAAAACCCACCATACAAAATAGAAAAACGGAAACAACAAAACAAACTAAACTATAACATCGCTAACATTGAAATCACACCATCTCTCCCAATGTATTTCCTTAAATTTCGATCTTTCCTTAAGCCAAAGAAACGAGTTTGCCTTGATATCCTCTACCGTTCGAATAATTGAAACATTTGTACCTTGAAAAACTTTTGCATTACGAGCTTTCCAAATGTACCAGATTGTTACCATGCATATCATGCCAATTACCTTCTTCCAGTTCTTTGACCCATTGTATTTGTCTGCAACTTTTAAAGCCTCTTCACAATTATTAAATTCAATGAAATGCTGGTAGCTTTAACCATACAAAAATGGTCCACCAAATCCATTTTGCAACTGGACAATTTATTAATAAATGCTTCACATCTTCTTGTTGTTCTTCACATCTAGCACATTCCGTATCTTGAATCGGCACCCCTCTTTTTCCCAGCTCGACCTTGCAAGCAATTTTATTCCTCGTCGCACGCCAACAAAAAAAAATTGATCTTTTGAGGCGCCCAACGATTCCAACAGCCCCACTGTTCCTCCTCCGCTTCAAGTGACATCTTCATAATTTGATCTCGCACATTAGCCACCACATACCTTTCATCTGATTCATGTCTCCATTTCCATACATCTACCCCACTGCAAATACCCTCTCCTTCCAGCTCTTTAAATAACTCTGCAAAAGACGCCCACCCAAAAGTGTTGTTAGGTCCGCGCAACCATTCCCAAGCCCAACGATTTTCACTACCCAGTCGAAACACACAATCTTTCACAAGGCTTCTTTTGTTTTTTGCAATTGCATACATTTCTGGATATCTATCCTTCAACGGACCATTACCAACCCAGCAATCAGTCCAGAACATAACTTGATTTCCTTCACCAACTTTCGCTACCAGGTTTGACTTAAGGGGCATATTCAGTTTTACAAATTCTTTCTCAATCGAAACTATATCTTTCCAAACCCCACATAAATTATTTTTTACCGGCACCGCATGCATACTCCTCCTGGTGCTTTCATGAATAGATTTCACCACTTTGGCCCAAAGCGAAGTTGGGTTATCCTTAAACTTCCACCACCACTTGGCCACCAAAGCTAGATTTGCACTTCGGATATCCCCAACCCCAATCCCACCATACTTTTTAGGAACAACCAACTTGTTCCAATCCACCCACCTTATTTTGCTCCTTGCATTAATTTTACCCCATATAAAGTCCCTTCTTATCGAATCCAAAGTATGAATAACCTTTTTAGGGCCAACAAATAAAGATAAGAAATAGTTTGGCAAGGCTCCTAGGACTGCTTTCGCCAACACAACTCTACCCGCGAATGAAAGGCATTTAGCTTTCCAAGATGACAACTTAGATTGAAATCGGTCAATTATCGGCTTCCAACATTTCACTCTTTTCATATTGGCCCCTATTGAAACCCCGAGGAAAGTAAACGGTAAACTTCCCATTTTACAATTTATGTTAATCGCCATTTGATTCACCGCATCTTCCCCCACCCCAACCCCGAAAATACTCGATTTATACAAATTCACTTTCAATCCCGAGTATAGATAAAAACATCTAAGAATCCTATTTAGATTCTTTACGTTTTCTTCTGACCATTCCCCCACGAACATTACGTCATCCGTGTAACATAGATGCGATATCATTCCCATTATTCGGTAATCTCACCCCCTTGAAAGTCCCGTTATTTAAAGCTCTTTTCATAATCACATCAAGCGCTTCTAGTACCAAAACGAACAAGAACGGCGATAGGGGTCCCCTTGACGTAAGCCCCTAGATGGTTTAAACTCCGATGTTGGGGATCCATTCACCAAAATGGACGTCTTACTAGATTTAAGACAAGCACCTATCCATTTCCTCCAAATGAGAGGGAAGCTCATTGCTTTTAAATTTGAGAGAAGAAACTTCCAGTGTATGCTTTTTCAAAGTCGACTTTAAATATAAAAACTTGTGTTTTAGCCGCCTTCGCCCAAGAGATAATCTCGCTTACAATGAAAGGCCCATCGTCGTATGCTTTTTTCAAAGTCGACTTTAAATATAAAAACTTGTTTTTTAGCCGCCTTCGCCCAAGAGATAATCTCGCTTACAATGAAAGGCCCATCTAGAATAGACCTCCCTTTTATAAACGCGGATTGGACCGGCGAAATAATATCCGATATTACAACCTTCAACCGCCAAAATTTTTGCTATAACCTTATAAAGGACCCCAATTAATGAAATAGGTCTAAAGTCATTAACCGAATTAGAGCACTCAAATTTAAACTCTCTCCCCAATTAATAAACTTTCTTGTACCAATATTGGAGAGAGAGTTTTATTTGAGTGCTCTAATAATTAGTGGAGTATTGAAACCTTCAATTTATGTTTATTTGGTAGCGAAAAAAGCGGGTGCGTACTGAAATTCATGAGGTGTAGTCAATGTTTTAAAAACCGGTTCAAACTGGCCGGTTGAACCCTCCGGTAGAACCGGTTAAACCGCCCGGTACACCCGGTTGAACCGCCCGATACACCCGGTTAAACCGTTTCTGAGCCAAATTCGGTATGGTAAAAAAACCGGATTTTAAAACATTGGGTGTAGTTACTAGATAATCGTATTTTTCTTCTTTTTTATTCTTTACGACTAATTAATTTAATTAACAAATAAAGTGCTTTTAATATATCAACATTTAAAAAACAGTTAATTCATCTTTTCATCAATGTTTCAAAAATAATTAGACAATTTCTTTATATTCTAATGAATATCTTTAATAATAAGACAAATTTAAATTTCAATCTTATCATTTATTAATTTATAAGTATTTATATATAATGAACATTTTTAATTATAATTTTTTTAAAAAAAATAAGATTTATCGTTTTATTTAATGCTTTGATGGAAATGACCACTATATTAATTACATGACTTTTTTAACGGCAATTTGGATCACTTTATCAGCAGAACCATCTGATCATATCTATTTATCGTGTTATTTAATGCTTTGATGGAAATGGCCACTATATTAATTACATGATTCTTTTTGAACGGCAAATTTGGATCACTTCACCAGCAGAATCACCTGATCATATCCATCTTCACTAGGCTATATTGCATATACACCAATTCAGGAGGAAACCCAATAAATGTGAGAAAAACCCCTCTTGTGAGAGTCGAACCTAGGACCCAATGGTCCCTAAACCTTATTTAATCGCCATGATGTCACTATGCTATAGTGTTGTTGGCTTAATTACATGATTTAATTTACAAAATCTATTTTTCATGATTGATATTTTCTTATTTGTAAATGAATTTCTTGCATTAAATTAAAATCAAATCATTCTAGAACTCATTTATTACACTTTAAAAAAATGCAATTCTAATCGGATAAATACTTAAAACTCATTTTATATTACACTTCAAATCATTCTATAACTCATTTTTTTTTTTTCTTTTTTTTTTTACTTTAATAAATCGGAAAATAATTAAACAACTAATAACTAAATATAAATTATAATATAATGCAACGATAAAGTTGTTGCCTTTCATTGCAGTAACTACTGAAATTCATATATATTTATTAATTCATAACATATATGAGAAAAGTGTCTTTTTTGTCTTTTGTAAGATTATTGGTTTTTTTCTTTTTCTTTTTCTTTTTAACATTAATGTTTTCATTTTTATTATAAAACTTTAGATTTTTATAACTTTTCTACAAAGTTAAAATGAGTTTAGTCTTTTTTATTAGCTTTTTCTTAGGCTTTTTCTCAGATATGATCGTCGTTCGGTGGTAACTTAAGTGTTTAGTGGTCATATTTAATCCGTCAGGGTTTTTTACCCCCTCGATTTTCTAATATGTGTCGTATAAATTCTACTTCGTCTATGTGTCATGTTACGTGAATCACTTGGTGTTAGAATTCATTTTTAATATTATGTTAATTGTCGTTCGATTGCTACTTAGCATTGTTTTACGCCCCCTCTCTGCAATGCTGGTAGCATGGTTTTACTCCACTTCCTGCAACGCGGGGGGCTAATGACTAGTTAGAATTATATATTATTAAAGTCATTTAAAATTTTAAGTATAATATAAACAATCTTTAAAAATTATTGCTATACTTTAAAACGGAAAATCAATTTCGTATTTATTTTGAAGTTCAATTTCGTATTATTATGAAGTTCATTTTCAAACTACATTTGAATTTATATAATATTTTTAAATTCAAATTGTAATCAATAAATACGAAAACAGTTAAAAAAATTATCAACCAACTTATAACTATAACTATATATAGTCAAAGGTCGTGTGACTCTTTACCATACTCGTAAACTATGAGTTTATAGATACAAGCAATGATTTAAAAATCAGTTCAAACCGGCCGGATATACCTGTTGAACCGTCCGGTAGAACCGGTTAAACCACCTGGTACACCCGATTGAACCACCCGATGCACCCAGTTAAACCGTTTCTGAGCCAAATCCGATACGGTATAAAAACCAGATTAACCTGCCGAACAAGTTTCAAGTAAATTTTCAATGACTCATTTGCCTAGTATTGTCCAAATCCTTTATTGCCTATATCCACCCCAATATGACACAAATGAGAATTAAACTTGAGTCTACATTGGAAACTCAAACCTCCTACTACTAGACCACAAGTGGGAGGATTAACCTGTATCAAACACTAGTAATATCCCACAATAGTTTCTCAAATCGCCATTTTTATAGCTAGAATCACTATACACACCGGTATGTATGAGTGTTCGCCACATCATATGGTCTGTATGAAGGTGAAGACTGACAAAAAAAACGAGTGATGTTGAAGAGTTAACTTTGATAAATTAATTAAAAGAAGACAGAAAATTAGTTAAAAGATTTACAGATTTCTAAGAAAATAAAAAGAAAGAAAAACACTTATTTTGGTAAAGAAAATAAAAAGGAAAGAAAAATGTTTATTTTGGTAAATATTTTTTAAATCATCCATTTCGATAAAAAAAAAATTTCCACGAACACTTACTTGGAAAAGACAACTCTAGTAATATGACCCATATGACATATATGATCTTTTTCGCCCATCTATATGACCCGTATGATGTGACAGACACACTGGTGTACACTATTGGAGGTGGTGCATGTGTCGCAGCACCCTTTCCTAAGCGTTGTAAGGTGACATAGTTGTATACGTCTACTTCACATCTAGTAGAAGTCTCAGGTTTGAATCCAACTTCTATTAGTTTTTGCGTTAGGCGCTTAAACCTACACTTATAGGTCAGCCCGAGTTTTCGGTTCAAAGGCACTAGGGTGGACCCTTACAAGTTCTCATGGTTAGGAACTCAGTTTTATTTTTCCCTTCTAAGTTATAAAATAATATGTGTTTTCAAATGTTTCATACTTGCCATTCTTTATATGGTTTAATGACTAAATTGACAAATTATATGGTTTAATGACTAAATTGACAAATACTGAAATGACCTTAAAATAGTGCTTTAAAGTTTAAATTATGCACAAAAAGACACTAGTGGTTTAATCTCATGCACAATGAAGTTGGAACAAACCAACATCCAAGATCCAAAGCATAAAGGCCCAAAGTGATGTGGACATAAAGGCCCAAAGTGATGTTGACTTTCAAATTCTCCCAAATCATTCTAAATCAATAGTCTTAATGGGCCTCTTAACGGTTCTGACCTCCTCTTACTGGTTCAACTCTTAATGGTTCAGACTATTTGTTTCACGAGCAGATGTTTGAATGGTTTAGACATTTGCCTCTGAATGATTAGCATTATACTTGGCCTGAATGGTTAAAGACCTCTTATTTGAATTGATCAGACATTTGTCTCTGACCGTTTAAGCATTATACTGACTCTCAATGGTTCAGACCTCTTACTGGTTCAACACTAAATGATTCAGACATCTTATTGATTCAACACTTACCCATTCAGAAGTTGCCAAACAATCTCCGTTGTAATAGGCGCTTACACGAAACTACAAAGATAATGATGAGAAATAATTTCCTCTCTTTACTTATCATGTTTTCGTTATGTATCTACGTCAAGCGTAGATTTTGCTCTTTCACTATGCATAAGACCAAAGTTGGTTTCTTTAGAACACCCGATCGACCTTCTTTTACATTCATCGATGAAACAAGCACCTCAGGCAAAGAAATCGGATGCGAAATTGAAATTACAATCATACGTATTTCAGTAGTAGCTGGTCGCGATGCATTCACCGCACAAAAAAAAAGAAAGCATCCGATGAAACATTGGTCAGATCTAAACCAAATCGGGCAAATGAACACCAATCGTGGCTCGGATTTAAAAGGGATGCAGGACGAAGAGGTCGACAACAATGTGTGAAAAAAGGAAAAATGAATTTTCAGTCAAACTCAAAATAGACAAATTGACTAGAAAAGTAACCAAAATAGACATAGTAAATCAGTCATTTCTAATCAGATCTCGACACGTAATCAAACACCAGGCCGCCAGCTAAGCTCGCTAACCGAAACCCAAACAGTTATTTTCGTGAACTCGAAACAGGGGGTTTATTCGGTTACAAATCGAAAAAAAAATCTATTTTAGATTTCGCCTCACATGTCTTAGAAATCACAAACAGATCATTCAACCTACAAAACATGAAGATTCAAACACATACTAACCGCTGCTGACGATTCATTTAACAATTCTCCTTAACTTCACCACAATCTTCAATAACAACCTTTGCTTTAGTCGAACCGCTATCGGATCCAACCGATTCCATCTCTTTCACAACACTATACCCCGCAACAACCTTGCCAAACACCACATGCTTCCCATCGAGCCACGAAGTTGGCGCAGTGCATATAAAAAACTGCGACCCGTTACTATTCGGGCCCGCATTAGCCATAGAAAGAGTCCCGGGGCCCATGTGCTTTAGTTTAAAGTTCTCATCGGCAAACTTTGCACCGTAGATTGACTCACCGCCGGTCCCGTTACCCCTAGTGAAATCCCCCCCTTGACACATGAAGTTTGGGATGATTCGGTGGAATGTTGATCCTTTGTAGTGTAGGGGTTTCCCAGAAATCCCAATCCCCTTTTCACCGGTGCAAAGAACACGGAAATTTTCGGCGGTTTTTGGGGTGACGTCAGCGAATAGTTCCATGACAACTCGGCCCGCTTTCTTTGTTCCGACAAGAATGTCGAAGAATACTTTTGGGTTCGTCATTTTTGTAGCGTAGTCTGCAAATTTGATGTAAGTTTTGTGGGTTAATCATGATATTAAATAAACAGACCCGAGATCCAAAATTCCAAACAGTTAACAATCAGTAAATTACAAGAATATTGATTTAAATACTACAAGCAAATATCATAACTAATAAGAGTATTCTCAGTAATGGTGTCAACAAAAGTAAGAATACGCAAATAACGTTGACAAGGCAGCACAACTTGACACGTTTGAACCCGTATAAAAATTATGTTTTGACCTTTTAACCAATATATGTACCTATAGTGGGCGTATACTAGGTAGTTAAAGACGCAACCAAGACAAGACAATAAACACGTAATCATATTATGGCAAAAATGATAAAAAGAGCCCAAGACAATAATCGTGTGATGAGAAAAATGATAACTAGTTGTATACCCTAACATCATCATCATCATCATACTCAGTAAATCCCACCAATAGCAAAGCTAAGGTAGGGTCTAAGGAGGGTAAGATATAGACAGCCTTACCTCTACCCCGTAGGAATAGAGAGGCTGCTTCCAGTGAGACCCCGGCTCGATGTAAATAAAGCCACAAAAGAAATACCAAACAAAAAGAGCCCAAATGTGCCGAGACGAAGAAGAAAGAAGATCGGAAAAGCAGAAATTAGACTTCTAGCCTAGGCGCTACATAGGTCAAATATATAATTGAATCTGATTCCTTGATTTCTATTGATGAAGAAGAGAACAATATATAATACAAGAACCTAACTAACTCCTAACTAATTCAGGGATAATTCCTAACTAAGTTAGGGATAAAATATAAACCGGATTTACATAAGAAATACATAGATATACATAAACTATAAAACGGATATACATCCGCTAATACGCCCCCGCAGTCGTAGCAGTAGGTCTTCCGATGCATAGACTGGACCGAAATCGTTGAAACAACTGGCGTGGAAGACCCTTGGTGAATATGTCAGCGTATTGATAGTCTGCTGGAACATGAAGAACTTTGACAGAACCCATACGAACCTTCTCGCGAACAAAATGAATGTCAATCTCGATATGCTTGGATCGTTGATGTTGGACCGGATTCTGAGATAAGTAGACAGCAGAGATATTGTCACAGTAGACAACTGTGGCCCAGGTAATTGGAAGATGGAGTTCGAGAAGCAGGTTTCTGAGCCATGTTGTTTCTGCAACAGTGTTGGCCACACCTCTGTATTCAGCCTCGGCACTGGAACGTGAGATAATCGCTTGACGTTTTGAGGACCAAGAAACCAGATTATCACCGAGGAAGACACAGTAACCTGAAGTAGACCGTCGTGAATCAGGGCAGCCTCCCCAATCCGCATCAGAATAGGCTGTGATATGAGCTGATTTGGATGGTAAAATAGAGATTCCATAGTCTAGTGTACCCTTGAGGTATCGAAGGAGCCGTTTCATGAACTGGAAATGAGGATCTCGAGGGGAGTGCATAAATAAACATAGTTGTTGCACCGCATATGATATATCAGGTCGTGTGAAGGTTAAATACTGCAGTGCACCAGCAAGGCTACGATATAAGGCACCATCTGAGAAGGGTTCTCCAGCAGTTGCACTTAGTTTAGAATTAGTGTCAGTAGGTGTGGCACATGGTTTACAATTTTCCATTTTAGCACGAGCTAAGATCTCTGCTGCATATGTGGTCTGAGATAAGAACAGGCCACCATTTCGTCGGGTTACCGCAATCCCGAGAAAGTGATGTAGTGGTCCGAGATCAGACATGGCAAATTCCCTGGAAAGAGTGGCAATGAAGTGCTGCAAAAGTGTCGGATTGGAGGCTGTCAAGATGATGTCGTCTACATAGAGAAGTAAATATGCCATTTGATCACCCTGTTTGTAGACGAACAAAGAAGTATCACTCGTGGTAGATCGAAAACCACACTGTTGTATATAGGAAGCAAATCTGAGGTACCACGCACGTGGAGCTTGTTTTAGCCCATATAAAGACTTTTGAAGTCGACAAACATGCTTTGGATTTTTACTGTCAACAAACCCAGGTGGCTGAAACATGTAAACAGTTTCATTAAGGTCCCCGTGTAGGAAAGCGTTCTTGACATCCAGTTGATGAATGGGCCAAGAACGTGAAGTTGCTAAGCTGAGGACAGTACGAATCGTAGTGGGCTTAACCACTGGGCTGAATGTCTCGTCACAATCAACACCCACCTGTTGAGATTTGCCATTTACAACCAAACGCGCTTTGTAGCGCTGTAATGTACCATTGGCATGGTATTTGTGGCGAAATAGCCACATACATCTGATAATATGAGCATCTGCAGGTCTTGGCACAAGCTCCCATGTATTATTAGCTATTAATGCCTGGTATTCGTCGGTCATAGCCGAGTGCCAGTTCTGGTCGGTCAAGGCCTGGGTGTGGGATTTGGGTAGTGGGGAAATATTATGCTCGGAGGTGGCTAAGAGGGTGGGATCTGTTGAGGGTAGGGAACCCGTATTAGACCGGGTCTGCATAGGGTGGGTAGAGGGTGGCGGTGTCAGGTTAGATTGTGACGGAGCTAGGGTGGTATGTACATGTTCTGGGAAGAAAACAGGTCTGGATGCAGTAGAATCAGACCTGTTTCTGCGGCTGTAAGTGTGGGTAAGGGGTGGGGAATGTGGCTGTGAGACCGTGGGGGTGGGGGTTGGTGTGGAAGCATGGGCTAGAAAAAAAATGGGTCTGGATGTTGCTGGGTCAGACCTGTTTCGTCGGCTGTAGGTGTGGGTTATGGGTGGTTTAGATGGTTTGGAAGTAGTGGTGTCGGTTGTGGGAGGAGAGGAGGTGAAATGAAACGGGGTACTCATGGGTGAAGGTTCCGAATCAGGGTGAGAGCATGGGGTGATATGAGGTGTAGGTGGGGTAGAGAAAGGAAAAGTGGATTCGTCAAAGGTGACGTGACGTGATAAATAGACACGTCCAGTTGAGGGGTCTAAGCATCGGTATCCACGATAATTCATTGGATATCCGAGAAAGATGCATGGTGTAGAACGGCGGGCTAGTTTGTGGGGTCGAGTGGCATTGTGATTTGGAAAACAAGCACACCCGAAGGTGCGAAGGTGAGTGTAGGTGGGATGCCGGTGATAGAGTTTGTATGTGGGGGTTAGAAAGTTATGGAGTTTGGTAGGAAGAATGTTATGTAAATAGACGGCAGTGTGAAGTGCTTCAACACAGAAATGGGAAGGTAGGGAAGCATGGGTAAGGAGGGACATAATGATGTCATTAATTCGTCGGATCATACGTTCCGCCTTACCATTTTGTTGTGAAGTTTGGGGACATGAAAATCGAAATTGAAGGCCGTGAGTGACAGCGAATGATTGAAATTTGGAATTATCAAACTCACCACCCATGTCACACTGAAAAGTTTTGATATATTTATTAAATTGGGTTTGGACAAGGCGGTGAAATTGAGTAAATTTGGTGAAGGTTTCGGATTTATATTTGAGTGGATAAGCCCAAACAAATTGGGTGTGGTCGTCAATGAGGACCATGTAATATTTGTAACCTGTGTTGCTGGGTATAGGTGAAGTCCACAAGTCACAATGTATGATGTCAAAAGGTTGAAAAGTAACGGAATCAGAATCATGAAATGGTAAACGCTTATGTTTAGCAATTTGACAAGAGTTGCAAAAGAAATTGTTCTTAGATTTATTACAAGAAATTAAATTACGAGAAACTAAGAAATCCATAATAAAATTGCCAGGATGGCCAAGGCGATCATGCCAAACATTAGAGAGCGAAGAAGTAAGCAAAGCAGAAGCAGGTTGGTTGGTTTTGGTGTTGAAGGAGTACAGTGGGCCGGTACTATTGTGGCGGCTCAGGAGCGTTCCATTCTTGTAGTCCTTCACAGAAAAGCCAAAAGGGTCAAAAGACATGGAAACCATATTGTCAGTAGTGAATTTACGAACTGAAACAAGGTTTCGGATAATATTTGGGGTGTAAAGGACATTTTTAAGGGTGTAGGGGCGGACCCGGGAATTGGGTGATTGAATGGTTGTATGACCGGACCCGTGAATTGGCACACGGTTACCATTTCCAACAAATACAGAATTAATAGTAGTAGTACAAGGAGTGTGAATATTACCTGGTTCGTGTGTCAAATGATCAGAGGCACCGGTGTCAGCAACCCAACTGTCATCTCCCGAGTTCAGTGCCATCGCCTGGAAAGCTGCCCCTAATTCTGATGGTTCCAGTGGGTTTACATCTGCCAAGTGGGCCTGAGCAGGTGGAGTGGACCAGGGCTGGTGCTGTCGTGAAGTTGGGCCAGTGGCCTGTGGAGGCTGACCAGAAACAATCGGCCAAGATGGGCCTGCCCAACTGGGCTGAGTTGGGTAGGGACATGGTGGGGCCGCAACCCACCATGGTGGCCAGTAGGGGGATGGACCTGGGCTCCAGACATTGGGTCGGACCAATTGATGCTGGGCCGAAGACTGAAAAGAACCACGAGGCTGGTTGCGGTTAGAGGGCTGCTGATTACCGCGACCTGTGCGATGTTGCTGTTGACCGAATGACTGCTGAGGCCTGTGAAATTGACGTCTTGGCTGCTGTCGGTTGTTGTTGCGATAATGAGGGGGGTCCCGGCGGGCCGTAGGTGGCTCGCGAGACACTTGGGCAACAACAGCCGGGTTGGAGGCAATAGAGTCCCGTGCTTGTTGGCGACGCAGATCTGAGTCGAGCATGTCGCAGGCATCTTCCCATGAGGGAAGGGTGTTATTGATGATAGAGGCTTGAACATCGAATTCCGGTGGTAAGCCTCGAACCAGCTGCAGGACAAGGCGATCTTCTGTGACTGGTTGCTCAACAGCTTTCAGTTGGTCAGCGAGATACTTAAGACGCTGACAGTAGTCTTGGAGGCTGGGCATGGAGCGCAGGGTAAGATTGACAAACTCTGTTTCAAGGGCTGCTGCACGGGCCCTTGTTGTTCAGAAAGATTTTCCGAATCCGGGTCCATGCGCCATAAGCTGTTGTTTCCTCATCAAGAATACGTGCCAGCAGGTCATCTGAAAGTGTCCCATAGATCCACTGAAGCGCAAGAGAGTCAATTTTGGCCCAGTTGGCGTAGTCCGGATCTGTTTTGGCAGGCGGTTCAGTGCCATCAATGTGGTGTAGCACCTCGTAACCGCGTGCATGCAGGGTGAACAGCTTGACCCATGATGCATAGGTGACTTTGGAACCATCCAAAACACGAACTTTGTGCTGGATGTTAGTCACCGAATAAGCAGGGTGAAGGCTGTCAGTGTGCTTGGAGGATTCTGGTTTGTCTGACATCGAGATGAACAAAAGAAGGAAAAAGAATCGGCTGCAGGGTCCGTGGACAGGGGCTGCTGCGGATGAACAAAAGAAGGAAAAAAAGAATCGGCTGCAGGGTCCGTGGACAGGGGCTGCTGCGGATTTGTTTTAGGTCAGAGCAGTAGGCTCTGATACCATATAATTGAATCTGAATTCCTTGATTTCTATTGATGAAGAAGAGAACAATATATAATACAAGAACCTAACTAACTCCTAACTAATTCAGGGATAATTCCTAACTAAGTTAGGGATAAAATATAAACCGGATTTACATAAGAAATACATAGATATACATAAACTATAAAACGGATATACATCCGCTAATAAAATATACCTTGTTTATGTCCAAATGGGTTCATTTAAGTTAAACTCTATTTACTAATGGGTAAAATTACGCGAATTAGTCAAAAGCGAGAAAGACGAGCAAGGCTCGCAAGCACAAATTCCGGCAAAACTCTGCAAAAACAACCAGTCTGAAACAGCTAAAAATGATCCGGAACATCCAAAATGGCCTAAAACCAGCCTGAACTAGCCCTAAACCAGCCCAAAACATGTCTACAACCCCTAAATATAGTTTGTTGATATTGTGCGCATTTCCTAAAAAAGACCTCACTTTTTAAGCGCCTTCCGCCTAGAGTGTGCCTAACGCCTTCGACTACCTAGAAACTATTAAACTAAATAACCTTGGTTAAAAATAAAACGTTAGCTAAATCTAAAACGTGTCAAGCGGGTTAACACCTAAAACTAACCTGTAACCCATGGCATAATCAAGCGTTTGAATCATTTTAAGAAAACAGAAACAAATCAATTAGCAAGTTTTCTAGTTAAAGCACCAGTTCATAGGATCACTTAAAGCAGTTTTCTTTGATTTAAAATCATAGACACCATGAATGAACAAACACCTTTCATGATTCAAAAAATCACCTTGTACCACACAACTCTTGCAATATGATCTTCATTCCAACTTTAAATGCTTATAACACTTTCAATTTTTTGACTATGTAGTCCCATGGTGGCAAAATCAAGTGTTTAAATACGGAATATGAAATCGGGATCAAACAAACAGTAAACCAAAACTATGAAGTCTAGGATAAGTGTTACTTAAATACTACATAACAACTTTTAGATGGAAACCGTGAGAGCCGCATAATACACTGATTTAACATGCTTCTATTATTCGACTTTGAGTGTTACACTTGTCATTAACATTATACGTAATCTCAATTATAACTTATAAGAAACATTTACGAATTATATACTTTTCATTATATAACCATTATCATTTTTATTATTCAAGCTGTGTATTAAACTAGGCTACCTAACCTAGTTTAATATAATATCAAAGGGAAATTGGCCTGTAATAATCTCACCTAGACCTTATTGGCTATTAATAATCCCACATCAGAATATTCCCCCCACCAGTCCCACCTTTCACCTATTTTTCCTACAATGGTCCTCCGTTAAAAAAACTTAACGGAGTTAAGCTTTTTTCCAAATTACAAACAGATTTTTTAGGGCTTTTGATTAGAACGACGATACGAGTCCATTGATGTAAAACTTGCCTCGAAACGGTGCTCCAAACGATGAAAATGGCGCTTCAACTCGGGTGTTTAAATTTCCAATTAACCAAAATCAAGTCACTTGGAGCACCATTTCAAAGTAAGTTTTACATCAATGGCCACGTATTATCGTTCTGATCAAAAGCCCTAAAAAATCTGTTTGTAATTTGGAAAAAAGCTTAACCCCGTTAAGTTTTTTTAACGGGGGACCATTGTAGGAAAAATAGGTGAAAGGTGGGACTGGTGGAGGGAATATTCTGAGGTGGTTATTGATGGCCAATAAGGTCTAGGTGGGATTATTACAGGCCAATTCCCCTATCAAAAAAGGAAATTGGATTCTAATACTCCTAAGTAGACGTCATTGGCCATTACCGATCCCACTTTTCAACACTGGCAGTCCCACCTTTTAACTATTTTGCCTTCAACAGTCCTCGGTTAAAAAAACTAGACCTCCGTTAACTTTTTTTTCAGAATTACAAACTGATGTTTTAGGGCTTTTGATCAAAACAAGGATACGAGTCGACTGATGTAAAACTTACCTCGAAACGGTGCTCCAAACGACGAAAACAGTGCTTCAATTCGAGTGTTTAAACATCCAATTAACAAAAATCAAGACATTTGGAAAGCCGTTTCAAGGTAAGTTTCACACCAATCTACCCGTATCCTCATTCTGATCAAAAGCCCTAAAACATCAGCTTGTAATTCGGAAAAAAAAATGTTACCCCGTTAAGTCTTTTCTAACCAAGGACTGTTAAAGGCAAAATAGTTAAAAGGTGGGACTGCCAGTGGGAATATTCAAATGCAGGATCAGTAATGGCCAATGACGTCTACTTAGGGTTATCAGAATCCAATTTCCCTATCGAAAAAAAATAGGATAGGCGGTTTCATAACTCTATATCAGATTACAGTTAAAGCAAAAGATACAAGCACATTATACCTATATCTAAAATTGATTATTTTGACAAAAAGTAATCTAAAATCAGAATCTCAGTCCCTTCTACTCTCCAAAATTGACTGTTTCGAAGACAAATAATCTGAAAATCATAATCACTGCTCCCAAAACACTCAAATTCGAAACAATCAGTTTAAACGCACATCCAAACACTCTTTAAAACTACTGTAACTACAAATTAAACAGATTTAAACATAACATATCAATAGAAAACATCAAATACAGATAAAGCTTCAATTTTGCACAACTATTGAAGGATTCATTCAGGATAATCAAAAGCTAGGGTTTAAAGGAAGAACGATTGATACCTGTAATAGCCTTAGCAACAAGTTTGGAAGTATGAGGCTGAGGGGGTTTTATTAGGGTTTTAACTTTTGTGTTTTTTTGGTATGGCCCCTTAAGTTTATATATATATATCACATTTTCTTCTCTTTACTTCTTTGGTTGAATTAATCTCATTTTAGTTAGGGGTGTGGAAAGTCGGTTAACTGATGGTCAGTAACTGGGGTTTGGTTAACTGAAAAGTATGAACCATAACCATAATTGATGGTCGGTTAACCATTGGTTATGGATTGGTTTCAGTTAATTATCCAATATATATAAAACTTGTAAAATATCTAATCGGTTCGGTTTGGTTATTTTTGGTTTTCGATATATGACTAATAGAAACTGAAAGTTCGGTTATACAAAAAACAATAACCAAACCATTGGTTATTGCTTCGGTTTGGATAATTCGGTTATTCGGTTAATTCGGTTTTATGCTCACCCCTTGTTTTAGTGAGGTAGGTGGTCTGAAATATGTTTTTGACACGAGATGAAAATAATAATAATATTTTAGTTCTGTTAATGTAACAGGTGTTTGAAGTATTGCATCACTTGACAAATCAGGATATTCGGGTTTTCTCAACTTCATAGGATACGGGTGTCTTGGGGTACTTCGTTGCTAAAGGGAAGAACTACTTGAAGAATTTGGTTTACCTTTATCTCCAAACATGGAAGCCAACAACGAAAAGAAAACCATAAAATGATGGTGACAAATCAGGCAAGGTCGCTAAACACGAGAAGGCTTGTTTAGAGAATCAACACGTGTTTATCCCATTCGCTTTTGATACATTTGGGTCCCTAGCCCCAGAGGCTGTGGAATTTCTAAACAAGGTCCAACAGGTTGTGAATAGTAATCTTTCAACCTTTAAGGGCCGTTTCGTCTTTAGTAGGATTGGTTTTGCAATCCAAAAGGGGGTTGCGACGTAGCTTGTTGTCTGTTTACCTGCCATTTGTTTGTAATTTGTTACTTTGGTATTTTAATAAACAAATATAGATTGTTGCCTTTGTCATGACACATGAGTCCCTGCTAGTACCTCATATATAGGTAAGACAATAAAGAATTCAACCTTGTTTTTAACTAAGAATCTAGAGGCACTTAACAAATTGGTTTCACTTTTTTTTAAACTAAAAAGGGGGGAGAAAACAATTAAATAATGCCATGCCATTCTTTTATTGTTTATTAAAATGAAATGTGTGTACTAGGTACATCGCATATATTATTAAATAATAGGGAAAACCCACGCTTTTTGCTTTGGTAGAAAACATAAAAAAGTAGAAAAAGTCTCCGTTGTTTAACTTGTATCTTTATATAATATTTTATGTAATTATAAATGTTAAAAGTTTCATTAAAAAAATAACACAAAACTAGTGAAATTTCCTCACGCCTTGTGCTGGGAATTTGGTCTGTATCAATTCGGGTACGCTATCGACACTTGCTACCGGAATTGAAAAATAAAATCCAAACAATAAAGTCATCATATGCCCAAATGCTCTTTGTACAAGTTATAATAGCTTTAAAATATATGATTTTATTTTAAAACATAAAGTGTGACACATCCAACAATTTATAAGTATATTATGTTAAAACAAGTAATATACTATAACCAAGTTTCTATTTATGTTTAAAATAAAGTTAGTCATTGTGATATTATTTCACTCTTTTTAAAACTAAATAAAATATTCTACCCATTAAGTAAATTCATAAAGAAAAAAATGCCAAAAAAAAAACTATTCAGGGCTGAAAATGAAAAATTAAATCTTGAGAGTTATTCTGTAACTTGTTAAATTGTGGGGTAAAAAAATGATGGACTTGCTAGGGGAATCGAACCCAGGTTCATAGGGCAACCACGGAGACGGGGAAACAATAGGCCAGAAATACAATTTGTGTTTATTTCCGTTGTAAAAACATATAAGAGTAAACTACAATTTTTGTCTATGTGCTATTGTCCAGATTGATTGTTCCCTTGCAATTTCTACTTTGAGTCCCACACCATCACATTCTATGTCCAATTGTGATCCTTCCCCCTAACGATTTCAAGTGCTCAGTTACCAAGGCTGTGAAATGACCATTATGCCCATGAATTTCGATTGTAATATGTCCCATGTGGTTTGCTTTTTACTCAGAAATTTCTTTCCATCCAAATTCAAATTATCAAAAACCAGTATCGAATTATCAAAACCGATATCAAAACTAATAACAGTAACTAATTGTTACAATTCTCCAATTCAGAATGATTACACCAATATCAGAACCAATATCCACAGTCATGTAGTTGTTGCAAAACAAATATGAAAAACCAATAAAGCCTAATGTTGTTGTTACTTCGTATTGTTGTTGAAACATGGTTCAAATGACCAAATGCTGCTCTTGCTAATACATAGCCCAAAGCTTGTTGTAGTTACATCTCATTGTTGCTAAAAGATAGTCCAAATTACATGATGTTGCCGTTGCCAATACATAAACCAAAATCTACTGTAGTTACCTCTCATTGTTGCTTAAACATGGTCCAAATGACATAATCCAAAAACCTATCGTTCCTGATGAGACATTAGTTGTAGATATAGTTGCTGCAACATAGTCCAAATTAAACATTATCCAAAACCTACACATGATCCAGAATATGATCTAAACTTGTCATCTACAGTAGTTATTGTATTTTCTAAAACATGATCAAACCTATCATGGCAATGTAATGCACTAACCTGTAGTTTATGAATCATGATCCAATAATAGTATCACCTGATTGGGAATTACCATTTGAACTTATGTGTGATGCAAGCAACTTTGTAGTTGGATCTATATTGGGACACAGGTAATTAAATATTTTCACCCAGTATACTATGCTAGTAAAAATCTCAACTACATGGTGACATCATCACAAGTTAACAAGATGTGCACAATTATCAACGAGATAATGTATACGACTTGACCAAGTAGACATAGGAATTACTAAAAAGTAGTTTACTGATCCCGTCGCAATCTCTGAAAAAACCACACAACAAAGCAAGAGAATAACGAAGTAAACCTGAGTTTTTTCGTTAGTTCAAAGATCTTTTCTCTCACCTATCACTAAAACCTTTGGAATGCACACATACACCATCATAAACATGATAGTTTCTAAGAATCCCGTATCACAAGTGTTCAACAAACCATATGAACTCAAGGTGTTGAATGTAGAAACAAATTGAACTGTTGAACAACATCTTACCTCTAGGGAACTAACACCTAAGATTCAAAGGTAACTCAGGAAGCATATGCAAAGGTTCAAGGAGCATTCCTTGTCTTCATCCTCTGAACACCCATGCCTCACAACACCAACACCTCACCAACCGCGTCCTTCCACCTTGCATATAGATCACGCCTTCTTACAGATAAGGTGTTTCATCCCTATTAAGCAGGTTACTAGCCATTTTTAGATGACACACAAGGCTGGTCTACTAACCTTGAAATTAGTAAATGTTTTATTTAGATATTTTTATTGAATTGGATTTTTTGATAACCTTGTATTGTGTTTATTCATCTGGACTATTTATTCTATTACTCTAATACTATATGAACCTATCAACCTGATTGTCTTTTGATTGTTTCATTATGATAATTTCGATTCATTTTACGAGATGTTTTTTGTTGGTGGGCATAGATGCTAGATCACTAACAAGGGAGTTTCCAAAATTTTACTTTCTTTCCCTCATTTTTATACATCGTTAATTTTTTCTTTACATTGTTCCTTAGTGTACGTTAAAGGAAATGTACAATTTAAGTGACAAGATGTTAACTAGCATTTTGGGCCTCTAAAAATTAGAACTGACTTTTTGAACTAATTTCGTGTTTTATTTTCAAAAAATGTGATCATGTGACTAATGATTATCAAGAGTCAGAGATTTAAAATCACAAGTCAATGGGAGAGATTGTAAGGCCCAAAATGTGACATGTGGTTATCAAATGAAAGTTAACACTTGAAGATAGAGCATTTCTTTGAAGATATAAGTGTTTGCATGGTAATGCAATTACTTTAAGTTTTGATCGGTGAAGTGTTTACATGGTGAAGTAAATGCATGGTTAGCAATTATTCACCTGGTGGTGCGATTACTTTGTCATTAAAGCGTGTGTAGTGAAGTGTTGATCTACATTATAAATAGGATCTTCCTAGTGTTAGTTCACTTTTTATGTGTGTGTGTTTCTAGTGTAAGATCACCAACCACATGGGAGCTCACCTAGGGTTGGATTATGCTTAACTAGGTGTATGTATGAATTCATGCAATTGTGATGACTATTAATGAATTCATACTTCATCATCTTTCTTGTTTGTTTATCAATTCATATGTTTGATTGATTTGATCACACCATACATCCGAATCATATATTCTATTGATTCAAAAAGCAATTCATGTCAATTCGTAGACTTACAATTGTCTTATTGCTTTACAATATATGAAAAATCTCTCATTATGCATTCTTTCACATTGTATTTTGGATCTTGACAGATAATCATATTTCTAGAATCACATAAACAAAAAGACCACCAGTTGTTTTGATGAAAATATATAGGTATATTTCAGGCATGTCAAGATGAAAGGAGGATGATTAGGCATGAGCTTACAAATTTAACCTATCACCTCCATTTCCATGAGTAAACTCCCAAACTACAATCCAACAACCCCTTGCAATGATATCACATGCGCTTTGGACGAGTTCTAGTAGTAGATAAAAGAACCTTTTGCTTCGCTTTCTAGTTCAAGTTGTTCTGACAAATTAAATCAAATATGTATAAGAAAGCTTTAGTAGTTCTTTAGTTCTATCTCTATGAGTTTCTCTCAACACATATCAATATATATTATATAAAGATAAAAACACATTTATTTCAAAACTCTTTGTCCTTTGAAGACATTATACTTTATATTTAATGGGTTTTTTTTGTATAGCATGTAATATGAGAGGCTCATCTCTTCAATTTTATTCTAGCTCTTTGTGAAAAGAGAGAGTGAGAAAATGAGACCATGGATAAAGATAATCTTAGTATCATACATGCAAAACAATAAATAATTCACCCTTGTTTTAAACTAAGAATCTGGTACCACTTACTCAAGTGGTTTACCTTTTTAAGACAAAAAGATTATGAAAAAAAATAATTAAATAATTTCATGATGTACTTGCATTGTTTATAAAAATTCAAATGCATGTACTAGGTATATACATACTATTATATATTCAAAAAGTTACCTTGTGTCCTTTTATAATATTTGGAAAATTCATGAAAACAGATCTTTTGACACACACATATATATATATATAGGGTAAGGTTCATACGAGAACCACCTTTATTGTAAGAACCGCGAGAACCACCTTCATTGCAAAATAAAATATAAAAAAATAAAAAAAACACTCAATTTTTTAATATTCTTTTAATAAAAATCGTTATATTTCGTTACCAAAAAAAAACTTTTTTTTCGAGTAACAGTTATCCATGCACATGTGCATATGTATCATAACTTCGACAAATTCAGTAATACGTTACCACTAGTAGACAATTGCACTTTAATTTACAATACCATCCATAATACACTCAATTTTACATTAAATGCACATGTGCATCATTATGTATAACAATTATATACCGTGTTTTTGTACAAAAAGTTTTTGATTTTGAATGATGAAGTAGGCTCATATGTATGTTTTTTGGTTAGTTATATCTAGTGGTTGATGGGTTCATTATAGTTGTCACTTTATGATGTAATATGTTGATTGAATGGTATAAACGGTGTTGATATACATGTAATAAAGTGAAAATATTGGTATTGGTATTGTATTATAAATGGTAGAAGGTAATGGTATTCTATTATGGATGGTAGGAGGTAATGGAAGTGTATTATGGATGGTATGATACATGAAAGAGAAAGTGTATTCAAAGTAGTGTACCAAAACACCTTATTTCATGTTAATACATATAGATGCACATGTGCATTTCTTATATTGGTAACGTAAAAAGTAGTGTATTACACATGGTAGTGCAAATGAAAGTGCAACTGTCTATTGTTTGTAATGTATTACGGAATTTGTCAAAGAAATGATGAAAATGCACATGTGCATGGTAGTGTATTATAGATGGTATGATAGATGAAAGAGAAAATGTATTCAAATTAGTGTAACAAAACACCTTATTTCATGTTGATATATATAGATACACATGTGCATTGCTAATATGGTAACGTAAAAAGTAGTGTGTTACACATGGTAGGAACAACAGTGTACAAATAGCTTGTACACTTGTGTACGTTGAAGGAACAACAGCCTATACACTTATGTACACATAACCTCAGCGAAAATTAAAAAAATACAATATTCAGTTATGATAGGATAGCAAAATTACACAGATGGACCCTGTGGTTTATAGCTAGTTTCGGCTTTGGGTACTAACTTTTTTTTAACAGGTTCAGGGTTCATGGTTTTAATTTTGTAACACATTTGAGTACTAACTCCAAACTTAGTTAACTTTTATGTTAAATTTTGGTAAAATGACTAAAATACCCTTCTATTTTAAAAGGACCAATTATGTCATTACTCTATTATTAATTCCAAAGACCACTAGTGAAAAAAATTAGTACTCAAATGTGAAACTAACTATAAACCACAGGATCGATATGTGTAATTAACTCTTTCTTTACATATTTAGCTAAATAATAATTATTGAATTTATTAAGTCGGCTTTTTATATGTGGTAAAACTGATTAAATGACTATCGTTATATGCCGAACACATATATATATATTTTTAAATAGATATTAGAAAAATTTTTGTGTAATAATTAAGTAACAATAAGAACCCCATTATTATGACGAGTTTAGACTATTTATTACTATGTAAATTTGATCGAACTTTATCGGTGACTAATCAAACATATTATTTAATATATGCTCGTTGATAGTGTTCGTATTTTATTTTTAAATATATTAATAGATCATTAACTAATAATAGTAATTGTAACAAAAACTATATTCAGATTACTTCAGTTTGATTATATTAAGATTGGACCTTAAGATTATATAGTAAAGTTCTTTTAAGTCAAGGTGGAAAGTGAAAATATACATAAATATTCATGCCCTTGATTTTGAAACATCTTTGAGGACTAAAATGTAAAGAAAGTGAAAATATAATTTTGAAACTATATTCAGATGTATTCGTATTTAGAAGAAAGTGTATATCCAGATCTGTTCGTATTTTGCTGTATAATAATTTTGAAACTTCATTTTGAAAGAGAAAATATACATAAAAATGCAAAGAAAGAGTTAATTACATATATGGATCTATTTATAACTAGTTTCCTAGTGGAATTAATAATAGAGCAATGACATAAATGGTCCTTTTAAAATGGAAGGGTATTTTAGTCATTTTACTGAAATTTAATATAAAAAATAACTAAGTTTGATGTTAGTACTCAAAGGTGTTACAAAATTGAAACCATGAAACCTGAACCTGTTAAAAAAAAGTTAGTACCCAAACGTGAAACTAGCCATAAACCACAGGGTCCATATGTGTAATTAACTCAATAATTAATTATATCATTAACCTCTTTATTTTATTGCTTTTTTTATAACCGTCCATCTCAAATAGATCAATGATTGAAAATGGTTCTCACGATTCACAAATAACATTAGGTTAACTGTAGAACCCTACCCTATATATATACATTTTATAGACATTGACTTTTACCTTACTTAGAAATACATGTCTTCTAAAAAGAACTAATCAAACAACATCACATAACTAGAGTCGTTAAAGAAGTCCAGAATCTAGCCAACATAATAAAAGTTGAAAAGTCCGAAGGCCACCACAAAATAAACGAGTAATATTAAAACATGTGTATCCTTCGGCTGCACTCTAGTCGATGCTCACTCCACATAACTAAATCTAAATCGGCTAATCCACGTAAGTAAAGTGACAAGCTGTAAAAACGTTGAACTTATAAAGAATTTCGGTTTTTTCAGTTAAATGTCGATGCTCACTCCACATAACTAAATCTAAATCGGCTAATCCACATAAGTAAAATGACAAGCTGTAAAAACGTTGAACGTATAAAGAATTTCGGTTTTTTCAGTTAAATTAATTATAAGAACCATTAACGGAGTTAGTTTTGTTGGTTAAGTAAAGATATAAGACAAGGGGTTGTCTTGTAAATGTTTGGAACTCAAACAACTTGTTAGTTTACCAAGTTAGATCAGTTAGCTTAATTAAAATGAGTTTGTAAGTAGGAAATTATAACATGAGGGGGGGGGGGGGGGGGGGGGGGGGTGGGCTTTGTGTCTTTTGTGGAAACTTAAAAGAAATGTAAAAGAAATAATAATTAAGAAAACCCGAACAAACGGGACTCGAACCGGAGTTCAATGGTTAAATAGATAAAGATAACCAACTGAGCTACTGCATCTATGTGTTGAAACCAAACGTATTTGGCTTAAACACAACATAACCACTCAACCACTTCGTCTTTTGTATAACATTCCCATCACATATAATCTATTTAACTACAAACTTAGATCAGCATGTTCCTCTTCCTCGTTCCCTGAAATGCGAATAACCATCAAAATGGTTTTCAAACCATTCTAATCGACCATTCTACTGTGTAATTACACCATTAATAATGGTGTTAATTATCTAATATCTCGGATTGATGACTCTGTGACTTTTAATCGTCCAATAACACCCAAATTAAATCAAGATATAATGTTCCATTGAAGCTTTGTTCTTCTTTCTGTGATTTCTATTGCTTAAGCCTAACAAAACCCCATTGGAATTACATTATTTCATCAACCAAGCATTATGAATTTGATCCGTGAAAATTCTAGGGCTTGTAACTTCAAGCCTTGATTTCTCCTTCGTTCTTTAACGAAATCAGGTGATTCCAAAGTCCAAACTATTTAATTTTTCGTGCTCTTCAAAATCCCTCTATCTATTTCTGTGATAAAGGGCATGTACAATCCGAATTTGATTCTTTATGTTTTTAGGGTTCTTAGTTATGCAAATTTGGGGCTTTTGATCTTAGTTTATGCTTTTGAGAAAATTGATCTTGTGTTATTGTCATATATCACATTAGGATGTTCCATGAAAATTTGGGGAATTTTTTATAGGTGTTGGAATTTTGTATGAATTAATCTTGATATATTGCAATTGAAGTCAATTAAAAATAGCTATTGTCACAAATAAAATTCTATAAAATATTTTTATAAATTATTACTGAAATTAAAAAGGTATTGAAATTTTTATGAAAATTTTCCAGAATTTTTTATAATATTTTTTTCAAAGGGTTAAAAATTTGTTTAAGTAATTATATTTTACATGAAATTAATGATATTAAATAAAATTTTGTGATAACTATTAAAACTGAAAATATATAATTTTTGGATGGAAATAAATGATTCTACAAATTTTAATCTTTATTTCATGTTATTCTCGAAAAATTAAATACCATATTAGTAACTATATTAAATTACTATTTTAGTATAGTTACCTCCCAAATATGAAGAACCTACTTCATATTTTAGAAATATTTCTAAATATATTTATTTTATTGCAATTGTGTATTTAGTATTTTGTTGGTTATATATTTTAGGGTGAATTGTGATATTATTCTTATTCGTGCGTTAACATTATTCTAAAGGATCGAAGCTACGCAAACTGTAAGTAAACTCTCTCCCCTTTTTATCATTAACTTTTGGGGTGTTATCAATGTGTCTCGATTAATTGTTTTAATCTAACATCAAGCATGCAATATTTGGTGTGTCTTATATACATTATTTGTTGTTGTTGATGTTTGTTGAGGTTGTTGTTGTTTTGTTGTTGTGTTGGTCATTACAGTCAATCAGTTATTCAATTTGTAGATCCACGGCTGACCTTTCCTCATGACTTTGGAGATGTTGGTATCTCCCATTTAGTCTTGGATTGACATTCCCTATTAACTATGAGATGTTGGTATCGTCACAATCACACCCTTTTTGGGTGTGGGACGCAAGCAGTTGGTTTTGATTTTTGTGTCAGTCTTGGTCTTGGTCATTATTCAGTTATTTACTTCCACATGAATAATTGCATGTTTAATGTTTGAATTAATACTTGAATTTAAAAAGGCAATGGTAAACCTATTTTTACTTAACCAAGGTTTACTCACTAGTTCATTGTAGCTGACCCAAAAATATTATTTTACACATGATACATGTACTAAGATTTGAAAACTGGACTGAACCAATATCACTTAGGAGCTCTTGCCTTAGTAATTTAAAAGAAAAATGTTATGTATATAATTGAATATTTGAACTTATATATAATATGTGACGTATTAATAATGACTTGGTTATCTATAAAATTTTAATAGTGTTATAAGCTTTGGACAATCATCATGCCCTGTACCATCTTGCTGTAGGTTCGGGTGTGACATCGTCTCTATCCCATCAAGATATGGATATCACTACTGACTTGATGGTAAATTTCCCGCAAAATGACATGTAAAGTGGAGTGAAATACGTCACCAGTGGCGGGAATCACCCCTGTTTTGATGAGTTATTTTGATTGTGGAATAAGAATATTCTCAAGAATCTGCATTGTGTCGTGTCTTAGGAAAGACATATTGTAAGTTTTAAAACCAAAATGGGAGAAGCATGATAGAAAGAATAACAATTTAGACAAGTATCACAAATGGTTAAGAGTATGGTACTTAAACTATAGACTAGGTCGAACATGGCAATTCTACCTGATTCCCTATAGTTATGGCTCTGATACCAATCTGTCACACCCCAACCGATGGCGGAAACATCGAGATGAGACGAAAACGAGATTGCAAGAGTCTTCATAACGATATTTGTGACAAGTGTTTAACGATTATATTTTACATCGTTTTAAATCAGATAATACGGAATTGAATCACATCACATATAAAAGAAATGCAATTTCCTTTCATTGATAACAGTTATTACAAGGTTTTGAAACAAAGTACAACATGTTTGAAATGAGATTCGATACAACAAGTATATAAAGTTTAGATGCGTTTCTAGGCAATCCTATTAAATTCCTTGCATCATCATAATTTCCTGCAACATGTATTAAAAGCGTAGATCAATACAAAAGTATTGGCGAGCATACAAGTTTGAAAGTAAAAATAAGTATAAAAGTTTGTTTCAATCATGACGAGCATCTATTCAAGTTGAATCACACATATATGTAGACAACCTTCGCATAATAACATATAATTGAATTCTTTTAACTAGCACACATGACATCCTAAGCATAACAGTAGCATGAGAATACATGTTGGAAATTAATAAGCATAAACAATCTCAAGCATAACAAATAGCATGTATGGACGAGTTTAAACTAACACGTATAACTCACAAAAGCATAATTGATAACACGTTTGGTAAATTGGAATACATTTTATTTCGTTTAATATAAATGTTGTTAACTGATACATGTTGCACCCCAAATTGCGTTTAAAGAGTAGAAAGGGGTCGAGTATGCTCACCTTTGCGACGTTTCCTTTGGAATTCCGTGAGGAGTCGACGATCGAGTGATGGAATTTCCGAGGCCACCTCACATGGGCAAACGAAAACATATAAGTGTTAGCGGTTGACGAAATGTTATAAGAATTATTATATATTTATTTTCATAAAAAAATACTTAAATCCGATACGTTTCATTATAATTTGATTTACGGGTTTTACGAAAAACGGGCAGCGTTTCCTCTGTTTTTGGATGATCCCAACAATACATGTTGTCGTTAAAGGTTTTCAAAACTCAATAACAAGGTGTACAATTTATGAATATACTTTCGTCAAGAGTGCGAAATGTAATTTGTCAAGTGTTAACTCATATGCGTTTTAGTAAGTAATTACAAGAAGATTTTTGTCGGTTCGGGCTCGATTTATATGAAACATATTGCGTATAAGTAACAAAATAAGATTTACGGAGTTAAAGTATACCGAGTCGCGTGTCTGCTGAGTTTAACCTCGGTTTGATTGGAGTTGACTGACTTTGACCTGACACTAGTCCCGACACATGGAAACTGTCCGAGTGACCTGAACCATGACGAATCTGCGAACCGATAACGAGTCAAGGCCGATCCGTCCACCTGAACCGAAGCAACCGAACTGCTGCTGATCGCGGTTGACTGAGATTGACCGAGCATCATCCTTGACCCGAACCGAAACTGAGATGCGTTGATAACAGTTGACCCGACATGAAACCGAGCCATCACTGCACCAAGGACTACTGAATCGAGCTTGAAACTAACTAAAATCGAGGCATGACCTGAGCCGAATCAAGCTGAGCCGCCACACTCGGACCCGACCCGGATCTGTTTTGGACCTGAACAACTCCAAGTCCAAGCCTGACCCCCAACTCCTGCTGCCGCCCCCGGAGACGCCGGCGCTACCACTGTGGTTCGCTGCCAACGGGAAAAACGGCATGACGCCGTCCCTCTCCCGTTCAATCTCTCTCTCTGCTACACATCTTTCTCTCTCCTCTGTATATGTGCCGCCGTATGCCACCACTGAAATGGTGGTGGCCGGCGTTCAACCGAGCAGGGTAAGGAGGGGGGCTCGAGCTGTGCGTGTGAAGGAGGGAGGAGTGTGGTGTGAGAGGGGAGTGGGTGTGGCCGGATCCGTCGGAGGAGTCGGAGCTCGGCCGGACTTGTTCCGGCGAGTGTGTATGCGAGAGAGAAGAGGGGGCACAGTGTGAGCGGCTGTTAGTGTGTGTGTTGTGATGTTTTTATATATTAGGTTTTTTTAGGGTATAGTTAGTTTAGGGTTTGGTTGGTTTGGCTTAAGCCCACAACTCGATTTCGCATTCTAGAGTGGCCCGAAACGTTTATGAGATCCGTTATCAAACACGACTTTCAAAAACAAATGTATTATTTCATTTATTATTATTATTATTATTATTATTATTATTATTATTTATTATTTTCTTGTCGTTATATAAATAAAAAAATAATAAATAATAATAATAATAATAATAAAAATGGATAACTAAATAAATTTAGTGAAACGGTGCGTATTTCCTAAAGGTACGGATTTGCGGAAATACGAGGCGTTACAGTCTCCCCTACTTTAGGAAATTTCGTCCCAAAATTTATACAAAAGGAAGACTTGCGGAAAAATGGCATTTCGAAGCATGTATTGGTATAAGCGAGAAATAGGTGGTGAGTGATCTAAGGTTGTATTTAAATAGAGTAGTGAAACACCGAATTTCTCATGGCACGTTTTACGAAATCTTAGCAATATGGTATTAACACTTATATAAAGAAAGTACCATCGGCGTATCCACCATGTTTATACCATATTACGTCTGTTTCACTAATCGATGCCATGTTACGTTCTGTGCCAATATTATGGTTTAATAGCGTATTACGTATAGAGTCTCAAATATATAAGTATAATTGTATTTACGTATGAAAGTGCATACTGTATGAGTATGGGTATATCTGTGCGTATATGTACATTCTTGTACAATATGCATGATATATTTTAGTTAACCTAGATTAACGGATTACTGGCATGTGAATAAACAGGTCAAACCATCGTGTATCGCAATGTGGACTACCCATCATCGTCAAAACGAAGAGGGTGTAAAATAGTTTACTTAACACGCCCTCAAGAATACGGGCGAGCGTCACTCCTATAGCGCTACACAAGCGCCATACATGTTAAGGTGTGGCTTGATCAGAGTTAATGACGAGTTCATCACATAAACATGTGAATAAACAAGTCAATTCATCGTGTACGCAAATGTTGACTAGTCAATATTGTTGAAACATAGAGTGTGTAAAATAGTTTACTTAAAATGACCTCAAGAATACGGGCGGGCGCTACTCCTATAGCGCTATGCAAGCGCTATACATGTTAAGGTGTGGTTTTATAACGAGTTTATCACATAAGAATGTTCCAGTAATCCAAATCAGATATAGTGTTTCGTATGCACCTGTTGCATCGTTGTGTAATAGATTTTGAATAAATGAAAAGTTTGTTATGCATAAGTTCGATTTTAGTATAATGTTGACTTTGAAAAAAATGAAGGAATAAGTATTTTTTTTTGCATAAAATTTAAGATAGCGTAAAAGAGAGGCTTGATAAAATGATGGAGTGTTTCGGGTTTTAGAAACTTCGACTATTCCAAAGTGACTCGTAAGTCCTTTCGAATTAGGGAGACATGATTTGGCCTAATAGGTATAATACTCTCGCCGCCAAGCGATTAACGGTATTTTACCCTTCCAGTAAGTACATGTCCCTAATTTGATCGAAAAAAACAAAACTTTGGCGAGATTGAAAATTGAAGAGCGGGACCGCTTATCAAGGTGTGGATGTCAATCCTGGCTTGACAATTTCGTCCCCAAATTGTGGTTTATTGAACGTATCAAGATATAACCTCGAATCGTCAATAGAGATCCACTAGATTATGAAATGGAAAATCCCATCAAGATATGGATATCACTCCTGACTTGATGGTGAATTTCCCGCAAAATGACATGTAAAGTGGATTGAAATTCGTCACCAGTGGCGGGAATCACCCCTGTTTTGATGAGTTATTTCGATTGTGGAATAAGAATATTCTCAAGAATCTGCATTGTGTCGTGTCTTAGGAAAGACATATTGTAAGTTTTAAAACCAAAGGGGGAGAAACATGATAGAAAGAATAACAATTTAGACAAGTATCACAAATGGTCAAGAGTATGGTACTTAAACTATAGACTAGGTCGAACATGGCAATTCTACCTAATTCCCTATAGTTATGGCTCTGATACCAATCTGTCACACCCCAACCGATGGCGGAAACATCGGGATGAGACGAAAACGAGATTGCAAGAGTCTTCATAACGCTATTTGTGACAAGTGTTTAATGATTACATTTTACATCGTTTTAAATCAGATAATACGGAATTGAATCACATCACATATAAAAGAAATGCAATTTCCTTTCATTGATAACAGTTATTACAAGGTTTTGAAACAAAGTACAACATGTTTGAAATGAGATACGATACAACAAGTATTTAAAGTTTAGATGCGTTTCTAGGAAATCCTATTAAATTCCTTGCATCATCATAATTTCCTGCAACATGTATTAAAAGCGTAGATCAATACAAAAGTATTGGTAAGCATACAAGTTTGAAAGTAAAAATAAGTATAAAAGTTTGTTTCAATCATGACAAGCATATATTCAAGTTGAATCACACATATATGTAGACAACCTTCGCATAATAACATATAATTGAATTCTTTTAACTAGCACACATGACATCCTAAGCATAACAGTAGCATGAGAATACATGTTGGAAATTAATAAGCATAAACAATCTCAAGCATAACAAATAGCATGTATGGACGAGTTTAAACTAACACGTATAACTCACAAAAGCATAATTGATAACACGTTTGGTAAATTGGAATACATTTTATTTCGTTTAATATAAATGTTGTTAACTGATACATGTTGCACCCCAAATTGCGTTTAAAGAGTAGAAAGGGGTCGAGTATGCTCACCTTTGCGACGTTTCCTTTGGAATTCCGTGAGGAGTCGACGATCGAGTGATGGAATTTCCGAGGCCACCTCACATGGGCAAACGAAAACATATAAGTGTTAGCGGTTGACGAAATGTTATAAGAATTATTGTATATTTATTTTCATAAAAAAATACTTAAATCCGATACGTTTCATTATAATTTGATTTACGGGTTTTACGAAAAACGGGCAGCGTTTCCTCTGTTTTTGGATGATCCCAACAATACATGTTGTCGTTAAAGGTTTTCAAAACTCAATAACAAGGTGTACAATTTATGAATATACTTTCGTCAAGAGTGCGAAATGTAATTTGTCAAGTGTTAACTCATATGCGTTTTAGTAAGTAATTACAATAAGATTTTTGTCGGTTCGGGCTCGATTTATATGAAACATATTGCGTATAAGTAACAAAATAAGATTTACGGAGTTAAAGTATAACGAGTCGCGTGTCTGCTGAGTTTAACCTCAGTTTGATTGGAGTTGACTGACTTTGACCTGACACTAGTCCCGACACATGGAAACTGACCGAGTGACCTGAACCATGACGAATCTGCGAACCGATAACGAGTTAAGGCCGAGCCGTCCACCTGAACCGAAGCAACCGAACTGCTGCTGATCGCGGTTGACTGAGATTGACCGAGCATCATCCTTGACCCGAACCGAAACTGAGATGCGTTGATAACAGTTGACCCGTCACGAAACCGAGCCATCACTGCACCAAGGACTACTGAATCGAGCTTGAAACTAACTGAAATCGAGGCATGACCTGAGCTGAATCAAGCTGAGCCGCCACACTCGGACCCGACCCGGATCTGTTTTGGACCTGAACAACTCCAAGTCCAAGCCTGACCCCCAACTCCTGCTGCCGTCGCCGGAGACGCCGGCGCTACCACTGTGGTTCGCTGCCAACGGGAAAAACGGCATGACGCCGTCCCTCTCCCGTTCCATCTCTCTCTCTGCTACACATCTCTCTCTCTCCTCTGTATATGTGCCGCCGTATGCCACCACTGAAATGGTGGTGGCCGGCGTTCAACCGAGCAGGGTAAGGAGGGGGGCTCGAGCTGTGCGTGTGAAGGAGGGAGGAGTGTGGTGTGAGAGGGGAGTGGGTGTGGCCGGAGCCGTCGGAGGAGTCGGAGCTCGGCCGGACTTGTTCCGTGTAGTGTGTATGCGAGAGAGAAGAGGGGGCACAGTGTGAGCGGCTGTTAGTGTGTGTGTTGTGATGTTTTTATATATTAGGTTTTTTTTAGGGTATAGTTAGTTTAGGGTTTGGTTGGTTTGGCTTAAGCCCACAACTCGGTTTCGCATTCTAGAGTGGCCCGAAACGTTTATGAGATCCGTTATCAAACACGACTTTCAAAAACGAACGTATTATTTCATTTATTATTATTATTATTATTTTCTTGTCGTTATATAAATAAAAAATAATAAATAATTAATAATAATAATAATAATAAAAATGGATAACTAAATAAATTTAGTGAAACGGTGCGTATTTCCTAAAGGTACGGATTTGCGGAAATACGAAGCGTTATACGTTTGGAGCACTGCTTCGAGGTAAGTTTTACATCAATCTACTCGTATCCTCGTTCTGATCAAAAGCTCTAAAACATTGGTTTGTAATTCGGAAAACAAAAACTTAACTCTATTAAGTTATTTTTAATGGCGGACCATCAAACTCAGTTGGAATAATTATTGACTAAAAACAGCCAGGGTGGATTATTTAAATATAATTTGCCTTTAATTTATAAGATAAGAATGTGACAAATACCACTAGTACATAACACTCTTATCTTATTCACCGGGGTAAGATCAAATAAAAAGTTGATTTTGCTTAAGTAGGATAAGAAGGAATCTTCACATTTCATTTATCAAATCAATGGTTAAGATGAAAGTGTAGAAAAAAAATGAGTGCAAGGGTATTTTTGTAATAGCTTATTTGTGGATTCTCTCTTCACATACAAGACACATGCATATTCTCCCCTTGTTTTTTAAACGTTCATAACTTTTTCTTACGACATTATTTAAATTTTTTACCATAAAATCAAGCATATTTTTATCTTTAATTTGAACACCATATTTACTCTAGAGTAAATTGCACAAAACATTCTTCATGTTTCCTCAAACTTGCAGGTTCCAGCCTTAATGTTTAAAAGTTGCTAAAAACAGCCTTTAGGTTTATTTTTGTTGCGGGTTCAATCCTTTACAGCTAACCACGTTATTTTCTTCAATTAAGTTCCCTCACATGCATATCATGTGAGGGTATATTCGTCATTTTGGTTGATCTTCCATCCACGTCAATTATAAGAAAAAAGAATATTTAAGGTTTAACCTATTTAAAAAAAATTCTAACCACAGGGACTAATGTGCAATAAAATCAAACTTTTAAAAACCAAACACCCTCTTTTCCGGTCTTCTTCTCCGGCGAACCCGGAATTAAGATAGGAATCTTGTTAAGCTAGCCCACTAAGCTGTAAAGATTAACACAGATTTTGATCATGCCAATTAAACTCTTCAGGATTATCATCAGTTGGAAGAATCGGCGCCTTATTCGCATCAGACGGAAACGACAAACGACTCTTCAACCCTAGATACCTCTCACGGAACTCCGATGCCGTCAAATCAGAGAACTTCGTAACGCCGTGTTCATTAGTCGGATCCAGCAACTGGTGACGCTTAGGACGCCGCAAGTTAGACTTAAACACTATCAAACGTTAATCGTGCTCCTCTGTAGTCGCGTACGTTTTACCAAACTTTGTTTAAACTAGGTTAAAACTTAAATATTCTTTTTTTTTTATAATTGAAGTGGGTGGAAGATCAACCAAAATGACGGATATACCCTCACATGTTATGCATGTGAGGGAACTTAACTGAAGAAAATAACGTGGTTAGCTGTAAAGGATTGAACCCGCAACAAAAATAAACTTAAAGGCTATTTTTAGCAACTTTTAACCATTAAGGCTGGAACCTGCAAGTTTGAGGAAACATAAAGGATGTTTTGTGCAATTTACTCTTTACTCTATTACCATATAAAACATGAGATTTAAAAAACTTTTTAAATTATAAATGTGGTTATTTATTACAATAGCTTCATCTATACAGTAACTATATACTTGCACATAATTATACAAAATTATATTATTAACCTTAGATATATTTGTTATACATGATAATAATTATAAATATTATTTAATCGATGACCAAGAATATACAGTTTTTTAATTAATTGTTCGGCTAGGTTTACTTTGGTATAGTGATGAAATACAAGTCGAAGAGAAAAAAAGGAAAATTGCAACCGCATACTATTAATGCAGTTCAACGAAAATCACGAAAAAAAAATTTCTGTGTGTGTTATAAAAAAATATATATATTTTACAATTTCATGTATAAAATAGCTAAGTGAATCTTTGATCGTTTTTACATTTTCATGTATATAATAGATTAGTGAATCTTTGATAGTGCATATACTTTTCCCTGAAAATTTTTAAAAAATATACCCTAAATACATTCATTTATACATAAAAACTAGTGCTAATACCCGCAAACTTCGCGGTTTTGACAAAATAATATGTTTTCGAGGTATTGACGAAGAATATTATACATTTATGATGGTCGTAACGAAATTATCCGAAAGAAGTTATTATGGAACTCACAGGCTCATAAAGTAAATGAAACAACAACGTACTATTGATATAAATAAAACGGAAAGATAAATATATGATGCAATTATGTTTCTGTAGCTCAAAATATCAATAGAACTTTTTTTTTAGTAATTTAATACTTCTGCTTTTTGGAGCTTTGTAACCAATAACCTTGCATTCGTTGTTGACCAATTGAAAAAACAATCGTCACATAACGAAATATGTTTGACTTGAATCATATCATACCATCCAATAACACTAAACCTATTGTAAACAATTTATATGAAAGAAAATATATTAGTAACTAATTGATAAATATAGTAAAAACTAAAATAAAATTAATCAATAATATGAGTAATGGATTGACAAACCTTGTTTGACCATCAATATTCTCTCTACGGAGTTTCATAAACCATTTATTTCCATCAACAACTTTGATCTTCATTTTTGAAAACCCATCTAAACAATCTAAGTCAGTAATTAATTTGGAAAGATCTACATTTGATAAGAACACAACAATTTTGTAAATGTTATTACATAGAACAAATTCTAAAAGAAAATATAGAAGAAAATATGTGTTAATGTATGCTCTTTTTTCTAACTAAAATTCAATGTATATGATTTAATGTGAACCATTAACTTTGGAGTTAAATACAGAGGCCATTTAGGTTTTAAAAATATAAGAGATTATTTACCGAAAAAAATGTTATTCGAATTTAGCATGGCTGGCAAAAATTAGGGAAACTAATACAATGTTAGGAAAGAGACTCATATTTAAATTTTGAATTTTTTTTATCAATCTCCATGACCTTGGAAATAAGATAAAATTTAGTAAATATGGATATATGTAACTGATTAAGATTAAATATTGAGTATATTAGAAAAAAAGTCAAAACAACATATAAGGAAACTAAATGGAATATGGAAACAAAATAAATATGTTTAATAATTCAAAAAATGTTTAAAAATTCAAGACACTATTTTTCTACTACAGCGAATCAATAAAACCATTTATTAATGATAATGATCTAGAATATAAGTTAAATCTTTGACGACATTGTTTAGTCTTAATATAATGCCATAGAGAAATACATAATCAAGAGAATACTTTATGAGTATTTCAAGTCACATTCCACCACCAACAAAGTATGAAAGTTTGATATTTGTTTCGTTGATAAATATGTGTCATATCAATGTGACAACAATCCACATATACTTTATATATCCACCCCAACACACCAGCTTTTGTTTGACTTTGTAGACTTTGTTACTCGATACACTCACCTGTGGTTTGTAAGTGAACTTGGGCTAAATCACATATTATTTTTCTTACTTGAAATTGAAATAAGACATAACCATCTTTCAATTAGATTAATTTGTCAACATAATGGAATAATAGTTGCAATTTTGAAACATATACCTACGTTGAGATTCATACATTTTTTATTCAACTATGTTGAGTATCTAACATCACTAGAATACCACTTTTTATACATAATGTACAACATGTGGGTGTTAATTTTCGTATGGGTTTTATAATGAATTTTGTATCATCTAATGACTTCCAGTAGTTTTCATAACCACTTGAAAAAAATTCACCAAATTTCAAGATTTTTAATCTTTATGAAACAAATGAAACTATACCCAGATTAGTGACAAAGGCGTCAGCTTGGCGAGCCATCCTAGCTTTTCTTTCGTGCATATCATCAAATTTCAAACCTAAAAAAGTGAACACATAATCGATTTAAATCAAACTCCCTAGTTCATCTCTTAAGTGGTACTAAAATCTTAAACTTTTGAAAGTTCAAAACCAATCATGAAGCAACTAACCATAAGCAAGATCCCAGACAGGGGCGCAACATGTGAGGGGCAGGGAGGGGCGCCCGCCCCCCGAACTTTTCGGTTAGTAGTGTTACGTATGTGTTTTTCGTATAGAAATTTTTAGGGATATACGTTTTCGCCCCCACGGTTCTATAGATATTTTTTGGTATATACGTTTTCGCCCCCCGGTTCTCGATGGCAAGCTTCGCCACTGATCCCAGATGAATGTATCATCATCATCCCTCCCATGTGTACAATCCTAAAACCTAATACTATGCAAGTTAAAAAAAAACTAAATTAATAGAGGAAGAAGAAAACAATCTTCAATGAAAAGAAGAACTGTGTAGATACGAAACCTACCTGCAGAAAAATTTAGAGTAAAATAAGATCAATATTGGCCTAAGAAAGTAGTTGTAATTGTAGAGTGATAATACCTCTACGTCGATTGTAACTCAATTATAAAAACCGATCGATCTCTTTCTTTCCAATAGCAATCTATGTTCACCTGATTGTGTACAACCATTTTAAAGAAAAAAATAAGAATTCGGTCCGATCCAAAGTACAAATATCTAGCAATTTCACTGTTTTACAGCCATAATCTAATTTCTAAAATTAATCTCTATTAAAACAAATAACCTAACAGTTCATAATTCTATTATTGAAATAAAATCTTACCAACAAATCAAATTCTCTTATTCCAACCTAAGTCCCTAACCTTAACAGTGAACAAAAAACCCTAATAAACAATATTTCATTCAAAGTAAATAACAAAATAATAAATTGAAATTTTTTTACACAGCATCTGATTAAGGCATAATAAAAATAAAATATGAAAACGATAACACTTGTATTTTTTTTTTGAAAAAGTAGCAAATATAGATCTGGAATTTTTTTAACACAATATAATTTAAAATGACATGAATGTTAAAATACCGAATGTAATTTTCAAACTCCTAACCCTAATTTATGACATGGAAGCTCATTCAGAAGGAGCTTATAGTTACTATGACCTCATTTGTCAACAAAAAGATAAGGACTAAAAATCTCGAAAACCCTAGTCAAGGGTAATATAATCAAATAGAACAAACTAATATCACAAAATCCACATTAATACCAACTTGAAAAAGTAATCGTACCTGTGATTAGAGAAAGCAAGATGGAAGGATAAGAGAAGGATCTGAACGTAGATGAGATATACGAATCAAAAACAAAAATTCGTTATGAAACCTAATAAAATAAAGAAAGAGATTGGATTATTAGATGAAATCATACCTTGAAGATGAAGATAACCAATTTCGCAGAGAATGGATGAAAGGCAGAGAGCGACTCGAGGGGATGAAAAACCAAAATCGGCAACGAGGCAAAGATTAAACCGATGGTGCCATATGCGGCGCTCTTGGTGCAACAATGAAAAGAGAATTAGGGTTTTATTTATAATTATGCGTTGATGTGAGATTTTCATAACCGTGACCTTGGAAATAAGATAAAATTTTTATAATTTAAGTAAATATGAATATATGTAAATGCTAACATTAAATATTGAGCATTTCAAAATTTATGCGTTGATGTGAGATTTTCATAACCGTGCCCTTGGAAATAAGATAAAATTTTTATAATTTAAGTAAATATGAATACATGTAAATGCTAACATTAAATATTGAGCATTCAAAATAAAAAAAAAGTCAAAACAATATATAAGGAAACTAAAATGGAATTTGGAAACAAAATAAATATGTTTAATAATGATTGTGGAGACTAGAAAAGTGTCACGTGTCAAATGTGGCCTAAAAATGACATATGTGAAATGGAGGCTAGAAAAGTACCATGTGACATTCTAAGTATGTTCTTTATTAGAATGTATAGATTATTACGTACCCAGATATAATCACAAATAATATTTTACATACTCGAATAATATATTTTTTAAAACTTTTTTTTTGCTTTTTACAAAGTGTTTTTGAAACTTTCACAGAAAAAATCTTTTTAAAAATATAGATTTTTTCAAGCGGGAATATAACATGTATTATAGTCTTTTTTTTATTATTTTTTTTTTTTGCAAGGGTGAGTATGACAAATAAGAATGAGGGTTATGTTCACTCTAACCCGCTTTAAGTCTTACATAATTAATTTTTTTGTATGATGCACCTACTATTTTCATGAAATATTCGTCTATTAGAGTCATATAGTGCAGGTCAGATTTTTATACGAATTACTACTTATAGTTTAGTGAATATAAAAAGAATTATTATTCTGGGAAACAAAACTTTTATTATCCTAGGATAAATAATTTGTTACAATTTCAACCACAAAAGCGGACGCAAAGTCGGACGCCAATTTGAAAGCAAAAAACCTATATTAAGTCGGCAACTTCCTGGCCCACCCACCAAGAAGGAAAAACCCACAACTGAGAAAACCTCCAGGCTCAGTCCACATAAAATAACTTCAGACGAAACTACAACCCACGACCTCTCACACATAAAAAGCCTTAGGGCTACCGCCGGACCAAATGGCCATTGTTATCGCCGTATTGGTAACTAATCTAATGACATTATCGGTTGATATCATTGATTTTAAGACGGGATATCCTGTCACTAAATTTGGCCGAAAGATTTTTCATTCGTACAAAATTAGTTATGAAAACGGTTAATTGACCAACTAAACAAATCAATCATGGATTATTATTTTTTTGTAGTAGTGATAAAAAACCGAAAAAATAAATAAAAAAATATTTCTTGAAGTAGATAATTAAATGTTTACTTAAACTACATAATTTAATTTAATGAAAGAGTAAACAAATTTTAAATTTTTTAATAACAATATTTTCAGACAGGTAGTAAAAATATAAAACCTTTTTAATACACATACACACACCAACCAAATGGATACATAGAAACTTCCATCAAAAGTTACAAATAGATTTCTCAAACTTAAGCTTCCAACCTTTATTCATCTACACCTGCACCATCTCTCTTTCTTCTCCAGTCTCTAAAGTATCCACTAGGGTTCAAGATTACTCTCTGATCCGGTTCAGATCATGTCAAATCCATAGTGGACCGGCCAAGTCAACGCCGGAGCCGAAACATCATCAGGCGGTTCTCCAGCTATCAATAAACCGGATCTTGGAATCTCAATGAACAACAACACAACAGCAAGTGAAGAACATGAAGCAGGTAACACCAGTGATGAGCCAAGAGAAGGCGCAATCGATCCCTTGAACCGTAGGCCAAGAGGTCGACCTCCAGGATCAAAAAACAAGCCAAAACCGCCGATTTTTGTCACTAGAGACAGCCCAAACGCGCTGCGTAGCCATGTGATGGAGGTGGCGAGTGGGACGGATGTGGCGGAAAGCATAGCGCAGTTTAGTCGTAAACGACAGCGTGGTGTGTGTGTGATGAGTGCTAGTGGAACGGTTATGAATGTAACCCTAAGACAACCTTCAGCACCTGGTCCGGTCATGGCTTTACAAGGGCGGTTCGAGATTTTATCGTTAAGCGGAGCCTTTTTACCAGGCCCGGCACCACCTGGATCCACTGGCCTCACTATATATTTAGCTGGAGGTCAAGGTCAGGTGGTTGGTGGGAGTGTAGTGGGGTCGTTGGTGGCGTCAGGGCCAGTGATGATCATCGCCGCCACGTTTTCCAATGCCACCTATGAAAGACTTCCCATTGAAGAAGAGGAGGAAACAGATACTGTGCCCCCTAGCTTAGGTGGCTTTGGAGGCAGTGCTCGCCACAGCTAGGGATCAGAGATCCGAACCAGTTGCCAGGATACAATATCCAACCTAATTTGATCCCTAATGGAGGTGGACAGATGAACCATGAAGCTTTTGGTTGGGCTCATAGCCGGCCGGCATTCTAGAGGGTTGCGGAAAAGAGCAAACCCTGTGTAGGAGAGTTTCGTGTACATAAGGTCTGGAGGGTGTCGGGACAACTTGGGTCTAATGTATACATCTAAAGGGTTTGAGGTAATGTATTAACAACTAAATAATCATATTATAATAATCATATGAATTATCAATAGATATATTATTAGAATTGTTTTTAGGTAAATTGTGATGTTGGATGCATTAAGGATGATGATCATAATATTGTAACTAATGCAGATAATAACAATAAATTTGGACGTTTGCATTTGTATAGTTTTCTCGAGTTAATTATCTGTTTTCAGTTTTATATACAAAAGAATTGTTGTATCATTTGGGATTCTTTTATCCATAGTGATTATGCTTAATTTTTCTTTTTTTAAGAATCATATGGTACTTGTATATTTTGTTTCTTGATCTCCTAACATTATTTAGTTTTTTTTTTCGTATCCAGTTTTCTTTATAGCAAAACATTACTATATGTAGAATTAGGAACTTTGTGAAGATTCGATTGTCCAATCAAATTTTGTTAGGTTTTTTCTTCTCGAAAGCAGGTTTTAAGTAATTAATATTTTTATAACACTTCATCCAATAATACTTGGAGTTTTTTCTTAAATGGGTGTTAGTGGAAAAAGTATTTACTAAAATGGGTGATTTGAAAAATATTTTACCGAAATTGGTGTTTTTCCTTGTTTTTATCTAGTTTTTTATAATTTGTTTTGTGTCTCTCCTAATCTCATTGGATATAACCTAATTCAATATTAACTAAAGAAATTAATGCATAATAGCTAAACTATCCGGACTAAAGTTGAAGCTCAAAAACAAATTAAATCACAATAGCTAAACTATTCGGACTAAGAATTATTTCTAAAGATAAGATATGCTTAATTTTATAAAATAATATATATGTTTTTTGTAAGTAATTAGTTATTTCAGATTTTGTTAACTTTTTATCCAAAGCATGCAGCTTTTAACTAATTAATAGTTTTTTCTTCAAATAACTTTTAAAATGCTATGTTACATAAAATTGAAGCATGTTGTTACGACTTGGGTATTTTTATCTACGTCTTGATATAAGTTGTTTTTAACTTTTAACTTTAAGATATAATGTTATATAAAATGTCAAATATGTCGTTGCTCTTGGGCATATAACAAATTTATTTATTGGGTTTTATCTTTTTTTGCTATAACGAGTTTCGGGAGTATGCTAATATAATATTGATTCATAACACGTAAGGAGTTCTACTAGTTATTAAAGATGATTAACTTTAATATCAAATTAGGGTATTTCTCCGCGCGTTGCGGCGGTACCTTACCATTGGAATTCGCTGGGTATTGGTTTGATCCGTTACAGTACCAGTACGATACATGCACTCGGTATATAAATCAATGTGTGCTTGCTTTACATCGACCGAAAAAACAATTAAAACAAACACTGGTCCCGACACCGATGTTTGAACAGTATCGATAAGTTCAGATCGTCATAAACTGGTACCGATATTCATTTATCGTCGTAGACAGAGTTGTATAAATGAAATATTATCGAAACTGTAAATTATAAAAATGGATCTAGGTATCGCCATACCTGTACCATTGTTGTTTGATACGGTACGATAGCAATATCATTGTAATCACGTTTTTAATGATCTGAGTGCTTTATTCTTGTGTGATAATAGTAAATAATACCAAACAATATTTACGATGATATTATAACAATAGGTAATATCAAACTTATCCCACTATATATTATATAATATAAAAAAGATGCAAAAGAAATATATTAATTTTATATATATATATATTGTATAAAATGAAACTAATTATCAAATATTATAAAAATATGATTACTGTATATGGGCAGTTTGAATTTGAATTAATATGTATAACGTATAATTAATATGTATAATGTATAATAAGTTAGACATTCATTATTGTTGAATACATATATATAAGGTTTAAACGAGAAGAATACAAATATGTAAGAAACGTAAGAATAACATCTTACAAATCAAAAACTTTCTTTTTAAATTCTTATTTTTTTATATTACAAGGCATAAGAGTAAACTACATAGGTACATTGATTGAGTCAAGTTCACTTTATAAGCATCTAAGTCAAATAATAACCATTTCATTTATTTATTTATTTTTACATAATTTTAAAGTTCAAATAGGTTTTTTCTATTATAACCATATATTAAAAAAACTATAAAATTTTCATCAATTACGTTAATATATCAAAAAAAATATTTTGATACGTAATCGTATATCATCAATAACATGATGTGTAGGAAAGGTGTATGATAAATGTAGGATAAAATTCAATATATGTAGGATAAATTTAGATGTGTGTAATACAAAATCTTTTTGACTAATTAATTAGAGATATAAGATTAATGTTTAGATTTTAAGAGTAAAGTTCAAGTACAAATAAACTTAACATACAAAATGTATAAACTGAAGGAAAAGACAAAAAAACGCGGTGGTATTTTCGTAAATATTTGGTCGTAGGGTAATTATCAAAATTACTCTACAGGATCATTTGTAGAGTGATTTTGGTCTTGTAGAGTAATTTTGTAAAATGTTCTTGTAGAGTAATTTTGATATTGTAGAGTAATTTTGTAAAATATTCTTGTAGAGTAATTTTGATCAAAAAAACCTAACCCCCCACCCTCCAAAAACCTAAAAAACCTAAACCTCCCCGCCCCCCAAAAAAAAAGCTAAAAGCTAAAAACTAAACCCCATAATTAATGCTAACAAAATTACTCTACAGAACCATTTTACAAAATTACTCTACAAGAACAATTTACAAAATTACTCTACAAGACCAAAATCACTCTACAAATGATCATGTAGAGTAATTTTGAAGACCAAATATTTACGAAAATCCACCGCGTTTTTTTTGGCTTTTCCTCCAGTTTGTACGTTTTGTATGTTAATTTTATTTGTATTTGATCTTTATTCTAGATTTTAAACTCTTATACCAAAATTTTTAAAATGACCTTTCGATATCAAAAATAAAGTTTATATTGTTACACTATTTAAATAATTGTCCACTATTATTTATAACCCTTGATCTTATGAATGTTGTAAGAATATCTCTTTCTCTTCTCGTATTATAAAGTTTTCTTAAAAGCTCGTATACTATTTAGTACTGTGGATTACTGAATAAGCTTGAGTAAAAGAATGGTAGTTGATTATACGGTTTTTATTTCATTAATCTCCAAAATGAAGCTGAAATTGGTCTTGTTAACAAACTCATCCTCAAGAGTGTCACGATTGACGAACCCGTTTAACAGGTATAATTTGTGGAAGTTTGATCAACTAACACTACGTCAAAAAAAGCCTACGGTAACAAAAAAGTGCGAGTATATACCTTTTACCTTACTTTTTTTTTCCAGCTCAAGTGTGACCAAAGATTTAGTTATGATAGGTATCCTAAAGCCACATTTACGTTTAGTGGTTATAACAACTTAATAGCGTGGCTAAAGAAGTACCAATATTTCTTGCTGGAATTAAACATCCTGTCCATTAAGTAGCAACAGTCACATGAATTTATTGTAAGTATGACCGTTTTTACTATATAATCACTAAAAAGTGTTTTTTAGCTACATCAAATTAAGAAAAGCGAGGCAAAAAAGGTGGTTGTAATTAAGCAATTTGTCAATTAAGTATGGCTAAAGGTTAGCAACGACTACATGAATTTACTGTAAATGTGGGCATTTCAGTTCTAAAGTCACATGAATTTATTATAAGTGTAGCTAAAAACTATTTCTAGACACTTAATATCACACCCCACCCGATGGCGGAAACATCGAAGTGAGACGAAAATAAGATTACAAGTCTTCATAACAACTAATTGTGACAATATTTAGGTTATTCAAATTTCATTGATTCTAAATTGGAAATACATTGTTCGAAAGGAAATACAACAAGTTGCAAACATGAAACTACATGAAACAAATTCATAAGTTTAATTTAGGCGTGTATCTAAATCCACCCTAAGTAATATTCTTCATCGTCATCGACTAGTTTCCTGCAACATGTATTAAAATAGTGATCAACAAAAAGTTGGCGAGTATACAAGTTTAAATATATAACATAAGGGTGAATAAAAGTTGTCTCATATCCAACATGGTAATTTGCATATATTGTTCGTTATCATACTAGCATGTGTTAACTATACGTCAAACCAAATTGTACCTCAATTATGCTTACCATTGTCGCCGAAATGACAAGGTTGTAAAATAGTTTACTTAACAATACCACAAGAATACGGACGGGGTTTTAATCCTATAACGTTATAATTGATAAGGTAGTCTTGCAAAGTTAATGGACATATAGAACACAAGTATAACATAGCATGCGATAACAAGAATAATACAAGTATCATGTTTTTAACGAATAGAGTATGTAACAAGTTTAATCGTGATTCGTGATTTGTATAAAGTGTACATGTTGCACCCGGAGTGTAAAAAACGAAAAATGGGATCGAGTATACTCACGATTTTGCGTAGAAATCCCGTGTATGTGAGTTGAAGCGTAAGGGAGTGGAGAATACCAAAGTTACCCTACATTGGGGAAACGAATGTGTGTGAGTTTTGGAATTTGTGGAAAGTTCGGATTCATAATTTAATAATAAAAGTATGTATGTAACAAAAATATGTCTTGTCTAAATACTCGTTTGGACACTAAGTTTGTACGTGTTTTCATGAGTCCCAATTTTCCCATTAGAATCACAAATGAGGAGTTTAGAACGAAGATAATATAACCTAAGTTCATGACATCTAACTATAATCCGGCTAGTATCAAGAATCCGGTTAAATATATGTTATATTTTATATAGTATAGTATAGTCCATCATGTATAATCATATAAATCATGTAAGTCAAGCATGGAGGTAAGATTAACCTCTTGGTATGATTCACCAAAGCACAAGTTTATCAATGTAGTTGATAAACCGGTTGGTCATGAATGAAAAATAAAAAATATAACTAACTAGTTCATCAAGTAGCCAATTAAGGATAACCCGGGTGTGTCATACCCAACATGGCAAATGTTGGAGGCGAGGCGTGGTTATGTTACTTTGATTCTTGGAAGCTACTTGATGTCATTAGTAAAAAAAGTGTGAACAAGTGAGATTTTGTGGAACTAATTCGGATAGCCAAAGCTTCCATGGTTCACACATGACTCATGCACAAGCCTTTCATCATGGAAGGTTGAAGCTTGGATGGATTTCAATCACTTAGAACATATACGGGCAGGATTTAAAGAAGGTTTTAAGCTTGTTTCTTGGTGGAAATCTACCACATCACAAACCCACAACTATGAGCTTAGTTGGGATCAAGATTCCACTAAGTTTTAAGCATTATATATGATAAACAAAAAGATAAACTAGAGCAGCATTTTATGCTACTTTGGACCTCAAATATGGTGAGGTTCCACCTTAGTTTGCCATGGAAAACTTGTGGAAACCTTTCTAGAGGTTGCCCAAGTAGTTTGAAAGAAGAAATGAAGAAAAGTGAGTGAAAACTCACTTAGAACACTTAGAGTTTTCTTCATTACTTGAAAGACTTCAGAGAATTTGGGAGTTTGAGAGAAGATTTTGGTGTGTTGAAAATGTTTAGGAGGTGGTGGTGGCTTGTATTTATAAGTGGGGATTAGGGTTTGGGAGTTAATGAAGGTGGAAGGTGATTGGAGGAGAAAGGATATGGAGAAGGGTGAAATATGATTGGACTAAAAAAATGTGGAAGGTGATTGGAGGAGAAAGGAGGTGGAAAAACTTTTGGTTTTGCTTACTTTTAGTTCTTGCACTTTGTAACTATGTTATTTTAAGTCGTTTTCTTGTATTTTAGATTGTTTTTAGGTATCCAAAGTGTATTTTAAGTCTCGGTTTTACGTATAAACACATATTCAAATATTGATTGTGTATATAATATATATATATGAAAGGTAACACGTATATGTATAAAACGAATTTCCATTATGATTAAAGCCTCGGATTACAAGATTGGAAATGAACCACAAATACGACATTGTGTTACAAGTTTCTAAAAATAGAAATACGAATACAACTTTCTATATATGGGAAGTACTGTAAATGCGGAGCGTTAGACTAAAAAATTGTAATTTTATGTGTGGCTATTGTCTAACATTTCGTCACACATATTTTTCCCATGACATTTGCTATCATTCTGCCATACTATAAAAAACAAAGTGACGTGTGACTAATTGTTATGTAAATCCACATAAAATTCGGTAATTAATTAATTATAAGTGTAACTATTGTCTAACTTTTGATCACACATATTTTTTTCCGATGACATTTTCTATCATTTCGTCACACAAAAAAAGCGACGATGGTGTTGGTAATGGTTATGTAAAGCTACATGAAATTTTGTAATTTTAAGTGTGACTGTTATCTAACCTTTGGTCAAACATATTTTTTCTTATGGCATTTGATATCATTTCGTCACATGTAATAAAACAAAGTAACAATGGTATGGCTAATGGTTTTGTTGAAGCATAACTTGGGATGAGGGATTAACAGAAATTTAAAGATTGTATTGGTAGCTTTTGATGTGATATGTTTGTGAATTCCTTAAGTGCAGGCACAATTAGTACTCTCGCATAGTTAACCATAGGGCACATTTAGGCACACTTGCGCCATTTATGGATTGGCGCAGTTGAGCTAGCTCGCACACTTAGGAATTGTTAAATATGTGGTTTAGGTGATTTTTTTTAAGTTTTTGAGAGTTCTATTGTGAGAGTCATTTCAGTAATTGCTTTGTAATATCATTTTGATGGATAGAAAGGAGAAAGTTATTTACGTGTGTGTTGTTATTAATTCATTCAACATACATGTATTGGGCCTACACTTTGTAGATGCGTGTAATTCGAAGTATTTGATCCTTGTAGTGTTATATGGACATTTTGGTTATGTAAAAAAATATGAAACATTGTAGTTTTAGGTGTGGCTATTGTCTAAGATTTGGTCCCATGTTTATTGTGTTTGTATGTGACCATTTTCATGTAATTAGACATTTTATTTTAAATTCTTTAGTAAATCTCATTTTCATTGATCAGAAAGGAGAAAGTTATTTACGTGTGTTGTTATTAATTCATTCAACATACATGTAATGGATTCAACAATTTATACGTGCGTGTGATCCAAAGTATTCGATCCTTGTGGTGTTACAGAGACATTCAATTTATGTAAAACCACATGAAATTTTGTAGTTTTAAGTATGGTTAATGTCTAACTTTTGGTAACATAATAACTATCGCCATTGATAACTTTTAACCACAAATAAAATACCTAACTTTTGCCATCACCATTGATAACTTTTAACCACAAATAAAAACCATAACCATGGCCATAAATAAACACTACTCACAAATTCATAAGTGGCTGTATATATTAGCTTTAGCCATATCATTAAAAAAAATTTGGCAGCCTTTGGTCACACTTTTTAGCGTGGCACTTAAAGTGTGACCATAGATTACTAATAGTTATACGCTATTTGTTTGCCATCACCATTGATAACCTTAAGCCACACATACAAACGTTAACTGTGACCACAAATTATTTATAGTTATTAATTTTGTTTATTTTACTTAGTGGCTAATATAGACTAATCCTTGGTCGTAACAACACATAAGTGGCCATATGTATTAACTTTTTGCCACAACATTAAAAACCTACTGTGTCAGGGCACCAATAGGCCACAAATACAATTTGTGTTTATTTCCAATGTAAAATTTTATGAGAGTAAACTGCAATTTTGTCCATGTGCTATTGTCCAAATTGCTCCCTGGATCTCTAAAACTTGCAACTTCTACTTTGAGTTCCTCACCATCACATTCTATATCCCATCGTGATCCTGCCCCCGATCCTTGCCCTAACGATTTCAATTTTTCAGTTACCAAGGCAGTGAAATGACCATTATGCCTCTAAATTTCGATTGCAATATGTCCCTTGTGGTTTGCAGTCTTTTCCCTCCGGTTTTTTCTATCCAAATTCAAATTATCAAAAATCAATATCGAATTATCCAATCCAATATCAAAACTAATTTCCAATATCAGTAATTAATTGTTACAATTCTACATTTCAGAATGATTTCACCATTATCAGAACCAATATCCACACACATGCATTTGATGCAAAACAAATATTAAAACCTAATGTTGTTGTTACCTTGCATTGCTACTAAAACACGGTTCAAATGACCAAATGCTGCTCTTGCTAATACATAACCCAAAGCTTGTTGTAGTTCCCTCTCATTGTTGAAACACTGTCCAAATTACCTGATGTTACTATTGTCAATACATAAACCAAAACCTACTGTAGTTACCCAAAACAATAAACAATTCACCCTTGTTTTAAACTAAAAATCCAGTACCACTTACCAAAGTGGTCTCACCTATTTAAAACAAAAAAAAATGATGGGAAAAAACAATTAAATAATGTCATGATGTACTTGCATTGTTTATAAAAATCAAATGAGTGTCTTAGGTATATAACATAAATTAATAAATAATAAAATCTTAAGCTTTGGTCAAATACATAAAAAAGAAGAAAAACATATATATCATTGTATGTTCAAAAAGTTAACTTGTGTCCTTTTATAATATTTGGGAAAATCATGAAAACAGATTTTTAACCAATATTCTTTTTTACAAAATAGATATTGATTTTACCTCAAAAATACACATACTCTAAAAAGAACAAATCAAACAACACCACATAAGCATAGTCGTCAAAGAAGTCTGTAATCTAGCCAACATAATAAAAGTTGAAAAGGCCGAAGGCCATCACAAAATAAACGAGTAAGTAAAGTGGCAAGGATACAATTGACACTCAATATACCAGCTGTTGATCCAGAGGCTCAAAAACCCCATATTAGCTAGGTCAAGTCGGCTCCCCTATCACGGCTTGACTCTAGCCGGCTACCAGTTTCAAGGCTAAATTCAAGTCGGCCCATACCAAGCTAAGTGTAATATTGTCACACCCCAACTGATGGCGGAAACAACGCGGCGGGATAAAATAGATTGCAAGAGTCATCATAACACTAATTGTGACAATATTTAATAAACGTAAATTTCATTTCATTGCTAAGAACAAGTACAATAGTTTTGAAACAAATACAACAACTTAAACAAGGAAGCAAAATACGACATAAGTACTAGAATTTTAAAGTGCGTTTCTAGTCTTTCTACTAGATTTCATTCATCATGATCATCAAATTCCTGCAATACGTGTTAAAATACATATATATACAAAAGTATTGGAGAGAATACAAGTTTAAATAATATCATACGTACAAAAGTTTAAACGAATCTACATGGCAAAATTCAAATACTAGAAACCTAACATGGCAATACTATCATGCAAATATATTTGTCAACCCAAAGATTCCCGCTAGTGTAATCTAATCATAGCAATGAAAAGACCGTTTTGTTTACTTAACATGACCACAAGAATACGGGCGGTGCGTTAATCCTATAGCGCTATACATGTTAAGGGAGACTCGTACGAAGTTAATGATAAGTTTAAAGCAACAAGTATCATGTATGTTTTCAAGCATATTATATCAAGCATAAGAATTTATTTATATTTATAATAAATATTTCATATTAAATATACAGACACGAATAAAGTTAAATTTGTTTTAACCTATAACTAATATAATGTAAAAACAAAAGTAGACTAACCCATTTTCATATTCCCATATTTCACTACGACTCCCAAATCCATCCATATTTTGATGTATTTAAGCATATTTTATTTTGATGTATTTGCCTATTTAAATGATCTTTTGAGCTACATGGATAATGATTGTTAGCAACGATTTTTTTTCTTGATTTGAGACAACTTGCATAGAGGCTCAACGAGCCAAACCATGAAACCAAACCGCCACTAATTGCTCAGATCTTGAGAAGGCGCCATTGTTGCTCGAACTAAGGTTCTTCAGGTACTTTTCAGTGAGTTCCTAGCAAAACTTAATGGACAACAAAATGTAATGACTAGAGGAATGAGTGTTTCCCGCAAAACATGATGACCAACAAAATGTAAGCTTCCAACGAATAGTTAATGTGGCGAACTGTATGTTCTCAAAGAAAGATTAAGGTCAACGAAATGCTAGTATAGCAAATTGTTTGATGTGTGGTGAAAGGTCGCCCAAATGAGAAGTTACGTTTCGCTTGCATATCAATAAAAACTCTTACATTTCACTAGGTGTTAAGAATGAAAATTTAATACAAATTAATGTGAATCTTTGACCAGTTGACCATATTCCAAGGGTCAGAGTCGTACATTGTTATAGTACGAAGCCAACCCAAAGGTGAGTTCTAGATGCCCACTTTTACAATTTCCGCTATTTCGGCTATATGCATACTACCTTAAATGTGTTAGCTTTAAATAGCTATTACATGCTTTTATTGATGTTTAAGGATCGATATTATAGATTTGAAGTAGAAGTTAAATGTGTGATTATTGACGATAAACGATTGATGACTAGCATTTTTTTGTTAGTATTAGTGATGGAACTGGTGAGTGCGACGGCGCATCATGTGTTGATGAATTCTTATGCCGATATAAGCCTACTTGGCTAAGTGTCCAGCAGTTGATGGCGAATCTCGCTTAATAATTACATGTTTAAATCGACGATTGATGGTTGATGTGCATGATTGATGTGTAGTACGGTTTATTACAACTATCTAAATCTTTTATTTAAAACGATATCTAGATGTTTTCTTTTAGTGTAGTTGACTTTTAGCACACATGTCAGATTAAACACGTATTTACTCTCGTTAGGACGTCCTGTGCAAGGAATGAAGGCTACCCTACCCCAAAAGATTGGCATCATATTGACCTTAGATGACATGTTATTTTTAGTGATCGTTTGTTCAAAGTTGATGATTTGACGTAATTGACGTTTAACGATTCATATGCTCTTTTTATAACATCCACCAATTTTAGGACTTTGACTTGATGCATGAAACCAAGTGTGAGGTCTCCTGAGTTTGAGGCATTACACTTACTCCTTCTATTGCCATTTAGTTTTAGATTGAAACCTTATGTGAGATATATGTTTGGTTTTCTCTTACAGTGGCTCTAATATAAGCAACATTAAGTTGGGAGCCTATCATTAACAAGTCTTCTAGATAGAACCATGATCGTTTGAGGAGCTGATTGTTCCATCCACTTACATCATCGTCGCTGCACATAATATGTTATCAAGCAAGGTATCATTTTGAATATTCCTGATATGTCTTGGAGGTAAACCCATACATATTTGTTTTCTAATATGGTTAGACTACTCATCAAGTGAAGGGGGTGATTTAGTTGCTCTGATTTCCACCCCTTATCTAATAGGCAACCGTGGAAGCTAGTTAGGAATCAAATGACCATTAAAGGGTGTGAGCTTTTAAACCATGTCTTTGTTGGGCATGAGATCTAAACCGAGAAATCTTATATTCTTAGATATTGGGTACAAAGAGGTGATCCCCCACTCAAATATCCCACCAAAAGAAGATGTCCTGACAATTCCCCACTTCTTTTAAAAGCCAACGAAAGCTTATTATTATGCTTAAAGAAAAGTTCATTTAACTAATCAACGATAATGTGTATTTGTTTTGTCTATAATATATAATTCAATATATTTGATTAGAACAAATAAATTTGATTTAAACCCTTACTAGAGAATAATTATCATATATGAATTTACATTGAGATAGATGGTAAACGGACAACAAGCTGCGCCGCTACCCAATTTTAAATAGCAAAAAGTCTTTAAAAAATATGAATTTGATTATGGCTTAGTATTAAGATAATTTCTAATTATTAGGTTGTTCTTGAGATTTTGGAGAACCTATGTGAGAAGTAAAAATGGCCTCTTAATCCGTTATCAATACGGGATATTCTACGCAGTCATGGGTTAAATCGTTAATTGCCTTATTGGTTATCCATAGTCGGTCAACCGCAGATCTTAACTATTCTTCAGTTTCAATTTCCTGCTAATTATTAATTTAGATTAGGTTATTATTTTAAGTGTTTAAAACAGCCAAAGGAGTGTTGGATATTTGTGTTCAATGGTTAGTTCATGAATGGGCTAATAATATATAATTATTGATTTATTAGACCCCTCTATAACATCAATTTACTATTAACTTTATAATTTTTAATACATGTTCATCAGTAAGGATTTGTCTACGAAAGGCATTTTCCCTTACAAGGTGTGAGAACTCTATATAGGAAAAACACATAACGTAACAATTTAAACATAATTAAATTCATATATGTATAGTATATATATAAAAATAAGTTTCATTTATTTCTGCAAAACTTAGCATAAGAATGAAAAGAAAGTATTTTGATGTAATTTCAGAAATTCAATTAACAATACTGATTAAACACCATTATAAGATATGCTATTTCTATAGGAAGTTGACTTTTATTATAAATTACTATTTAATTAATAGAATAGAATAGATATTATGTAATAAGTGGGGCATCAATGTTATAATATTATAGCCTAACCTTGAGTCCTTGACAATTATGTAATAAGTGGGACATCAATGTTATAATATTATAGCCTAACCTTGAGTCCTTGACAAAGTAATATCAAATCAAATATTAGTTCTATTGTGATGCGCACTAGTTGCTAATGGACACGTAAATATAATATGCTATTTTATTACACAGGAAATATCAAACTATGAAAAAGATTAAGTAATAACTATCTCCTAATTAAATATCAGGCAAAACTACTAACGTTGCACTTTAATAATAGCTGGAAGTTTTCTCATATAGAGTTCTCCTTTCTAAACCCTTTTACAAAGGGATTAGTGTAGTTTTAACTTGTAATTTTGTTATAGCTTTTTTGACCCTAGTGTTTTGCTAATGTCATGTTTTAATTAAATTAGCCGTTAAAATAATAATAATAACATGAATTTGTTCTTTACTATATCCGTATATCATCAAATAAACATGGTTACTTAGACTTTAGCCTAGTGATTAAAAGGAATTACTTTTTTATAGAGAGAACAAGGTTTAATCCGTGAAAGGTGTAATTTACATTTAACAATACCAACTAATTAAAAGACTTGTAGTTGAATTATATATTGAAAACACTACTATATCCTTTGTCAATATGTTTTTATAAAAATGTTTTTAAGAATATTTAATACCATTGAGACAAACTAAACTGTATTATCAATTTATCATGTTATCTTAGAAGAAGTGCTAATTAAAATCTAGAGTATTACAAAAAATAAACAAAATATGCTACAAAATATGTTGATATCCTGTAAATTTAAACCTAATGTATTATGTACCCAATATTGGTTTTGTGCAAATATCAATTACTTATCTATTTATTACAGTTTGCAAAATGATGCTCATAAAATAACGTTAACATATGGCTTGATGTTTAATAGAATTCGGGATTTTCTGTTTCGACATGTTTTTTTATCAGTGTTTCGACTTAGGGTTCTTTTGCGGGGTAAATACTAACTAGTGTACACGTAATCAATACCAAGCCTTATAAATTTTAACAGCCATGTAAAAGCATTAAAAACCTTAGGTAACAATACATTAGAGATACTCTTATTTGTTCGATTGAGATTATGCGTTAAATCAAATCAAATAAAAATTGACATAATAAATAATTTGAACTGATTTTTTTTTAAAATTATAAGTAGTCACTACTCAATAGTTATAAGGGTTGAGTTATTCTACAAAGAAGTATAAATGTAAGAATGGTAAGAAGCCACCAGAGAGTGACAAGTGTCCTATGAGGAATCAAATGGGAGAGTAAGTTTGTCTATAAGAGGAAAGAAAATATGCACATGCAAGTCACATATTATCTCCACCCCCCAATTTTTAAACGTTCGTAACTTTTTATACATCATTTGTTTAAAAAAATTATACCATAAAATCGAGCGTCTTTTATCTTTAATATGAGTACCATATTGTTATAAGTTTTAAATTTTTTTTAAAAACCCAGTTGCGTATTACACAATGGACATGATGTAAAACACAATGTAAAGTATATCAAAAACACAATCAATGACACCAGATAAAAGACACAATGGACAACATACTAAAACACAATGACTATAACATATAACACAATGGCGATAACGTATAACACGATAAGTATCGGACTAAATAAAAACACAATTGATGACAACAGATAAAAGACACAATTAATGACAGCAGATAAAAGACACAATTGAGAGCAGATAAAGACACAATGGAAAACAAACTAAAAACACAATACACAACAAACCAAAACACAATGAACAAGAGAATAAAAAATTGAACAAATTATTAAAACATAATGGACAATATATTAAAACACAATGGATAACAAATTAAACACAATGACATGAACTAATAACACAATTTATAGAAAACCCAGATATAACACCATCTTTATTTTCATATATTGTGTTATCGGTTCTTATAAAATTGTTATGGGTAGAACCAAAAATTTAACATTGTGTTACAGGTTTTGATAATAACACAATGTATAGAAACTCTACTAAAACGTAATGATCAAACTAGTTAAAAGACACAATGACGTTAACCTTTAATACAATGCAAAAAAACCCAGTAAAAATGAAATCTTTTATTTTAATTTTATATGATAATATGGTACTCCTATTAAAGATAAAAAAACACTCGTTATTTTGGTGATTTTTTAAAATGTCGTACGAAAAGGTTATGGACGTTTTAAATCGATGAGGGAATTGTCACGTGGAGAAAGAAAGTCAATAAATATGAGATTCCTTTTATGCCATTTCTTTCTGTTCTTTTTCCTGATATTAATCTCTAAAATTAAGATTAATGGACCAGAATCCTTCTTACCCTTCTTATATATGTTTTCCTTTGTATTTGATCCTTACTCATAGTTATAATTATCATTCTTAATTATTTATGTTCAAATAATTTTAATGAGATACCGGTGAATAAAATTTATTGAAAAAGTTCAAATTTCTTTTCCACGTTTCTTAAAAGAAAAAACCCGGAAGGCAATGTAGGCTTTACAAGGGAAAAGAAATAAGATAAAATTATAGTTTTGATGTGATGGGAATCAATTAGAAACCCTAGATTAAGGTAATGTTGGACCCCAAATTAAAGCATTATGCATTATTAGACACTTTAATCAGGTAGTAATATATTATAAAAGGGAATATTTTTCCAATTAAGTAACATACATTTTTAAATGCGTACGTAATTAGTAAGAAGGATTGATATTGTAAAATACTTCCAAAGAGATAAAATAAAAATGGTACAAAATAACTATATGCGAATTCAAACAATTTAAGTTTAAAATTACTAAAATAGTCAAGATGATTTCAAAATTTAAAAATATATAAATATAGTCGTATAATTTATAAAAACACACAAAAAAGTGCATCAGAAATATTTTAAACAAGTTGGTAGTACATTCAAAAGGATTAGTTAACCAATAATAGTGGAAATAAGTCATGATTAAGAAAATTAAATAATTGATTACTTTAGAAACGGTACGAAAGTGTTACCCACCCATCCACTTGCCACTAAAAGTAAAGCATATATGTTTATTTTATTCAAGTTCATTGATAAAATATAATAAAGATACACTTTGAGGTGCGTAAAGACATCCAAGATCATATAACATAATTAATGATTTTTTCATATATGTGTTATCTTTTCTCTCTATCTCGATATATACAGAGAGATAAAGTAAAAATGATAAAAAAAATTATTTTAAGGGTGTGAAAATAAGATGAGCAATAAATATACCTCGTTTTTATATATAATTTGTTGGAAATCAACAACATACTAGCTACCAATATATGAAGTATAGAAAAATAAGAACAAAAATATTATAGAAATAATATAGAGAAAGGAAAATAAAAGAACTCATTCTTATTAATATGTCTAGTACAAAATACAAGAGTACTAGGCTATAACATTAATACAAACATAATGAAGAACTGAGGTTATATATGTGGAGAGTCAAAAGCAATTAATGATGGATTCATGGTGTTCCCCTTGACCATCTATATGATGAAATAAAAGAATATATTACTTTATTAATACGCTTGGTGACGTTGTGTCGATAAAAACTTTGTTAGGAAAATCCAGTGGAATAAAACCATAGCTAAGGGAAAATAGTGTAATGTGTATTGTCCTCCTTCAGGATCACTTATGTTGCATTAAAACCTTACTAAGAAAACTCAATAGGAGAAAACTTAGTGAAAGGAAAAAGAGTGCAACGTGTATAATACTCCCCCTTTCTTTTAATATGTGACAATGTCAATCTTCTGTTAAAGTTGTTCAAAACTTTTGTAGTCAATGAATTGCTGCTTGATCCATTGATGTACAATTTTTTAAACTAAGCAATGATATATGATCTTCATGTCAAACTTCTAGTGTATCCTCTTGTATATACGTATGACAAGATCATCAATCGTGTTGTGTTAGTTTCCCTACATCAACAAAACTAACCAAGCTTTTTTATGGGTTTGTAAAGTAAAAACTCATATCTTTCATACTTTGAGGTTATCGGATATTAGTTTTTTAACTCATTTCAAATGTATCCTCACTGGAAACAAACTGTATCTTATTGATAAATTCATATGAATTAATGATGTATCTTGTGGTGTATAACTAGCAAGAAATATTGCTTCGACAACAATTAACTATAGTACTTCAGGACTAGTATTATCTATTAAGAATAAGATAATGATAATATGTTTTTATACCATATGATTTAACAATATACAACTTTCTTAGTGATGAACTTTGATACCTTAAAATACCCTAACATCTTTTGGATATAGTTTGATTGATGTATAAAAATATCATTATAAAAATGCTCGACCTGCAAGCCATCTCTTCAGGAGATATAACGCTACCATCAACGCATCTTATGATATTTCCAAACATGATATTGTTGACTTAAAACACATGATTAAGTACATCATATGCATATCTCTTTTCTCCAAGATTATCATCGAGTTGATTATACCATGTTTGACCTAACTTTTTTTTTCTCTCCATATAAAGAACTTGGTAACTTCATATAATATATTTTTTGATCCTTTAAGTTTATCAAGACGTAGGGTAGGATAACGGTTATGAATTCCATAGATTAAGTGTTTATTATTAATATTTGAGAAACCTTTTATCGAAGTTTCAATTAATTGGTATTGTAGTCTTCTTAGTTAAGAGAATACATAGAATCAAGTTTCTTTTTTAAATTAGAAACTTTTATATATAGAAAGTTATATGATTATTTTTAAGGATGTTTTATAACAAATTAAAATACTAGTTTCTGGATTGACTAAAGAAAGTGATACTTTGCTGAAAAAACTTTAATCAGAAAAAGGTTTTCCTTAATTATTATAAACATTTCAGGTTTTGAAGAGAAATGTTTTTGAAAGTTTGTAAAATTATGATTTTTTTCAGGGAGAATTTAACAAGTTTTGATGTAACTTTTCAAATAGGTACTTTTTTTAGTCAACCTAAAAAAAGTTTCTTTTATATTATTTCACTTCATATTCATTCAGACCCTATTTGGGGTTGCCAATTTGTGTTTCATACCCATTGATTCGTCGAATTTAAATAGTTATTTTCTATTTGACCACTTATTGTATGACTAGAGAACGATGGACCATGTGCTATTTAAATAATAATCCATAATGTTTGGCATGGTATTATTAAATTATGTAGCCGTTTCTATTTAAATATTAAGCATGCCCTTCTGGTAACGTTGTACTGCTATAGTCAGTTAATCGTGGTAAGAAAAAAAAAAAAAACAGAAGCAAAATTTAAAAGCAATAATGATGCAGTTTCGTTTGCAATCAAATAGCTCAAACACAATGATTCATTCAAATACTTGGAACCGAATGATTCAAAGAAACCTCAAAGGTTTTCTTTACAATAATCAAACTCAAAAACTGAGAAAACAATAAACCTAGACGCTAATTTACAACTATGAATAAGATAAAAAAGGAAATTCAAAATTTTAAATAAATATAAGATATGCCCTGCATCATACTCCTCCTCTTCGAAAAAAGCTTGTTCTCGAGTTTTGTCTTCGAACCTAAGCCACCTGGATCAAAAGGAACATCAACCCGATCATTTTGCACGATTATCACAACCCATCCAAATTGTTCAACTTCATGGGTCATCTCGCTTGACACTTGACATGTACCAACTGGATCAAATGGAGCGTTGGACTGTCTCCCATTCACTATCGACCAGTTGATGTTGCTAATCGATGTATTGAAGTCGTTATAAACAGAGCCAAATTGAATTCTTTTTGCATTATACTTCACTTCAGGCCTACCCTTCACATTAATAACAGTAGATTCCATCAACCCAAAGTTTGGTAATCCATTCGTTCTCTGCAAGGATAAACAGCATTGTTACACGTGCAAGTGAATTAGGGACAATGCTGAGTCAACCTACTCTGGTACGCAAACTCTTAAATGTCGTGCCAGATAGATTTATTCAGATAGTTGCATCGATCGAGCAATACTCTGATCTAGAAACAATGACGTTAGAAGAAGCAGTCGGAAGGTTAAAGACGTACGAAGAAAGGTTAAAGTTGAAGAAAAAAGAAAGCCCCATGAACAATCTAGAAGAACTCTTGTATGCGGGTCATGCGGGTCATGGAAAACATGTTGGGAATCATGGACGAGGGAGATTCTGTCCGTCACGAGGCCGAGGGAGAGGCAATTATCAACATAGAGGTGAAGGACACACCTCTTACGAGTCGGAAGGAACCGACAAACCACAAAGGGATGATAGCAAGAAAGAAACACCAGCTATGAGAGATAAGTCAATAATCACTTGCTATAGATGTGAGAGACTTGGGCACTATGCCTACGAATGCCCAACTAAGAAAACCAAGGAAAATGAGACACTTTTGGTCGAAACAGAAGATGATGATGAACCGGCACTTCTGATGTGCCTAGACGATGAAGAAAAGTAAAATGGGAAATTTGTTCGTGTGAAACGATCAACCAGAAACCGTGTGATGCGAGGAGAGAGATAACCTGTGAAAGGTACAACAAATAATCCAGTGAGTGGACCAGATCAAGAAAAAGTGAAGAATCCCTGATGGAAACAATCAATGATGAAGAACCCGTTGTGAGAGACAACCGTAATAAGAAGATTAAATCTGTGATAGATCAAGAAAAAGACATGTACGAAGGTTACAAATAATCCTGTGACTGGGTCAGAAGAAAGAATTGTTGTGTGACACAACCGCTAGAGAGATCTGAGTGAGTTAGTGTAACATCCGTCAAAAACCGAGTTAACCAAACCCGCTTCGTTTATTAACCGAACAACTAGTTAAAAAATTTCGTTGCATATTTAATGCTCAAATTAATTTTAAGCGATACATAATTAATAAGTATATTAGAATATAAAAATTATCTTTGAAAATCTATTAAAAATAATGAAATAAAAATAGAATGCTGAAGCCGGGTTTCGAACCCGGGTCAGCCAGATATAAGCAAAGCCTTAACTCACATCCATCCAACCACTTCGCCACTTGTGTTGTTTGATAACATCTTGAAACAATTAATACATATAATAAAACTGGAAAATCAAACCCAGTCATACAGCGCGCCCAAATCCGCTAACGCCGGAAAATCCGACGATTTCGCCAATCATCGTCAGTTACCTTTGACTTAACGTAAGAATTAACAACGACATCGGTTATAACCGATGTCCAGTCCGCGAAATTTGTCATAACCGCCGGAGAATTTTTGACCAACGAATCAAGACGGTAATCAGACCCAATTCGTCGATGTTCTTCCCTATAAATACACCCTCTAGCCTCTGATAACCTTTTCGCTCACAATCACACCAATTCTCGACGCAATTTCACTCGCCGGAATTCTCTGCAAGTCGCCGGAAAACCGAGACTTTCATCTACACGGTAAATATCTCGACTTTTTCTGTTTTAACCCATTGTTATACTATTGCTAACATCAATCCCTCACCCAGAATCTATTCCAGACGACGTTGCCGGATTTTCTGTTTTCGCCGGAAAACTTCTGGAATTTTCGGAAACTCGCTGTTAACCGGTATGATCATTCAAACCTACTTATAATCATTACTCAGTAGTTCAATTTCACATCTAATCCCTCCAAACTGTTAATTGATCCTAACAGCTGAAGGTCACCAAAACAGAGCCGACGAATCGTTGCCGGATTTCTGAAGAAGACAATCTGTTCGGTACTTTCTTTCCCCAAACCCTTCTGTTCAATACTTTTCAATTGTTCATATTATTCGTTAACCGAATTAATCAAGTAACAGCATGGTTAACCGTTGTCTGTGTTTTGAACGAAGAAGATGAAGTCTAGTGTGATTATAAGATTAATTAAAATCGGTATTATAAACGGGTTAGACACACAGTCCAGCGGTGGACTGTGTGCAAACAATACGCATACGTCCCGAGTTCAATTCTTGACACACGCACCTTCGCTGTAATAAAATGTCCTTTTTTTTAACTGAACCGGATCCACAACAGTAATATGTTAAGTATAATAAAAACCAGAATATTTACCAAGTTAGACACACAGTCCAGCGGTGGACTGTATGCCAAACTAAACCAAAGGTCCCGGGTTCGAGACCTGTGGAGAGCACCGAGTCGATACATTAAATCCTTTTTAAAATAAATGATTTTCGGATTAACTTAATTAGTGTATAAATATAATTAAAAACAGAAATATTTCGGGTTAGACACGTAGCTCAGTTGTTAGAGCTGCGTGCACGCGTACGGGAGGTCACGAGTTCGAACCTCACTCAGTGCAACTATATAACCGACCGAACCGGTCAACGGTCAACAGTAACGGTCAACGGTCAACGGTCAAGTCAAAAAGTCAACATTTTTTTTATTATTTTATTTATTTATTTAAATTAAAAATCAATTAAAAATACTTAAAAATAACATTTTTAAAGTTAGAAAATAGCCTTAAACTCACAAAAATATATCCAAAAATCCTATTAAAATTGATTAATAAAATCCGCTTATTTACCGAACCGTTATGTTATTATCTATGTTAGTTTCTCTCGTGGTTAAATCCAATTTCGTGCGCATTCATCATCAATCCGAGAAACGCATCCACTGTGAGTGAATCTTACAACTCCCCTTTTTATTATACGTTTTGGGGTGTATCATGTGTCACTTAAACTAATGTGTTTATTCAAACTCGTGCCATACCATATTATGATTTAAACTTAGAATGTAAATATTGTTTGTAGTTATGTATTACGTATTGTCAAGTTGTATGCAAATTATTTGTTAGGCCCATCAGTTCCTCGTGGGAGACGAGTTGAACAACGTGTGCCTTAAAACTCATTCATTAGGCCCATTAGTTCATAGAACAACGCGTGCCTCAAAACTCATTCATTAGGCCCATCAGTTCCTCGTGGGAGACGAGTTGAACAACGCGTGCCTCAAAACAATCTATTATTGTATGTGTGTGCATTATTTAATATTAAGTGATTTGTGAATAAGTTTACATCTATATTTACTCACATGTGGTTATGCACTTTATTTTATAATCAATTCAATAAACTTGTTTAAATGTTTTTCATAGGATTCACTCGCCAACTTTTTGTTGATCCAAAAAACCATTTTTACACATGATACAGGTGAACAGGATGAAGCAAGGAAAACATAGGAAATGCCTTAGAAGAAAATAATGAAGTCTAGAAAGATGTGTAGAACATGTTGTAATTATGATTGTATGATCTTCTTTAAATTGTAATAATAAATATGAAACATTATAATAATTGTCATGAGCTTTGATGAAAACCTAATCATGCCCCGATCACCTTTTCCGCTGCGGGTCGGGTGTGACAGTTAGATTGTCTAAAAAAAATTTAAGCGAGATGGATTCTGATCATGTGATATGATGATGGAAAGTTAATGAAGAACGGTGGAGTTTGTGTTGAGACAACTACACAAGAAAAGGTTCGTGTGATACAAATCAAGTACGGTCAAGACAAGTGTGAAGCAAAATATCCGCGTGAAGCAAGTTTGTGTGAAGCAAGTTCGAGTGAAACACGGTTCGTGAGCAGCAAGGTTCGTGAATAAGAAGATACATGTGAAGTGTTGGATACCGAGGAGATTTGTAAAGATAAACTTGCTCGGAGTTCAAGATTTACAACTCAAGGATGTTCGAGATTAGGGGGTGAATGAAGATGGCTAATCTCTACACATCCAATACTGCAAGGGTTAGTGTGTAATTAAGGCAATCCAGGGCGGTTACAAAGTATGGGGACTGGATGTGTCAAAACAGAACTTGACAACCACCACCCCAAAGGGTGCGAAACCCCTTGGGAGGCAACCATTCGCGACCGGCAACAAGGAACAAGGAAGGGACGCGACTTTTCAATCAAGGGACACACCTATTCAAGTTCAATCTCATCCACATATTCTAGAGACGCACCCGTTCGTGAAGAGACACGTCTCTACACTCGTACCCATTAGAAACTATAAATAGGGATAGATTTCTCATTTGTAAATGTTCATTCATGTATTCAAATTCTTAGTTTATATATTCAAGTTATTCTATTGTCTAGAGATTAAAGATCCATTTTGGGGCCAACATGCAATATTTTTCAAATCAACTTTGATGACATCATCATCATGATTTGATGATGTCATGACGACATCATGTTGACGTCGTGCTCGTATCTTCGTCATTTGTATCTCGAACGCCATGTCGTACGACAGAGGAAGGTCGTCAAATATGGTCTTGAACTGTACCGAGTCACATGCACACAAAAGTGCATCAACAAAGTTTAGGGTATCACATTTTTGCTGTCTTTATAGTTGATGTTCCGATTTACGTTATTCTTTATTCATTGAATCATTGATTGTTTATGTCTTGCTCACAAGGCGGTGTTCCATGAAATGCCAACATGCTTCTTTGACCATTGAAGGTAAACACTTCTCGTTGTTGAAATTGTGTTGATTGTATTGGTTTGATTTGGGCTTGTTTTTTTCATCTAGTAGGATTGAAAGCAAGCCTGTTATCGAATGCAAAGGCCGTCTCATTCCTGTTGGTATACGGATACTCTTATCGATTGAAATTCCAGTAAAAGAGGCCGTCTCATTCCTGCTGGTATACAACTCTTTATCGATCCACTCAGGTTCAATTCTTGGCCTTCTTTAGATCCCGCAGAGAAATTGGTCTCGTACCACACATGTTCGAGTTCCCGATATGCTTTTCTCTTCCACAGTCCACTAAGGATCCGGTTCTTTGCATATCATCGATGGGTTGCTTTAAGGTTCGACTAAGGATCTGGTTCTTAACACACAATGTCTTTCTTGGATCGTTACATACGCTCTAGTACCAGTTGTTGGCAAAGCAGAGTATAAAAACACATGAACACAAGAAATTTTGTGATCAACTCAATCACGACTCTTTTGAATTTACTCAACTTGAAAAAAAATGACTAAAGAATTACATAACCTAACACATCTATTAATTATACTAACAAATCACATGAAAATAAGCTATCGTAAACCAACACCGATTCAAACCCAACAAAATAAAACTATAATCCAAATTATTCTACCCGTTTGAACATTTTTGGTGACCATGGGTAAAGAGAATACAACATGAGTTGAAAGTCAAAGTGTATGGAGTTCTGTTGTTTCCAAGGTACAAAATGTCAAACCTAAGACCAATTCTTAATAACTTTATTGCTTCAGTTGCTATACAACAAAATTAGTTAATAGTTTTTAAATACTAAAAGCAATCTAGCTGTCGACAGTGTTCAGTCTTGATCCTCTTTGAATATTTCCAATCAGTTATTAGCTTTATTTATCCGATAGTTAGTCGTATATGCATGCTCTTGTGTCGTTTTGTATCTCTAGTTTATATGTTACCAGTGCGAGGTGTATACTTTCAACTGAGGAAACGAGATAAACACATGCGGGCTAGTTAGTCTTTACTTGAAGCAAATATGCATGAGGTTTAAGTCCATAATCGGAAAGCTTCATATTTTAATAATTATGTAAAATAATCACACACCTTCATATATAATCTACCACAAACATTCCATCAACAAAAATATTATCTATAGTTCATGACAGTGTGTACTGCATACAACATGAATAACAATATTTCACCTTTTATTTATATTAGCATAGTTGCTACATATATTGATGACTAAATCCAACAATATGTCATAATTATATTTACATACATGGATTAACTCAACCATTTGGCTCATCCTCCCAGCACTCCCAGCAACCGGCCCTATCTCTTGGTTGGCCTTTTGGCTTAAACATGGATCCTGTATAGAGTAAACACAAATAAAAGTAATATGATCAACATACATCGATCCAAACACACACACACAAACATTTATGTACGTATATAATTGAATTCATGTGAGAGTACTCTATTACTATGAGAAAAAATGTTCCCACAAAATTGTGAATTCAGAAACACGTCGTGTTTTACTCACTTAAAATAAATAGTTCGTAAAAAAGTAGTCTTGTCGCATGATTGCAAGACACAAAATAGTGTACCTATACATTTATCGTTAGTAATCATACCTCGTGAGTTGATGACTTGGTTTTGTGGAGAGCTCTGAAGGAGGTTTCTTCCACCGCATGCAATCAGGACAAGTGTAAAAAGAACTATTAAGAACAACCTAACATCACTCAACTTCATTTTCAGAAACCGTGATGCTTGTGATGGTGCAATGCTTTGATTCATATAGGGCCGGGGGTATATATATTGTAACCTAGATGATACCAATTCTTCTAGCAAATAAAGAATAAAAATAAAGGGCAATGGTTGAAATGATCAAATCGAATAACATTAATTATGAACTATGTATACATCAGGAGGTTGACATTTCAACATCTTAAGGGTTCCTTTGTAGAGATTTTCCATGTAATGATCCCTTGAACAAGATTTTTCAAACACCGATCCTATAGTTCCTATTTTTATGTATCATAACCTCCGAATAATTTGTAGGAAAAATTAGTGAAAATGTGTTTATTTTCAGAAAAATGTTATATGTATTTTCCCAAAGTTTTGGACAAATATTAAACCTTAGTTAATGTAAGTATTATTTTGTGGGTTTGTGTTGTATGCCATGAGGACTTTAAAACGAACAAAACCGTTCAAATCAGAGCTAAAATAAATGAGATATCGATGCTTAAACTTGAAACTAGAGCATGTGAAAGCTGGAAATGTGGAATCCCACATTGGAGTAGAAAACAAAAGTGGAGTGATACAAATATATGTATATATGTGGCGCTAGTTTGACCCACTAGCTGTTTACTGGTCAACGTTTTGACCCAGTTGTTCCGCACCAGACACTCGATGCTTCACACAACAACAGCTATTTCACATTGAGTTGAAACAACTGACAGTTTCGCTTCTTGACGGACCAGTTTCAACATCAACTCACTCACCTATATAAGGTAAGGAGTAAGGCCTCAGTTTGCAAAGACACTTTTTAGACGAATAGCAATATCTACACATATTCCAACTCTCTATGTTTTCTCCGGTAGTACATATTGTTTCGATTGTTATACCTTGAGAAAAAACGAGTTGTCTTCAATTCAGACTCTGAATTTGTACACATCCTCAGCCAAAACCTTTTTGTTTAGCATTTCTATTTTGTATTTTACTTATTTCAGTTGTAGTTTGTATTTGTAATTTACTGCTTTATTTACTCTTTAAGTATTGTAATTCAAAAAAAATGTTTTATCTATTGTATTTTATATATTTTATATACAAACGGATCCTACATATGTTTTTCACAATATTTAAATGGAAGGAGCAGTTTTACGATACATTATATGTTTTTGTTGGTACAAAATATCCTTAGTTCACCACATTAAGAGGAATTGTATCCTCTCTCAAGAGATACATGAAAAACATTATACACGTGTGATGACTGTCTTGGTAATGTTGCAACTCGTATGCACAAGTCTGAAAATAATTAGTAGTGCTAGTGAAGTTGATCATTTATGTCACACAAATGGCCGAATAATTCAAAAAAGAGTGTAAGCGTCCAATCGAATTGCATTTGCATATTTAAAAGTGCCTAAATGCGTAAAAATGAGTCGGCTTAGTTGGATGAATCTCAACCACAATCCAAGTAGTGTTGATCTTAACATTTTATTGTAGACTTGGCACCAAATCAATAGAAATTATAGGGAAAATCATCAAAATGGCCACGTTGACTTTAAAAATTGCCATGAAAATAATTATCACTTAACCATTGACAGACACATGTCGTTTTGGCGCATGAAGACAAAAAATGACGCAGGAAAAATGGTGGCACTCGAGAGAATGGCGCAGGAGAAGATGGCGCGGCGCAGGAGGTGAAGGTTTTGGCGCAGGAGAGAAATTTGCTGCGCCATATGGCGCAAGAGATGGAAAGTCAAGGCTATGTTGATAATTTAAAAAAGTCAAGGCTATTTTCATAATTATATTGGTCAAAATAGCTATTATGGTGATTTTCCTGAAATATTATCTCATTTTGAGACTGGATGTTCATTGACTACGACCTTCCATAGGCTTTTAATGTCTGATCTTTAACTACTCATAAGTTAAACATTTAAATACTTAGCCACATCCTCATTCATACCATTCCACCATAATTTTTGCCTTTAATCTCTATACGTCTTGGTGGCTCCCTTGGTGCATAGAAAACGATGAGCTAAGTGCAACGACGAGTAAAGCTTTTCAAAGAGTGGAATCACCTGTCACACAATGTCTTTTTTAAGGAGATAAAGAAATAGTAAACAAAGAGAATGGTTTACCAGAAATTACACTCAAATTTTAATGTTTTTATATATATAAATGGTCAATTCCAATAACCTTTTCACATTTTGCGTATATGAGCTTAATAATATACACAAGTTGGTATTTTCAACGTCTTGAAGAAGGATCTTTCTTGGCACTCACGTTTTGAGGCTTCATGGCATTTTCAGTGCCCGCAAACATAGACATGTATGTATCTACCAATTTTAAAATTGGATTGAGACGAACATATAGATATTTAAATGTCTTGAAAATGATAGCTGGAAATCAAAGTATAATAGTTATGTTGTTCTCATGGTTATAAATTTCAAACAAAACACCAAGTTATATGTATTGATTCAGTTATCATACGACACAATTAGGTAACACTAGTTAGATACTAAAATCAATCTTGACACTGATTGATTTTCGTTTGTACAAATTTCCATGTAACTATTTGCTTATTTAATTTGATTAGCGAACCAACCTGGTACCTTTCCTTCTATTATTCTGACTAAGAAAATCAACATACTTCAATTTTATTTATTTATTTTTTTGAACGGCAAATTTGAATCACTACGGACCATTTGAGTATCAACGTGCTACCGGCGGAACCACCCGATCATATTCATCTCCACTAGGCATAATGCCTATACACCAATTCTGGAGGAAACCCAATAAATATGGGAAAACCCCCTTGTGGGAATCGAACCCAAAACCTATTGGTCCCAAAGCTTTATCCCACCTCAGAATGCCACTAGGCTATAAAGCCATGAATTTGGCCAAAGATTTGGATACTTCAAATTCTTATTTGATGATTGAAATGAATAAATGTAAAAAATTATTGCATTCTCAAATACGTAGAACACCACTTTAAAAACTTATCAACAATAGTTTAGAAAAATGCGTGTATAAGGGGAAATTTTATAGGGTTGCAATCAATCATATAGGTGGAGAGCAATTACCATGGAAAATGTTATAGGGGTTGCAGTTAGACCTGCTATGTTTTCTATGAGACGCACTGTTGGGCTATCATGAACCCATAACCACACAAGATGGAGGTAAAAGAGATGTAGATAATGAGTTGGATGTGTGGACACATGACGTTAGTATATCATATAAGATAAAGAGAGATTGAGAAGGTTTCCTCTATATGTGAAATCACGACAAGTGTAATAAGCGCCAATAAGAACAACCTAAGCTCACTCAATCTCATATTCAGAAATATTGTTGGATTAAATGTTGTTGAAGGTTCAATGCTTTGGTAGCTAACATTGCCGCATTAAAACATGATGGTTTGGTAGCTAACAATATTATTGGATTAAAATAGGTCTGAAGAGAGATGCATTGGTAAATTGTATTATTTATTTTATATACAAACGCTCCTACATAATCTTTCCATAATATTTTAATGAAAAGAGTAGTTTCAGTTGCATTGCATGTTTTTGTCGGTATAGAATTGCCTTGGGTTCTTCAGCAAGCAAATGATAAAGTTATCCGCATGTGATGATTGTGTTTGTATTGTTGGATCGTGTATGCACAACTCTCAAAATAATTTGTAGTGCTAGTGAAGTTGATCGTTTATGTCATACAATGTATAATGCAACTGACCGAATAATTTAAAAGAGTTTAAACGTCCAAGCGAATTGCATTTCCCTGTTTAAAAGAGTCTAAATGTGTAAAAATGAGTCTGATTAGTTGACACTCACACTGCTAATGTGTATCGGCTTATAAGGACAAAACAAAGAAGGTGTATGATGCTAAGCTGAGACTAAAGAAGTTTAAGGTAGGTTAAGAAGATATGGTTATTCAACTCAAGACTAAAGTTATTTCTTGGGAAGCTGAAAAGCAAATGGATGGGACCGTATCTTATCACGAAAGTCGGTAGTTATGGAGACATAGAGATTGAAGACTTTAATGATCACTTGAAGCAAGTGGTGAACGGACATTGGCTGAAACCGTATTTGGAAGCGGATGACGTCAATGGATTAGATAAACAATCAGAGAGCATTATGTTAAGCACTCTGGTCTAGGATGAGGAATAATTATGTCCAACTTTGAAGTCCAGCCGAAGTCTAATAAACTTAACGCTCTCGGAGGCAGCACGAGGATGTAGAGTAGTGTATCATTGTTTGTTTAGATTCTAAGTTGTCATTGTTCTTTAACCTTTAACCATTGTATTTGAGTGTGTTCGTGAAATCTAGGATTGGTAATTAACTAGGTTACAATTCAGTTGCATCAATCTTTCGGTTTCGACCGTGGATTATTACAACCAAATATATCATCTGTTAGTTATTTATTAAACAAGTAGGTTAAAAAATCATGGCTATGTGATTTCCAATTGTTAGTAATTAGGTTACCCGGTTTTCTACACAAACCAAAGGCCAGGATATTGCTCCTTTTCTCACAACTGTTTACAACCACACTAATCAAACTCGTTCTTACAATAACTCTCTGAATCGGCAAAAGGCAATAGTTTTGGTATTAGATAAGTAATGAAAACAATAAACTTTAACATTTTCCACTAGTTTCACGTGGATTCAACACCTTACTTGCTCTTTAGCAGCAATAACGATTAGGACACTTTTATTATAATTTTTACTAACCTTACGACATCTTGATCAATTATAATACATATAAAAGAGCCTTAAAGAAAAAAATGAGTATTTTAATTTCCTATGACTTGCTATAGTTTTTCATTTAAAAAAATAACATTTTATGTTATTACCGGTCTGTATTCCCTGTCGTATCATGCGAGAACCCCTCTTGTTTATACCAATATAAGTCGCAAACTTAAAACAAGTTGTATCATGCGAGAATCCCCCTTGTTTATACCAATATAAGTTGCAAACTTAAAACAAATAAAATCTTTTCGGAAAACCAAGAGGTATCTTAATCAAATATTTTTCATTTTTTCTCTTTTCTTTACTCGTGGCTTTTAACTTTTAATTTTTTAACTTCGACAAAACTATCTCATTAACATATAAATAAACAAGATTAATTTCCATAAAATATTACTAAAATTCATGATAATATTGTATACAACATGAATAACTATATTAACCTTTTATTCGTATTAGCATAGGTGCTATTGATAACCATGTTGAAGGATAATTCGTAAAAGTAAAAAAAATAAAAAAAATAACGAATTTGAAAAATAACCATGTATCATCCTAATAATATCTACGTACATGTATCAACTCAACCATGTGGTCTTTAGGGAGGGGGGCCATGCTCGTCGTCCCAGCACTTCCAACAACCGCCCGTCTGCAAGAGGTATCTATGGTTTTCTTCTATTGTTTTATTAATGGGTCCTGTAGAGTTTAATCGCAAAAGAAAGTTATATAAATAACATACATCAAAACACATATACATATTCATAATTTGAATTCATGTGAGAACACTCCATTTTTATTAGTATATACATATACATATTCTCATGAAATTTTTAATTCAGATTCATGACATGTTAACTCATTTATGACCTAAGATCTAAGGACGTAATATTTAAAAGACTTAGTTTTGCTATTTAAAAATTGGTAGTAGCGTAACTTGTTGCCCGTTTACCATCTATCTCGATGTAAATTATTACATAAATAAAATACGTAGATACAGATTTTCTTTAGAATATATTGGTCTCACACTAGGATCATACTCGACGGGTCGTTAATCACAGGTTGTGGAGAACTTTGAAGTTTTCTTTCTTCTGATGAAATCAGTAGAAGCGATAAAAGAATTAAGAACAATGTAACACCACTCGACTTCATTTTTAGAAAACGTGTTTTGATGCTAGTGATTGTGCAGGTGCTGATGTGATGCTTTGATTCTATATATATAGGGTATATTGTCAACCCAGGTAACAGGATTTGGTAAGGTAAGCAAAGGACAATGGTTGAAATGTTCAAATCCAATAACTTGTATTAAACATTAGTAGGTTGACATTCTCAATTTATTAAAAAAATCCTTTTGCAGTTTGTGTAAATTACAAAACAGTTTCACAAATCATATGTTTAGTCCACCACGTCTGAGATTTGTTTGTCATATTTAATAAGTCCTTCTGCAGTTTGTGTAAATTACAAAATAGTTTCACAAACCATATGTCCATTCTACCACTTTTGAGGTTTGTTTGTCATATATACCTACAAATTGATAGAATTCGATAAACACACACTTGCACACACTGATAGAATTTCATGTACTAAACACACACATACATTACATTCAAATAATTGAGTTTGACCGTATTCACACACTATGTTGCCTTTGGGAACAAGGCAACAATAACTGCCTAGACTTAGGTTATATAACATAAAATACATAATTATAAATAAACTTAGGATTAAATATCAAATGATGTTCCTTGATGCCAAAGTTATGATCCAATAATCTCTCCCCTAAGTTTGGCATCGATATACCATTGTCGTCTTTACGAGTTGTTGGCCGGAATCACTTGTTTTTGTGAGTCACATGGACCAAATTGATCACATAACCCAACAACAAAGAATGATCCAACAAAAATTGCTGAGGTCAGAAGAAGCCGAAGGGTCAAGAAGCTTCAAGCAAAATAAAAAGAATGAGGTCTGTTATAACAAACTTGTAGCATGGATATATAACACTACTAGAAAATCTAATTCCAACAAATAAATAATAATTCCATCGGAAATACGTAGCAAGTTACTACGCATTTCCGATGCAATAATTAATAACAATAATAATAATTAAACATTTAAATACAAATATAATTAATCCGTCATAAGTGCGTAGCAAGTTGCTACGCATTTCCAACGCAATACTTTGAATTAGTATTTCTGTCATTATTGGGTCGCAAATTGGCCAAAAAATCAAGGTTTTTTTCCGTAGGAAATGCGTAGTAAATGTGTCAGAATTTGCGACACATTTTTTTGCGTAGGAAATTTCTGTAGCAAAATGACCACTTTTCTAGTAGTGTAAGTGAGTGTACGAAGGTATGAGGTGGATCCGCTGGTGGCACGATGATACTCTAGTGGTCCGTCAGCGATCCAAATTTGTCGTTAAAAAAAAAGGTATGAGGGTATGAGTGTATTCGCTCTTTCATCCCCTCTGAATTATCTCTGTTTCCCATCCCCTTCTTAGTTCCAATTCAATACAAATATCCATTGCTTTCCATTTGTTTGAAGTTGGACGGAAAAGAAGGTATGTTTTTTTTAATCGGCGGACTCCACAAGCTAAATTATCAATGCAATTTTTTAACACATGATCAATTTTAAGCACTTTGATAACATAATTCATTCGCTAAGGCACTAGCAAACAAAAAAGTATTATCGACGACACTTCACAAACGGGCAATTAAGCAACATATCCCACTAAAACTTAAAAAAAATGAAAAATAAGAATACCCGTAAATTCAAACTTGGTCGTTCTGTACGTGAGAACTAATTTTCAGTATACTACTTCTCGGTGATTATATGTGATGGTTTAGAAACTAGTGGCCTTTTGGGTTGGGATAAGGTTTTGAGACCAATAGGTCCTGGTGCGATTCTTACAAGGATCCAAATTTGTTGTTAATAAAGTATACAACTACAAGACTCGGACTCTAACTGACTCAAAACTTCAAACATATTATTCAAATAAAGAAATGGCTCCAATGACATTTTGAGAGATCTTGACTTATTCACTCAGAGCCCCCCCCCCCCCCCCCCCCCCCCCCCCCCCCAAATGAAGCAAACTCGTGGACTCCAATCAGATGTAAAAAATAAACAAACTTCGCTTTGGGGGGGCCTTTGTCATCGGTACTGTAGGGCCGCCATCTCCCTTATAAAATGATGTTTCCTTTGTTCTAGCATGCATTATAGGATTTTAGACAAGTGGGTAGCATATTTACTATCACAGAATATAGTACTTGCTTGAGTCTTCTTCACATTAAGATCTTGGAGAATCTTCCTTAGCCAAATTGCTTGGCATGTTGATCCAGTAGCTGTAATGTATTCGGTGATCAGTGCTTGATACTGCAACCATGTGTTGCTTTTTAGAGGACCATGTGACAACTGCATTGCTTAAAGTGAACTAGTTTGTTATTTGCACTCATTGTCCAATCATAACCCATGAATTGATCATTTCTGCCTTTCTTGTACCAAATACCAAGTTGAGTTGTTCCTGCAATATATCTTAACACTTTCCTAGAGGACAGGCCATGTCAGGCCTGTGTGTAAGGTTGATCAGTCCACCAACTAGGCTGGGATAATCTATTTCTTGAAACTTGCTTTCACCATGAGCAATAGGAATAACTTCTGTCTTGCAACCCTTCGTACATTTGTGACGTGCTTATTTTTATCTTCGTTTCGATAAAAATGTTCTTCAAAATCAAAAGGGTCAATCACTTATGCTTACTTTAAAAAAATAATGTTCTACAAGGTTCAGAATATATCCGGTTAAAAATCCATAGGTTCATTAATAAAAAAAGAATTGTTTGGTTTGGTTAAGGATCCACTTCAAATATTCGAAACACGAATTCGAATATATTTTTAAATTTCTCTTTGTTCGACTTTCCAAGTTTCCAACTTATAATATGTTGCCTCTTTATAACATTGTTGCGAGGTGACGTTTCAATATAAATTTTATTTAAAACCATGAAATTACAAATTCGACAGTAACCGGAATAATATCGGTGTTATTTAAACCATACGAGTGTTCATTTTTATGGTTTTCGATCAATGTAAAACACGTGTCGATATCCTTTCGCGTATTTAGGTTTTATTATTCGGTTGCTATAACGAGTGACGGTACCGTAAAAAACTGAAATGATACAACCGAATTTTAGTACGCATGCATAGCGTGGGGTAATCCCTGTAGTTTGGCCATTTTCGCCAGTTTTGTTAATTTTTTTCTCACATCTGGTCCCTTTGGTTTGAAAATCTTGTCACTTTCGCCCACTTCATTAACCCATCCATTTTGGTTTTTTCACTAAATGAAGCGCAAGTATGTCTTTTTATACATTTTCTATTTTATTTTATTAAGTTTCAGTTAATCAACTCCCTTTAACGTCCCCCTTTTAAGCCCTAAAAACAACCATGAACATGAAAGGATGTGGTAGTTCGTATCTCAGGCAACAAATCATATTGTTGAATATCCAAAATCGAAACAAAAAATGAACATGAAGTGAAGTGGGAGCTAGACTTAAAAAATAGAAAGATTTGATCACATATAAACAAATAAATTTTATATAAAATTCACTCTAAAAACTTACACGATAAATTAACCTAACTATATTACTACTATGTCACAGTAAAATCTACTTGTTAAGGTTAAGCGGAGCTAACTTCAGTTTACTCTATAGTATTATATTTGAAAATGACTTATCATACTTTCCTTATTTTAAATGTGGTTGTTATGCACATTTTAGGGTATCTTGTTGACCAATTATAATTATAGAAGTTTAGTTGTCAACCCGTTGATTTTGTATTCGAAGATGACTGATCTAATTGTGAACCGGCTTGAGACTTTTTTATGTGGGGCTACTTTTTAACTAATTAGAAACAAGTAGAATATCAACTTAACTCTTACTTCTCTAATATAATGTTCATCTTTGTGGGCTAAAGTACAGCCTATACATATATATATCTTTGGTCTAACACATAAATGGGGCAAATCATCACTGACAAATTTAAGAATCCGTCATTTTTATCAACTCATTTACTCAAAATTTATCATTTTTTTTTCATTTTGGTCGTATCGTAGGAGTAAGTTTGAAAACAGAAAAACCAAATCATAACTAAAGATACTGAACATGAAACAGATAGTTTGTTTATGATTTTTATAAACTAGTTTTATGAATCGTGTATGGTTACAAGTGTAAATAAAACCGATTCTCCAAAAAGCGAATCGTTATATATTTTTTGTTTTTCATAATTATACGTCACAAACGTTTGGTACATTCTTTCAAAATAATATATAATGGCACATGTTTTTTCCTTTCTGCATTGCAATGATTACCAGTTTCTTTTCTTCAAATTCCACTACAAGAAAACCCCACCTTTAGTGGCGACAGGCCATGTGTCGCCGCTATTGGTCTATCCGTGTCCCGAGAGATCAGACCAAACCCCAGCCGTTGATCATTTTCTAGATCTGACGGTTGGGGATACAATAGGCAATAGCCGCGACAACATTTAGACTATTAGCGACGACACCATCTCCGCTAAAGGTCAACTTAATAACAATAAACCCTAGCCATACAAATCTTATCCTGGTTAAACCATTAGCTGCGACGTCACAATTAGTACCGGCGACACCGTGTCGCCGCTAAAGGTGTTACGTATAATCACTGATCAGCGCCATTTCTTCCCTCCTTCTTCATTCTTCCCCCCAAAATCGCCGCTGCACCGTCGGAGACAACCATTTTTCACCAAAATCGGTTAGTTTAACTCTCTTTATGTTAAATTTCTTCCCTAATTTGTTATATACATGTTACCCCTTTTAATTTTTGTTTATTTTTTGTATTTTTGGTGAAGAAATCGGGTCTCCGCCATCACTACTCTGGTCACCACCATCAATTCTCCGGTTACCACCTCGTCTCCGGTTAGTTTTAGATGTACTTTTTTTTCAAAGTTCGGAAATTGTTTATTTTTTGCTTTATGTTGATATGTAAATGTGTATGTAAGGGTGTATATTTGTATGTAATTGTGTATATGTTAGTGAATGTATGTGAAAATGTTGGTATGTAGGTGTATTTGGTGAAAATGTGTGTATGAATATCTATGTATTTAGTTGTATGTAAGTATGTAAATGTGTATGTAAGGATGTATGTTTATATGTAAATGTGTATATGTTAGTGAATGTATGTTAAAATGCATAATGTAGGTGTATGAAAATCTATGTATTTATGTATGTAGATAAGTATGTAAATGTGTATGTAAGGATGTATGTTTGTATGTAAATGTGTATATGTTAGTGAATGTATGTTAAAATGTATAATGTAGGTGTATTTGGTGAAAATATGTGTATGAATATCTATGTATTTAGTTATATGTAAGTATGTAAATGTGTATGTAAGGATGTATGTTTGTATGTAAATGTGTATATGTTAGTGAATGTATTTGAAAATGTATAATGTATGTGTATTTGGTGAAAATGTGTATGTAAGCATGTATGTGTGTGTGTAAGTCTATGAATGTACGTAGGTGTATGTTAGTATGTATAAAGTATGCGTTAATGTGTATAAATTATGTATAAGTTGAGAATTTCTATGCTTATGTTTAGGTTTGAGAAAAAATATGTTTAAGTTGATAATTTAGAATGGTTATGTAAGTTTGACAAATATATATTAGTTAGGAAATAACCTTCTTAAATTAAAATCATCACTTAAAACATAACGAACATATATAGAAAATACCCGCCAAAATTGAAATCATTATTTAAAACAAAAGGAGCTAATAAAATACTCGCCAACCATTATGAAGAACATTACAAGCTTTAAAAATCGCGCCCGATATTGAATTCATTATTTTAAACATAACGAGCTGCCCAAAATGTAAAACAATCATTAAGAACATAACAAGCTTAAGAAACTGCGCCCGAGTTTGAATTCATCATTTTAAACATAACGAGCTTAGAAATACCCGCCCGAAATTGATTTAGAAATTAATTTCGGGTTGTCCCCGTTTAACTTGGGACTGCTTTTTGAATATTATATCTCATTTAGGATGTGAATGTGGATTACACGATTGTTTGTTTAAGAAGGATTCGGTTATCATTTTCTCTTTGCTCCTCGGGTATATATATCATTACATATATACTTGGGAGCTAAGAGGAAATGCTGCCGAATTCTTCTTAAATAAACATCATGTAATGCACATTCACATATGAGATAAAGTGTTCAAAAAGTGGGTTTAGCAGCCTACCCTTGTCTTGTTAATCTTAAATTAGATTTTCTTTCAGTTGCATAATGCCTATCGATAAAAGCTGGATTGATTCCCCACGTCATTCACCTCACTACAAGCAAGGACTCGAGTCTTTCATCGAGATGTGTGAAAGAGTGATAAAAAACCACGACGAAGTTAGATGTCCGTGTAACGTATGTAAAAATTCCGGCTTAATAAACATGGCACAAATGAAACGCCATTTGCGTATTAGCAGTTTTTGGAAGGACTACACGAAGTGGACCTATCATAGGGAAACGACTCCAATTGCGGAAGTAGATGATGTTGCGCCACAAGACGGTATGGGAAACGTTATTGAAGACGTTAGGGGGAGCGTATGGAAGAAGATACATACCTTAATCAACAGAACCCGAATGGAGATAGTAGTGGTGGTCGTGATGATTTTGAAGATCTTGTAAAGGAAGTTGAAACAGAATTATATCCTGGTTGTACTAAGTATTCTTCTATTGACTTTTTAGCAAAGCTTATGCATGTAAAGGATACGTACCATTTGACTAATGAAGCGTTTGATCGAATCCTCTTTTTGTTACGAGATTCAATGCAAGAAGGCAACAAGATTCCGCTTTCGTATTATGTAGCTAAGAAGACATTTAAGAAGATTGGTTTGGCATATGAGATGATAGACGTGTGCGCAAATGATTGTGCTCTCTCTTGAAAGAAAACGAGTCCTTGCAAAATTGTCCCATTTGTAAAGAGAGTCGATGGGTCCATAAAGACATAAAAGGCACGAAGGTGGCTCGTAAGGTGTTACGATACTTTCCTTTGACGCCTAGACTACGACGTTTGTATTGTTCAAGGCACACAGCAAAGGATAGATATGATATGGCATAGTACCGGACGATCGGAAGATGGGACTATGCGTCATCTAGTTGATGGATCTTCATGGCAAGACTTTGATAAAAAGTACCCAAACTTCACGATGGAGCCACGAAATGTTCGCCTAGGGCTTGCAGCTGACGGTTTTAATCCATTTAACAACGGTAGCGGATCCTCAACTCATAGCACGTGGCCGGTTATACTCACTACATACAATCTGCCTCCATGGCTATGCATGCGAGAGTCCACATTCATGTTGACCTTGTTGATTCCTGGCCCTAAATCACCTGGGAAAGACATGGACGTTTTCCTTAGACCGTTAGTGGATGAGCTTAATCAATTGTGGCAGTCAGGTATACGTACTAAAGACGCAACAACAAACACGTACTTCACAATGAAGGCGGCGTTGTTATGGACCATAATGACTTTCCAGCCCGTAGTAGTCTATCAGGTTGGAGTGGTCAAGGCTACATGGCATACCCAACTTGCAACCAAGACACTCATTCAATACGTGTAACTGGTAAATGTTCTTATGTTGGTCATTGCCGGTTCTTAGATGCTAACCATCACTTGAGAACAAGTCTCGAATTTAACAGAAGACCCGAGACACGAGACCCTCCGAGACAGTTTAGTCCAGCTGACATAGAAACTCAACACAGTCGTTTAATTAAGCGTCTACCTGGCAAGCATCCAGCTTTGGAGGGGGGAGGATAACACGGTCAGATTGCGAGCTAACTGGTCCAAACGAAGCATATTTTTTGAGCTTGAGTATTGGTCTTCTTTACATCTGAAACATAACTTAGATGTAATGCATATAGAGAAAAATGTGTGCGACAGCGTACTCGGTACTCTTCTAATGAACGATAAGAGCAAAGACACACCAATGCGCGGTCCGACTTGAAAAACCTAAACATTCGGCCGACACAATGGCTAAGACAATCGGGTGGCAAGTTCTTAAGTCCCCACCCAAAGTACTCATTCAAGTCCGATGATCGAATACTTTTCTGTCAGTTTATAAAAAATGTTAAACTACCAGATGGGTATCTAATATCAGTAAGAGGGTGACAGATAACAATGCTAACATTACCGGGATGAAATCTCATGACTGTCATATCCTCATGCAACGTTTGATACCGATTGGAGTTAGAGAGCTTTTGACCAAAGACACATCTACGCCGATAGTAGACCTTTGTATGTTCTTTAAGCAACTTTGCTCTAGAATACTATCGGTGGATGATATGAAGAAAGCGAAGGATGACATTGTTACCATCTTATGCAAGTTAGAGATGATCTATCCACCTGCATTCTTTGACATTATGGTTCATTTACTTGTGCATTTACCTATCGGTGGATGATATGAAGAAAGCGAAGGATGACATTGTTACCATCTTATGCAAGTTAGAGATGATCTATCCACCTGCATTCTTTGACATTATGGTTCATTTACTTGTGCATTTACCTGATGAGGCGATTGCGGGAGGTCCGTAGCTTTTAGATGGATGTATCCATTTGAACGGTACATGAAAAAACTGAAGAACTATGTCAAAAACCCGGCAAGGCCGGAAGGTTGTATAGCTGAAGGTTATGTGCTTGAAGAAGCTCTAACATTTTGTTCAATGTACCTTCAAGATGTTCAGATTAAGTTCAATCGCCCAGATAGAAACGAGGATGTCGTTGTTGAAAAAAGAAAGTTATGGGTGTTTGAGTCCAAATGTTGTCCTGTTGGCGCAATAAAGGACAAACATCTATCATTCATCGAAAAAAGCGAGTTGGAATGGTTTGTCCTCGAAAACTGCGCAGAAGTCAGGGAGTACATGAAGTGAGTATTTCTATCTTTTAACTTTTCGTAATTTGTTTATTAGGATTTTTCATTCTCTGCTTATGTTTCTGATCAATGTCGTGAATTCAAACATACACATCCCCAAGATGATCTTAAAACCGCATTTCCGGGATGGTTTCTCCATAAGGTATAATACGTATATACATGTATAGCACACATTATTCTACATTTGCTAGGTAATACATATATAACAAACATTATTACTCTCTATTTGTTAGGTCCATTCGATGAAAACACAAAATTATCTAGAATTCCACCCAGAGTTGTATGCTCTTTCAATTTCTGCGAAAATGAATGCTTATACTTACGCTGCTTGCGTTGTCAACGGTGTTAGGTTTAAGACACTTGAATGTGATGCAAACTGCGCAACGCAAAACTCTGGGGTGGAAGTGGTTGGAGAGAACGGTGTCAAATTTTAAGGCCAATTAGAAGAAATTATTGAGTTGCGTTATACAAATGATTATTCAACTGTCCTATTTCGGTGCAAGTGGTTTGATACTCGAAGGGGTGTAAACCATGACAATAATATCACCAGTATAAGCACTGAACATGAATGGGACAAAGACGATCAACTCATATTTGCTTCGCAAGCCAAACAAGTGTTCTTCATCCAAGAACCGTCTCGAAACCAAAGAAATAAACATAGGTGGCTAGTTGAAATGTTAATCATTGAAAAATTTGGGATCGGCCATTAATTGATGACCACGCTAAGAAGGTTCAAAATGCTAACAAAGGCTTAGAAGATACTGACGTTGTCGACAACAAATCTTCATCTGACTGTCCACTTGTCATTGACTTGACCCAATACTTTCAAATTGGATCTTCTTCTCATGTTACTACGGGTGAGCCTGCAATTGAAGTTGATCCCCCAACAGCTACCGTCGATGAAGTGTTGAGGTCGAGACTGATTGTGATGAGGACGATCCCGATTATGTGGAGTCTGATTAAAAGAAAAGTTATTGTAATTTATATTAAATTGTATTTGATAAATACTTGTTGAAATATTTATCTGAATATGAGTTGTACTTATCATTAATTTCTATTAGATACACATGCTGTAACATTTGCAACTTTTTAGGAATCATGATTTCGGTACTGTTGATATTTGCTTATTTGATGGCCGATCTGGCCCCATGGGGACACGGGGGTGACGGCGACGGTGATCCACCGCCTCCAAATCATTTTTTAGAGGCACGCACGAGCTTGATGGTAAGTCTTTTAGTAAATTATTTTTTAGTTTTTATATTTGATATATTATAAATGTTGTTTCTAATTATTTATGTTTTAATTATTTTTTTAGTTGTTATGTTTCATATATTATAAATGTTGTTACTAATTATTTATGTTTTAATTGCAGTTGATCCCTCGAAGAGGGTTAGGGGGAAAGCCAAAAACCAAACACTCCGTCGTATGGTTAAGGCGGAGGGGCCATATCCCTAACATTTGAAAGGGATGTCACGTTTACCCCCGTTGGTGAAGGAAGATATATGTTTTCCACAGAGGCCTGTTCATTTATGTGGCGGTCCATCCCGTCCGATAAAGTTGGATGGGATAATGTGGCACAACCGTACAAGGAAGCGCTGAACCACTTAAGGGTAAATAAGTTATATGCATATAATTTGCCGCCGTTTAAAGGCCGTTTGCAGCCGTTTCACGGATCGTTAGACTTAATTTATAATAATATTTTACCTTTTTTATTGAATTTGTAGTAAATGTTTAACTTTGAAGAAGTTGAACAGGATCTACAAGCAAAAAACTTAAAGGGTGGAATTAAGAGTTTGCTTATGAAGCGATACTCTGACCGCAAACACGATGCAAAAAAATTATTTGAGCTACACGGAGGGTACCAAGATGTTGAACACGCAAGGGCATACCATCCCGTTGATATGCCCTATGATAACTGGTTGAAAGCCGTCGACGGATTTTTAGATGAAAAATATATCAAACGATGCGAGGCCAACAAGGCTGTCCGCGCGAAACAACAATTCCCATTCCGCCGGGGGACGACGTCATACGGTAGCACAACCTACAAAAATGTAATTTTATATATGTGTTTATGTAAACTTTTGTTTATTTAATGTCTAATCTAAGTTTAATGTTCAACAATATATAGATTGGGTACCTACGTACGTAAAACCCCACCAGGATAAGGAGGGGCATTGGGTTGACCCGGTTGCCGAACAGAACTTCTTAAGTATTTCTTTTAAGTATATTTTTCTATAACAAACAAACAAATATATATATATATATATATATATATATATATATATATATATATATATATATATATATATATATATATATATATATATATATATATATATATTTAGTCATCTTCGTAATATACAACGGAACTTACAACAGGCCACAAATGAGTGGCACGGTGACGGTCCTCCGCTTGCCCCATTTCAGGAAGCCTTGGGAGAGCGGAGAGGATGGTACCGGAGGATGGGGCATAAACCGTCTTCAGATACGCCCCCGAACTTGTCGGTTTCCCAACCTGAGACTCAAGAACCCTTTTCTGAGGTAAACTACACAATTTATAAAATTATAAACGAGCGCGTGTTTCCTTGTTAAAGATATGTTGGTAGCGTCCGCTAATATGCTAATTTACGTTTGATATTTATTATTGTAGGGATTTGTTGACAACTTGTTCCAAAGCCCGGCTTTCTTGAATCGACTTGACAGCTACTTAAGTTCAAAAGGAAAAGAACTGACAGACGACGACGATTTTTATAACCCTTATTTCGATAACGAAGAAGAGGATGATGAAGATTAGGATGATTTCGAAGTATGGGTTGTTATTTTTAACGTTTTAACGCATGTAGGATGATAATGTAGGACTTAACTGTTGTTTGAAACTTTATTACGTTTTGTATGTTTTTGGTGTTTGGTATATTTGAAAGTAGCTTTATTCAGGTTGCGTTTTGAAACAGGTTGCGTTTTTTCGACCCGAAACAGGTTCGGTAGCTGTATATAGCTGCTGTATTAAAAAAATAGACTTATAGCGGCGACCCACAAAAAGACAAAACAACTTTTAGCGGCAACATATATTAATAGCGGCGACAGGTGGACAAATAGCGGCCAACAATAGCGGCGATGCATTAGCGGCCACGTGTCGCCGCTATTGACCTTTACCGGCTACAAAGGGTATTACTACCGGCGACTGTCGTCGCCGCTAAAACTAGCCTTTTCTTGTAGTGTTCGGATTGGATTTATTATCTAAAATAAGCTTGAATTGACACATGTTTAAAATCTACGGCTAACCTAACCCAATCAACTTCAATTATAGCAAAAAAAAAGCGTATCATTTGTAACCAAACCTCTTGGTTACGGATATATGTTAACCAAAACATTCATTTTAGGTTCGTTTTGGCCCATAATCGAACTGATCACCAATGCCCCCGACATATAGTATCTTGCCATGTGTTTTTTTATGTGTTGTACAAGTACACAATTTCAAACTAGGATACATAGTTACTAGTCCATATATTATACTCGTAAACACAAAAGATGAATGTTACAATTTCAAATATTTGTGAAGTCTCCAACAGCAAATATTACTTAAAATTCATGACCAAACAACATGAAATGTGAACCACACATTTCATCTTACCAGCACAGCCAACAACCTCCCCACTGAGTACCGTCGTCATGTTTTCTTAATTTATCGATATTGGATCCTGTAGAGAGCAAAAAAAAAACTATAATCAGAATATTCCCAAATAATGTTTGTGAGAAAAAATGTTCCCAAGAAATTGTGAATCTAGATTGGTGACATGAATTACTTATCCAAGATACTTTTTCTTAAATATATAGTGATCACATGATCACAATCATATAATATAAGTATATATACACATTAATCATTAATGATCATCATACCAGATGGGGCTTTACTTGGGGCTTGTGGAGAGCTTTGAAGGCGTCTTCCTTCTGAAGAAATATTCACCATCAGGACAAATATAAAAACAACCAATAAGAACAAAGTAACACCACTGAGCCTCATTTTCGAAACCTTGGTGCTGATGCTGGTGGTGCCTTTATGCATATAGCTGAGGGCATATATATATATACACATATGTATATATATATTGTCAAACCAGATGACACGGTTTCTTGTAGCAGATAAGAAGAAAGTAAACGAAGGAAAATGGTTGAAATGTTCAAATATAGTAACGTTAATTATTATCTATATACATGAGTAGGTTGATATACTTCAACATCTTGAAAAATGATTAGTCATAGAGATTTATATAATGATCCGTTGACTTAATGCTTTTCTCAAAGTAGAGGTTGGAAAAAAAACCCTGTTTGGGATCTAAAACTGGTTTTAAATCCGATCCAATTAGTGTGAGTGAAACCGATTGATCCGTTGGTTTTAGTTATAGCAGTTTAAGATTATAGACATTATAACCGGTTTGGAGAACTTGAAACCGGTCCAAATCCTGGTTTGGAGACGTTGAACCGGTTCCTATTGGTTTAGATTTTCCCTTAAACCAGTATATCCGGTTTTGAGTTCAGTTGACCAAAAACCAATTGGATTTTGCCCAAAACCGGCAAAATCTGGTTTGTGCACTCTAGTCACCGTAACTTAATGCACAAATCCAATACTCGGCCTAGCAGTTAAAGTTTGGTTTGGTCTAAAACACTAATTATAATCAGTAATTAGGGGCATATGCTAACCCCACTACTTTGAAGTTAAATTGGTGACACTCTGGGGCGGATTTAGTGTGTTAGCAGGGGTAGCACGGGCTACCCCTCAACCCAGTATTCGTAGTGTAAAAATACCCTTAACTCCATCTCCGTTATATACAAAGAATACCTCTGACAAAAAAACAGTTCCGGGATACCCCTGAAGTTCTGGGCTAACAAAATGCATTAATTATGTATGTCACTCGCTATTAACACGTTGCTTGTTGATTTTCTTGATTTTACTCAGAGCACCCACAACGCTCTTATGTGGAGAGTGTCTGGAATTTCCAAACCCACCAAAAGCGGACGTGCCATGTCGTGAGCTTAGTTGGGAATTGCAGGTCAGCAGCTGACGAAAAGAGGCCCCCACTCTCTAATTTCATTCTCTCACAGACACACACATGTGTGTATATATGTATGTGTGTATATTAATGGGTGTTCGAAATTTTATAAAGAATGTTTGGAATTGATTTGCTATTTATAGTGATGGATTATAATCCTATAGCATTACGGATGCTCTTAACTTCAGTTGGACATTAAATATGCAGCATATTTCTACTTCAGATATACAACTCTTTTATGGTCAAATTCTACAAGTGTAAACACGCTCTTACCAACCACTCTCATGTTATTTTAATGTTAATCTAATCCATCTTTTAATAAATAGTTATAGTTGTTTATGTCATGAATCTGGGAGCCCCTTTCCTGGTAATTCACAATTTTTTTTTGTATAATACTAGTGTTAAGATGTGCAAGATGCGAAAGTCGATCCAATACAGAAGGGGTGTGAACATATTATACGGTATATGAGGACGAAATTTTCTTTTAAAAGAGGTAGTATTGTAATACCTTTCAATTGGAAAACCACAAGTAAACTCACTATCAGGTAGTATTGATAATAGTTGAATAATATTCATTATTAGAATGAAATTTTCTTTTAAGAAAGGTAAAATTGTAGTACCAGTAAATTGGAAAACCTTACTATCAGGTAGTATTAATGATGGTTAAAATAAGCAACATAAAATTGATTTGTTGTTGATGAAATTAAATTAATATGATTTGATTAAAACCTTCAACGACTGTCAGAAGAACCAATAACCATTTTTTTGAACAGCAACCAATAACCATTTGTGAAGCATTTTAATTTCCTCTTGAAACTTTACCCTATTGAAAGACAAACACGTACAAAAGAAAAACAACTAGGGTGTGTCAAATAGAAAAAACATTACCTTCAAATGAAAAGGAAATAAACATTATATAATTTGGTTACAGGCTTACTAGCTAACGGTCACCGCACACAATAATCTAAACTATTTTATTGTGCTAACATTCTCCCTCAAACTCACAATGCAACGCATTGAGAGTTTGTCACATACGAACCAAAACCAAAACACTGATTGAGCCTTGGTGAAAACATTCAGAATCTGCAATGCTGATGACATAAAGGCAATCGATATTGTCCTAAGTTGAAGATGATGACGAGTAAAATGACAATCAATATTAATATGTTTTATTCGCTCATGAAAAAACAGAGTTCTTAGCAATCTGCGTAGCACTTTGAATATCACAATGTACGGGGGTAGGTTGAGAGATGGTAACCCACATATCTACAAGAAGCCATCATAACCAAACAATTTCACATGTAGTCAGAACCATAGCACAATACTCAGCCTAGGTAGAAGAGCTAGAAACAACATATCGTTTCTTACTTTTCCACGAGATCAACGAATCTCCAAGGAAAAAAAAACTAGTTGTGGATTTCTGATCATCATGATCACTATCCCAATAAGCATCATTATAGGCACGCAATTCCAGAGAAAACGTTGAGGGAAATTAAAAAAAAACTCTGAAAACTGAGTTCCACGAAGATATCTCCAAAGAACAGCTCCCTAGTGAACAGATGTAGGAGCAGTAACAAACTAGCTAACCACATGAATAGCATGAGCAATATCTGGGTGAGTAACTGTAAGTCTGTAAGATAAACCAAGCTGCTTATAAGAGTACAATACAGACTCAGATCTGCCAAGGGTAGTGGTGGATTTCTGATCATCATTATCACTATCCCAATAAGCATCATTATAGGCACGCAATTCCAGAGAAAACGTTGAGGGAAATAAAAAAACTCTGAAAACTGAGTTCCACGAAGATATCTCCAAAGAACAGCTCCCTAGTGAACAGATGTAGGAGCAGTAACAAACTAGCTAACCACATGATAGCATGAGCAATATCTGGGTGAGTAACTGTAAGTCTGTAAGATAAACCAAGCTGATTATAAGAGTACAATACAGACTCAGATCTGCCAAGGGTAGTGGTGGATTTCTTATCATCATTATCACTATCCCAATAAGCATCATTATAGGCACGCAATTCCAGAGAAAACGTTGAGGGAAATAAAAAAACTCTGAAAACTGAGTTCCACGAAGATATCTCCAAAGAACAGCTCCCTAGTGAACAGATGTAGGAGCAGTAACAAACTAGCTAACCACATGAATAGCATGAGCAATATCTGGGTGAGTAACTGTAAGTCTGCAAGATAAACCAAGCTGCTTATAAGAGTACAATACAGACTCAGATATGCCAAGGGAACACCGTCAATGAGAGAATATCACGCATTGGTTTCAAGAGGAGTATCCACAGTTTTGTTGTCAGAAAGTCTTACATGCCTGCTGAAAAAAATCAGATATATATACATATATATATATATATACATATTTTGTTTGGGAATTGAGGTATCCTTTCTGAGACTGAGCCATCTGAATACCTATGAATGTTGTTGCTTGCCATATCCTTCATAGCAAAACGGTGAGCCAAATCACGCTTCAAGTACTCAATACAATCACAATCATTCCTTGTAATACTCATATCATCAACATAAAAAGACAGAATAATGTTGAATCGTGATTATTGGGAACAAAGCCAAGTAAAGTAATCACTATAGAGAATTTCTCAAAACAAGCATGAAGGGCTTGTTTGAGGCCATATAGAGTTTTTTTGAAGCCGACAAACTTCACCAAGCTAATGAGCAATTCCTAGGGGAGGTATCATCAAAATATCCTTATGGAGATCACCATTAAAAAGGCATTCTTGACATCCGTCTGAAAAAAATTCCACTAACGAACAAATGCAACAGCTATGAGAGTACGGACTGTAGTCATTTTTGCATCTAGGGTAAATGTCTCCTCACAATCCATGCCATACTTTTGTGACTATCCTTTCGCTACAAGTCTGGCCTTATTTCGCTTAACAAATCCATCAGACTTTGTTTTAATCTTATATACCAAACGATAACCAATTACATGTTTATAAGGTGGCCATGGAGTCAAATCCCATGTTTGTGTCTGATGAAAAGCAGTGAGCTCTTCAGCCATAGCATTCTGCCAAAGAGGATTTGAGACATCCTCATTATATGTTTCGGGTTCAGATAAATGGTGTATATTTGTAATAAAGGAATCAAATGAAGCCGAATATGTGGAAGGCAAAACCTGGTAGCTTGGTAGACTTATATTCACGAGTGGACCTCCTCGGAGGTGGAGCTGTCTCAATAGACGAAGGAGACATCTCAAGCATAGCATGGCATGAAGTTGTGTCAGACGAAGTATGGGTGTTCTAGACTGATCCATGAGGTTCTACTAGCCCATCAGATTCAGTACATGTTGATGGAACATCAGACGAGACAATTTTGATGAACCCGTTTCACAAGCAAAAGGATCCATATTCAGGAGATTTTCCTTTATTACATTGTGCGATTTGGATAGAATCGAATAGAAAGGAATATGCTCCAGGAAGATAACATGCCTTGAAATCCACATGTCTCACATAATCTTTCTGCCCACGACACTCCCTGTCCAATCACTAACAGATTAGCCCATGCGGTGATCATTGTTAGTTATCTTGTACCAAATACCAATTTGAGATATTCTAGGAAAACGACTCTGAAAGGGAGAAGTTAAGAGTTGCCAATGGGATGAAAATAGCAACTAAAATGAAACCTCATGGACCCAGACATAAAAAGTTTAAGTTTGGACTAAAGTGGCAAAAACAACCTAAACACAGTGACCATTTTGACATTTTACTCACTTTATTGAAACCTCATAGACCCAGATATAGAAAATTTCAGTTTGGACTAAAGTGGCAAAACAACCTAAACGGGACCATTTTGAATTTGCTACTACTAGAAAATATACAACAAATCATCTAGTCCTCACTTTATTTGCATGTAACTATTTAAGAAGAAAAAAAAACTATCTAGCTTTTTCGTTTATCATAATGTAGTGTAGATAATAGTTTATTACAAACTTCACACATCACTGTCTTATTAGACACCCCATTGTATAGCACATGCAACTCACATAGTTCATTATATATATATATATATATATAGAGAGAAAAAAAATGTAACGTACAATAAGGCTTATCGTACGAGTGTACGCGATTGTGAAATCACATGTTATAAAAAAGCATTGATGAATCGCATGTTGGTATTGGTTGATGAAATCGCATGTTGTTTTGTCTCACAAAATCACATGTTTTGTATTTAATATTAGAGTAAGGGTATATTGTTAAACTTAAATAGATCATAATTGGTAATATTCCTTTTTAATAGCTAACTAAATTAAATTTGTAACTTATTTCTAAAAAATATATTTTTTCAAATAAGAAAAAAATTAATTTAAAGTGTAGGATAAATTACGAGGTTTGTAGGATGAATTACGAGCTGTGTAGTATAAATTTAACACGTGTAGGATAAATTTTTAAATTTTGATGTATGTAGGCAAAAATTTTCTTGTGGAAGATGATAGTCATTATGATTAATTAATTAGTAAAAATAATAATAAATGGGATTAGAGAAAAATTATTTAATGTTTTACAATTATAACCTTTGTTCTTTCTGTTCTTAATTTAATTTTCTTCTCAAATGCAACTCCCCCTATATATATTAAAAATAAGTTTAGAAATCAGTAGGTAATAAGTCTCGGTCCTTAAATATGGTTTTAAACCATACTATGCGCCGAACGGCGTTAAATGCGCTATATGACGATTTAAATGAAGTTTAAAGAAATCTAAGATTATGATTAAGTTTATACACCCAAAATATGTTATTTAATATAATATAACAGTAAAGATTTGGATGTCAAAAGTGTTATTAAAACCATCTTATGCGCCGTAAGGGCGTTATCGTCGTTTATCGACATTATACAAGGACTTGTAGGTAAACTCAATTTATAAACTGTTTTGATATCCCGAATAATTTATGTTATGATATTACATCAGTGAGTTATTTGTTTTGATGATGAAAGCATGTTTAAACCTTCTAAAATGCCAAAAAGGCATTTTAGTCATTTATAAGCATCATTAACGACTTTTAATAAAAATGCAGCTTATGGTTAGAATGTTGACATCAAACTAATTTATTTGAGTTAACGAATCAGTACATAAATCATTTGTACGCTTGTTGGTGATTAAAACCTTAGTTTATAACAAAAGGGCACTTTAGGAATATTTACGAATACTTGCATAATGACTCGGATTACTACATGACCATGTTCTATAACTCCAGAGGTTTATATTATACCATAGCATGGTCATAATGCAACTTAGGAACAGCAGCTAAGGTTGCTAAATCGGGTCAGAACTGAAAGTCAAAGCAGAAGTCAATTTTTGCGACTTTCGGTTGCGAACCAACTTTAGACCTGGAATTGACGAGCCGAACATGTTCCCACATGTTCTTATAATTATTACCAAGTTACTAGAGTGTTAAAACAGATTTTATAACACCTACATTACTAGTTATGATTTTATTTGACCCGTTTGACTTTATTAAGATAACTTTGACCCGTCAATTGACTAAGCAAACGTGGTAATCAGGAGGTGCCCTCATGAGGGATTACTACCTACCTTATTACCATCACATAACCATGTTCGTTACGAACATTGGCTGGACCATTATGGTCTTAGCTCAAAGTCGTAGTGTTTTTACGTCCACGCTTTGACTTAAGCTTAATGCCTAATAAAACTGAAAGAGGGAGGTAAGGACACTTACTTAAGGTCCTTAGCACAAAAATAGATTGATTAGGAAGCTCCCAAGGATCATGAACTTCCAGAGAACGAATAAAGAAGGATTTTGAGAACGAGCAAATGAAATGGTTGCAAGGGAGCTCTATTTATACTTGAAGATCAAAGCTCAGATCATTACAAGTGTTGGCAGGGGTTATGAGATGAAAAAAGTGTTTAGGGTCGTTTGCAAATGCAGAGGAATGGCTCAAGTTCGTGAGAGAAGTGGCAAATATGCTAGCTGCCAACAATATGCCAGCTGCAGTCCCCTTACGGATCGTGAGGGAATACGCCTTACGATCCGTAAGGACCTCTGGCGCCCAAAGATTTGAATTGGTTACGGACCGTAAACATAATGGCTTGTGGTCCGTAACCGCCTTACTGAAACCCATATTTTGATTACCTTACAGTCCATAACCAATGGTGGTTACAGTCTGTAAGGACCTTCCAGAACATGAAATTTGGCACTTTTGTAGCTTTGGTCGTCCGACTTTTCCGATGCTCGTTATGAGTTTATTAAAATAACATGACGGCGTCTTTAATCCCTCTCGGCTACATGTTGCAACCAAGAATTTTCGGGACACGTGTCGGATTTTTATTAGACGAAATTTTCGAGGTGTTACATCTTCACCCCCTTAATAAAAATCTCGACTCGAGATTTATTCAAATAGATAAGGGTACTTCTGTCGCATATGGACTCGACCTCCCAAGTATATTCGGGACCTCGACGGGCATCCCATTTAACCTTTACAATAGGCACATGCTTCCTACGAAGCTTCTTAACTTGCCAATCTTCGATCGCAATCGGTTTCTCCATGAAACACAAGTTTTTATCAATCTGAACGTCTTCATGAGGCATTGCTAGCGACTCATCTGCTAGACATTTCTTCAAGTTGCTGACGTGGAAAACATCATGGATTCCGTTGAGCTTCTCGGGTAGCTTGAGCCTGTAAGCTACGGATCCGACAAATTTGGTTATCTTGAATGGTCCAATGTACCTCGGGCTTAACTTGCCCTTTTTCCCAAAAGGAATTACTAGTTTCCATGGTGACACTTTTAACATAACCTTGTCCTCAACTTGGAATTGTAAAGGTTTACGCCTTTTGTCGGCATAACTCTTTTACCTATCACGAGCTGCCTTAAGTCGATCACGGATTTGCACAATTTTATCCGTGGTTTCAAGAACGATTTCTGGTCCAAATACTTGAGCTTCTCCAACTTCAGCCCAACATACAGGCGTCCTACACTTTCTTCCGTATAAGGCTTCAAAAGGAGCGGCCTTAATACTTGTGTGGTAGCTATTATTATAAGAGAACTCGATTAGGGATAAGTGATCATCCCAACTTCCACCTAAATCGATTACACACGCAAGTAACATGTCCTCCAAGGTTTGAATGGTACGCTCACTTTGTCCGTCTGTTTGAGGATGGTAAGCCGTACTGAAGTTTAATCTCATGCCTAGAGATTGTTGAAAGCTTTTCCAGAAGTGAGACGTGTATCTTGTATCTCTATCAGATACAATGGATATCGGCACGCCATGCAAAGATACAATCTCATGGACATAAAGCTTAGCCAACTTATCGGAGCTATGTGTTTCCCTAAATTGGTAGGAAATGAGCGGATTTGGTTAATCTATCCACAATAACCCAAATAGTGTCATTGCCACCCTTAGTCTTTGGTAACTTGGTGATGAAATCCATCGTTACCATTTCCCATTTTCATACTGGGATTTCGAGTTGTTGTAAGAGTCCTGAAGGCTTTTGGTGTTCTGCCTTGATTTCAGAACACGTCAAGCACTTTGCTACATGATTGGCTATATCTTTCTTCATATCCATCCACCAATAACTGGGCCTTAGGTCTTAATACATCTTGTCACTTCCTAGATGAACCGAACATTTAGAATTATATGCTTCTTGGAGGATTACATCTCTAAGTCCTCCAAAGATCGGAACCCAGATCTGATCATTTAATATGAACATTTCGTCCTTTCCAGATGCTAATTGATCAATAGTTGCACCTAATCCTTCCTTAGCAATGTTGTCCTCTGACATGGCTTGCTTTTTTGCATTTAGTAGCTTCTCACTTAAGCTATTTTTTTAGTTCAATGTTGTTGGCATTGATCCTTAGAGGTTTAATTCTTTCCTCGCGACTAAGTGCATCAGCAACTACGTTCGCCTTTCCTGGATGGTACCGAATCTCACAATCATAGTCATTCAGTGTTTCCATCCAACGACGTTGTCTCATGTTCAAATCCTTCTGATTGAACAAATATTGAAGACTTTTATGGTCAGTGTAGATGATACACTTTGTTCCATATAGATAATGTCTCCAGAGCTTAAATGCAAATACTACCGCACCCACCTCCAGATCATGGGTGGTGTAGTTTCTCTCGTGCACCTTTAGCAGCCGAGAGGCATAAGCGATTACTTTGCCTCTCTGCATAAGCACACATCCCATACCAGTGTGCGAAGCATCACAATAAACCACAAACTCCTCAACGCCTTCCGGCAAAGTTAGCACCATGGCATTGCTTAACTTATGCTTTAAAGTCTCGAAGGATTCTTGTTGTTTTGGACCCCAGTTGAACTTAGCATCCTTACGAGTTAACGTTGTCAAAGGAGCGACTATTCGTGAGAAGTTCTCAATGAACCTTTGATAATAACCAGCTAGTCCTAAGAAACTACGTATCTCGGAAGGTGTCTTTGGTGCTTCCCAATTCATAATTGCTTCTATCTTTGAAGGATCCACTTGGATACCACGTTAGGTCACTACATGACCAAGGAACTAAACCTCACGTAGCCAGAATTCACATTATATAGAGTATGAGGTTCATTAGGGTACACTAAAAAAGTGGGGAATCGGGGAACACTTTTAAAATTTTAACTTAACATATTAAAAATCAATTTTTTTTCGACGCTTCTTCTTATAATTACTGGTAGAAGCATTTTTAATAAAAAATTCAAAAAATTAAAATTGAAGAAAACAGTTAAAAAAAGGTAAATTCTTTTTTTTTTACACAAATTATTTTCTTATTTTGAATAGCTTCTACCCATTTTTATAGGGAAAAGCGCTGATTTTTTTTTTTAAATTGATTTTTAACATGTTAACTTAAATGTTATAAGATATATATTTTTTAACTGTTTTTTAAACATTTAATATTTTTAGTTTTTGTATTAAAATGTTTCTATATGTATTTATAAGAAAAAGCGCCGAAAAAAAAAATAGAAAAAATAATTTTTAACATGTTAAGTATAATTTAAATTAGGGTAACTATGGTAGTTGGGGTTATGCAAAAACCTAATTAACCTATGTAGCTAGAGTAAGTTAAGTATCGTATCCATGATAAGCATGTTGTCAATATAACACATTTCATTCGATTACTTATTCTAAAACATAACTAAGACTGATATTTAATTTTGTTTGTTCACTAATAATGAAAACCGAAATTGACTGATTTGGAAATCATATTCAAAAGAATAATCATTCACGGATTTCATGTCTGTGAAGCAGGTCGAATAACCTCGTTTTACCTATTTGGAAGTCTAATAATTTGGTTATGATTTTTAACGATAATTGCAAGACTAATAATTTGGTTATGATTTTTAACGATAGAAATCAAATAACCTCACTACTAATAACTCACTTATTTATATTACCGATTTTGAATTCAAGAACAAAATTAATTCTAATGGTTAACGCCTCGCTTGCGAAGTGCACATATAATGTGTATATGTGTGGGCGCTTGTGTGGCAAAAGTGAAATTGCACTAATTTAACGGTATTTTACTAATTTCGTGAAATTAACGTTAAAAGCGGCGGACGGTTAATCATGCATCACGTAATGGCGTTGATAGCCGAAAGACAAGGGGGTACATGCACCAATCGGTCTTTGTCCCGATTCCTAAGTGTTATGTACCTTTTGTCCAACGTTTGATGCTAAACTATTATCGAGCCGGGAGTCCTATTGGAAGCAACCTCTCTATTCCAACGGGTTAGAGGCAATGTTGTCTACATCTTACCCTTCTCAGACCATTCCTTAGCTTTGCTATTGACGAGATATACTAAGTATGATGATGAATCAATTCTAATGGTTAAACGTAAAAAATCTATATTGAATGAGAACCCAATCTCTAATTATTAGATGAACTTAAAACCATTTAAGCAATGAAAATCAATTGAGAGATTAATTTAAAACCATTTAAGCAATGAAAATCAACTGAGATTAAAATAGACAAAGCCTTTGAATCGAATTAACAAATTACAGGGACGAAAAACGCAATAACTTTTTGTTAATTTCTATTGTAATTCAATAACAAGGGCATTGTGATCAGTTTAAATAAACTAACAGAATAATTAGATAAGATTTGTAAGGATGGATTGTAATCGTTATAAAAGTGAAACTACTTAAACTGTTTTAAAATTTTAAAATAATAGACTGTAATTTTTATTTTTAAAAAGCACAAAGACGAAAAATGTAATTAACTCAAAAAATTAAATTAACAAAATATTAAGTCAAATCCAAATCCTCAAAGTAGGTAAAACACATTTGAACGCAATTAGTAAACACCATTTTTACATTCGAGGTGATCACGTCTTAAGTAGAGAGGTTGCCGCCTCTTTTTTTTTGGCCAAGGCCATTTCATTCACATAAATTATTTAATCAATCCTGGACATTTCCATAATATAAATTAGCAATATAATGTTGCATTGTGTTGTTGTCCCTTAGCATAGGGGTTTTTTTTTAAAAAATTAGCAACATAATGTTGCATTGGGTTGTTGTACCCCTAGCATAGGGGGTTTTTCAAAAAATTGTGATTTTTCACTTTAAACCCAAATGTTTTTATCTTTTGTTTTTTAACACTTTTAATTTGTTTACTTTTAATCAAAACCTTTTATTTTTTGTAATTTAACCCAAAACCTTTTTATTTACATCTTTGATCCCTCATACTTTTTATCTTTCGCAAGTTTTTCGTTTTACGTTTCGTTCTAAATTTTGCGAGTTAAGACGTCACAACGTGCGTGTGTAGTTTAACGTTTTTGGTCTATTTTTTCACATTTGATAGGTATTTCGCAACGTGTCTATATTCCCCCTTTGGCAACGCAACGAGCGGATCCTGCATCGACTTAGTTATTCTTTTCTACGTTATTTCGCGAGTTAACACGGCGCAACCTGCGTGTGTGGTTCAACTTTTTACGTCTATTTTTTCATCTAACAAGTTCGTCGCAACGCGTGAGTCCTAAATTGTCATAGTTATTTTTTACATGTTATATGTTTCAGTCTTATTTCTTCGCATTGACACGCCGCATATTTAGTATTGGTGGTCGCTACCAACTAGAGATGGGCATAAAAACCGGTTCCGAACCCGAACCGGTAGAACCGAACTGGAACCGGTTCCAGTTCCTACCCGACATTAAGTAGAACCGGTTCCGAGTTCAAAATACCCGTTGGTTCCAACCCGGTTCCATAATTTTACCATTTGAATCGGGTCGTACCCGGTTCCTACCCGTACCCGGTTTCACCAGTACCCGGTTCCACCAGTACCCGAAAATGCAGTTCTAGAAGGAACCGGTTATACCCGTTAAAATGTTACCGTTGGAACCGGTTATAGCCGAAGAAGTGGAGACTAACGAACACAATAATAAAAATCAAACATAACAAACACAATAGAAAGAAACATTACACAAACTTTATTAAAACACCAAACCAAACGGGTTACATCAAACATTTGAAGAACCGGTGCCGGAACCTTCTCCCGTCTCATTTTTCTTTGCCTTCGTCACTGGGCAATGCCGCTCAGTGTGTTTCTTAAGGGTTGAGTTGGCTGCGGCCTTCATAAATTTTCCACAATCTTTGCATCTAGCCATCTCGTGGCTGTCGGACATTAAACAGAGATCAAAATTCTTCCATATAGCTGGGTTTCTTTTCGTCTCTAAGACCGTAACAACTTCGTCGTTGCATGCCATAGGTATTTTGCAAGAACTTAGAAGTTGATTGATTTTGTAAGTTGATGATGGTGAGTGTTAAGTTTAGAAATGGTAAGTAGGGAGGGGTTTATATAAAAAAAACCGATTTTTTAATAAGGAACCGGTTCCCAACGGTAACATTTATCAGGAACCGGTTCTGAACAGTAAAAAAGTCAGGTTTACTGTCAGGAACCGGTTCTGAACAGTAAAATGTCAAGTTTTCGACTGTTAGGAACCGGTTCTGAACAGTAAAAAAGTCAGGTTTTACTGTCAGGAACCGGTTCTGAACAGCAGAAAAGTCAGGTTTACTGTCAGGAACCGGTTCCGCACCATACCCAGTTCCATAATACTCGTACCCGGTTCTACACGGTTCCATATTCTTGGGTGTGAACCCGGGTAGGAACTGGACCCGGTTCCACACCATACCCGGTTCCAATGACATCCAAGCAGAACCAGGTCCGGGTTGGAACCGGTTCCGGGTACCCGATTATGCCCATCTCTACTACCAACAGTATAACATTGATGTTATTTGGCAAAGTTTTTGGCTCCCGCCGTAACGCGGGATGCTTTAATTCTAGTTATGACAATTTGACATCCTGCTTCGCTTTCTTTTATTTTCTGTGAAGTACGCATCTCAACTGGCATATTATATTATACATTTGTAAATTTTTAATAGTAGTTTTGCTTTTGCAGCAAAATGTCAAACAATTGTTCTTCTGTTTGTGTTCTTTCAACCACTTCTCATAAGAAAACCACCGTATATTAATTTTCTTACTAAAATTAATTAAGTAATCTATTTTAACTTTTCTTGATTAGGTAATAATCTATTTTAACCTTTATTGATTTTATGTCATCGAAATATGCGGTTGTGACATACTTATGCTTGTCTTTAATTTGATAAAAGTTTTCTTCAAAATTAAATGGATCAATCACTTTACCTTCATAATTTTTAATAAATAATTTTCTATAAAGTCGCGACTATGGCATTTGGTTAAAAATTCACATGTTCGCATCTTATTAAAAATGAATTGTTCGGTTTGGTTAAAGGTCCACTTCAAATATTCGATAAACGAATTCGAATATTTTATCTAAATTTTGCTTTGTTCGACTTTTTTCATTCATAAAATGTTACCTCCATATAATACAGTTGCGAGGTTACGTTTCCATATAAATTTCATTCAAAACCGTTAAATTACAATTCCAACATTGACCGGTACTTTTCATGTTTCCGAGTCACAAAATGTTACATCCATATAATACAGTTGTGAGGTGACGTTTCCACATAAATTTCATTCAAAACCGTTGAATTACAATTCCAACATTAACCGGTATGGTATCGGTGTTATTGACCGTATTACTATTTATTTTGATGGTTTTCGATATATGCAAAACACATTTCAATATCCTTTCAAACATTTAGGTTTTCTCTTTCGGTTGCTAGCTATAGCGAGTGCTGGTACCATAAAAAATACGAAAAACGATGCTACATAGCGTGGGGAAATCCCTGTAGCATTGTGTTTGAAACGGCTAATTATTATTCTTATTTTTTTAATTTAAATGTGATGGTTGTGCACATTTTAGGGCATCTTGTTGCCCAATTAATGATATTTCAATTTCGTTATTACTAGAAGTTTAGTTGTCAACCTGTTGATTTTGTGTACGAAAATGACTGATCTAATTGTGAACCGACTTGAGACTTTTATATGTGTGGCTACTTTTTAACCAATAAGAAACAAGTAGAATATCAACTAAACTCTTACTTCTTTATTAATAAGCTTTAACCACTTACAGTTTACTGTATTACTATAGGTATTTTTTTTAATGTCCAACGAATCCTTCAAATGAACTACTAACGAAATAACTCGAATTGTTAAACGTTTGGTACATTCTTTCAAAATGATATATGTCACGTGTTTTTCATTCTTGTTATTACCACTTTTTTTATTTGCTCCAGATCCGATTTGGATTTATTATCCAAAATAAGCTTGACCTGACATATGTTTAAAATATACAGTTAAGCTAACCCAACGACTTCACTTGTAACAAAAAAGCGAAACGTTTGTAACCAAAACTCTTTGTTACAACTTACAAGTATATGTAAACCAAAAGATTCATTTGAGGTAAATCCAGGCAAGTGGTGATCTTAATATATACTAACTTACTAACTACTAATCCGCTAGTGAAGTCGTAACCGTACATTGTTAAAAAAATAATAATAAAAAAAATAAAAAAAAAAAAAAAAACTTTTTTTATCAAACTAGGATACATAGTTACTATGCTATACTCATAATTAAACAAAAGATGTATATTACAATTTCAAATAAATGTGAAGTCTCAAACAAACAATATTACCTAAAATTCATGACTAAACAACATGAAATGTGAATCACACATTTCATCTTACCAGCACTGCCAACAACCTCCCCACTGTTTACCAGCTCCTCTTTTTCTTTCTTCATCAATGGATTCTGTAGAGGGTAAAACACAAACATAACTACTATAATCAGAATACTAAACTAAAACTTATGAGGATAAATGTTTTACTCATTCAAAACATTTTTTTCTTATAAATATATATAGTGTTCTAACATGATCTCAATCATACAAGTATACACATTAACACTAATCGTTAGTCGTTACTGATTATCATACCGGATGGGACGTAACATAGGGGTTGTGGAGAGCTTTGAAGGTGTCTTCCGTCTGATGAAATCGCCATCACAACAAGTGTAAAAAGAACCACCAAGAACAAAAACAAAGTAATACCACTGAGCCTCATTTTCAGAAACCTAGCTTGTTATTGATCGGATGCTTTGATGCATATAGAGAGGGTGTATATATTATATTGTCAACCCAGATAACAAGGTTTCTTGCAGCAAATAAGGAAAATTAAACAAAGGAGAATGGTTGAGATGTTCAAATGTAACATTAAATATTATATGAACTTATCCATGTACATTGGTAGGTTGATATTTCAACATCTTGAAAAATGATTCTTTGTAGAGGTTTAAGTGTAATGATCCGTTGAATTAATGCTTTTCTTAACGTAGCGATTTGCTGCCGGTTTTATGGCCGTTAAAGATTATACATAGACATTGGAAAATGAAACTCGTTTGGAAACGTTGTAACCGGTCCTATCAGTTAGTTGTAAAGAGCACTCACATTAGATTAGAGCCTCTAAAACCTATTTTCTCTATAAATATAAATATAGAGAAAACCACTTAAAACATCTATCTATTAAATCTTTATAATATAAAAATTTATGGCTATAACAACACCCCTTTATATTTAAAGAGTGACTGTTAATCTATATAATTTATGAATGTGTAAAATAGAGACAAACAAATACAATAAGTGTTTGTGAGTAAAATAGAGATAGAAAAGAAGAAACGGATCTTTTAGGTATTTTAAAAAAATGTGAAGTTTAAAGAATAATGTGTTCTCGGTTAAATTATACAAATGGAGTAGAGACTCAGCTGAGAATGCTTTAACACTAGATGCCAAAAAGATCGGAATTTACGGTACAAGAGCTCCTAGTCCAAGTTAATGTCTTCCGGTTTCATATATAGGGTAAGGTTAAAATAGAAACTCATATACTTCGTGATTTTCACGAGAACTTGGTCATGTGCCATCAGTTATACATATTTTACATGTATATTTACCCTAATTTTTATGTACTTTTGAGACATTATAATGAGGAAAACACTACTTACATCGTTCCTTTTTTTTGTTGGATTTAAAGGTCCAAAACTATAAAGTAGTGAAACACTATGAAAATCGGACGAAAAATGCAACAAAACCTCATACATACCCATGCACACACGGTCTTGCCGCATCAGCCCGCTTTGTGCTACATATTAATATTTAATAATTATATTTCTAAAATTAATATACATACAATTATCAAACCGGAAAACACTATAGTACGGACGATGTCTCGTTTTTTATTAACTTTTTACATAACTAATTTAAAAAAGAAATATGATAAATATGAAATTCATATATATTATCTTAAATATAATATATACACACAATTTTTTATCTTTTATTATATTCGGACCAAGAAATTTTTATTATAATTCTTTATTTAACTTACTTAATATTATATTATATTACATTTTTGAATTATATTAAACCAAACAATGAATATAATATATAATGTAATATAACGTGACATGATAAAATATACTATATAACAACATAATACAACATGACATAATATAATATATTATTAACTAATTAAAAAAATCCTAATAGGCTTGAATATGATGAAAGATAAAATATTAAAATATGTGTGTGCATTATATTTGAGAAAATATGCATGAGTTTTAGGAACATAATTTTTGAATATTTTTATATAGCATATTTTATAAAATAAATTTACAAATATAATGAGTTTTTATACCTTTAGAGTTAATTTCACAAATAGTCTTTGTGGTTTATTGAAAGTAACATTATTGAGTATTGCCAGGATACTATATAATGGTATTTTAGTTATTTTACATTGATTTAACAATAAAAAAAATGCAGTTAGCCTTAATACTTTATGGTGTTACAAAGTCGAAAGTATAAAACCTTAAATTGTTACAAAAAAAAAGTTAGTACTTCACGCTGTTAATTTTAATAAACCATAAGGACTAACTATGTAATTAACTCCTTATTTAATCTAGTATTTTATTTTTCAAATGTGTTCTTCTTTTACTAATTATTGGTTTGCTATATTTTGTGACAGGATCAGTTGGCTCATTTAAAACTTATTAGCTTAACAACTTAATTTAACTAAATTAATCTAATCTAACTTGGCTTGACTAAGGGTGCATGCATCTTCTGGTACCTTAATCAGATCCGGTGTAAGCTTTTGGTATTGAACCAAACATTACTAAGGGTTTTCTGGTACTGAACCAGATTCGAGTGTTAAGCTTCTTGTCTCGAACCAGATCCTAGATCCTGGGTTAATAAAAGGCTATCGATATTACATCAAGATCTTTAGGGAGGCTTCTGGTAATGCACCAGATCCAATTGAGGGGTAGAAGTCAAGAAATGTTAATGGACGGGGGTTTGAGTAATACGAAAAAAGTAGTGAAATTGGCGAGATTGTTACTTAGTACTTATATCTCTGTTGGGCCAGGAAAGTGACGACAATCATAGAGATGTGTGAAGTAACAAGATCAAAAGAAGATTTTTTTTTTGGAAACTTATTTTATTTGGAAGTTAATCGCCCTGGTAATAAATAAATTGATCCTAACTGAAATCCCGAGTATAAGCTTGGGAAGACACAAATTAACTAAGTTAAAAAGATAAAAAAAAACCAAGAAGGCCTTAAAATCAGTTTAGTTTAGTTGTGGCATGTTGTATAATAGTCGAGAGGCTAGGGATGGTTGAATAAAGAGCAAATACTGGCAACTTCAACCAGTCTATCAATATATTATAGCATTGAGGGAAAGACGATAAACTTAACAAGAGCCTTTTCCAATTTTAATAAAAGATAAATTAGAAGAAAATATCTTCCACACTAATGATATTAATAATACTAAATAGGAAAGACTTCTCGAATGTAACACCCTGTTTTCGTGAACCAATAAGATTATATATAAAATTTATTTTTTTCATATATTGTTGAACTTGTAAATAATGAGTAAAATGGTTAGTTGAAATGTGAGATATTTAGACAAACCTTTGCCATTACAGGAGACCGTTTAATATTAATAATAAACATATTATATTTGACGATGCTTCGTTTCTAATGAAACTTAGGTCAAAATGTAAGGAAAAATGAGCTCGTTCCAAAATATATTTTTAAGTTTATAAATCGTTATATGTTAAAAGTTATAAGAGAAAAACATACAAGCACCCAGATTAATTATAATTATAATAATATAATAACAATAATATTTAAAACACCAATTTTGTAAATGTATGATACGTGGATGGTTATATGTCTTCAAATGAAAGCTAGGCATGGTGAAAGAATGATACGTGTATTGGAGGTTTAGTGAGTCCATTTGAAATCTTCATGTTGAAGATTCCTTGCGTATTGGCTAAGTTTTAGCAAGCCAAAATCGACTGAGCACACCTTATAATTAGCTAGATAGGTCATGAATATTAGTTTTATTCATGAACTTTGAATTCTACTTCATCTTTCATCACGTAGGCAGTAATAAGGTAAACCTCTTTTAAGTTTAGTTTTGTTATTTATCTCATTAGGTTTTAATATTATAATTGAGTTTAATACTATATTACCAGCCAGATTAATGACTAATTAGTGTTCCACTCTTTAATCAACTAGTGTCTAAGATTATTCTGGTCTTGATCAGGAAACCAAGTTCGGATTGATTATAGTAAAACATTCCTAGAGCAAAGGTGAGTTTTATGAATGCTTTCAAATGTGAGCATGCTTGTCCTAAACTGTAATAATATAGCATGACTGTTGTACGCATGTATATAACCTGAGCATGACATACACATGATATTTGTGGTCCCTTATACGTGCTGCTACGGCAGGATTTGTCGGTATTACACCCGTGGTGTAATGGGCATTGACTGTATGGTTATGTAAGTTACGTGGTAACATTGGGTTATGATGACATGGGCGGGTACAAGTCATGATTGAATGATGTGATTTGTAAACTGTGTATATTCATGAACTCACCAGTTAGCTGACGTCTTTTAAGCATGTGTCACAGGAAATGATGGTTAGTGTCGTGCTGGTTGTTTATCGCGGATAGGCGAGGCTAATGGAATAAAGTATCCCAGACTTTCTTATCCGGTGGAAAATTTGTATGGACGGCTAAGAATAGTTTGATCAAACTTTGTACCTTTAAGTTTCCAACTTGTGTACTTACGGTTTGTATTAATAAAATAAGTATTTCCTCGTAAGTTCGTATCAATTGTGTATGGTGCATCCTAATCGGGGTGTGGTGTCTCAGTTGGTATCAGAGCCAAAGGTTTTAGCGAATTAGGTATTTGGTATGGATACCTAGGCTTCAACCTAAGAGAACATGTATGCTTAAGTTATATTAGGATACCATGGGTGGTAAAGGAATCAACATTATCAGTGAGAATGATTTAGCTGACTTGATATACGAGAAATAGATAAATCTGGGTATGAACTTACTAAGGGTACAGAGTCATTAGAAGGTACCTATAGTAATAACTACAACCAATGAACACTCATTTGGTTACCACTTTGTACACACCGCCTTCAACAACAATTACCCGTAAACCATGTCCCCTTTACTCATTATTAAGAAACTATATTTTACAAATTTAAAAAAAAAAAATAATAACAACAAATAATAATAATAATGATAATAAATAAATAAATAAATAAAGGGGATAGTAGAGTTCTATTTCAATGTGTTACATTTGAAAACATGTTGTGTTATGTGAAACGATTATTGTAATTGCTCGTTAATCAATAGAATATTGAAATAGTATTTTCTTGAAAATTTAGAAAATGTCGGCAGATCCTTCGGTTAACAATAATCGTCAACCTAACCCATCAGTTGATCCTGCTCGTCATAACGAACCTGTAAACTTAGGAGATGACGTGATCAATCGGATTGCCATCCGAGTTGCGCAAATACTTGCCAACGCACAGGGGCGTGAACGCGAGAATACAGGACGATCAGGGCAATCTGAGGGAAGCACTACACCAACTCCACGAGAAGAACCTCGACAAGAAAAAAAGGCGGAGGATACGAAAGTAACTAAAGCTATAGAAAGAGAAATCTCTAGAGAATGCAATTACAAGACCTTCATTTCTTGTAATCCTCCTTCATTCGACGAGAAGAAAGGTGCTATTGCGGCACCGAATGGCTAAGTGAGGTAGAAGCCATTCTAGACGTTAGTGATTGCCATGAAAGAAATAAAGTTAGGTTTGCTGTTCATTTGTTTAAATCCGAAGCCTTGTTTTGGTAGAGGATACAAAAGCAAACTAGAGGTGATGATCTGGCATATCGCCTAAGTTGGAAGGAATTTTCAGAACTGTTTACAAATTACTTATGTCCACCAAACGAAACAAACAGAATAGAAAAGGAATTTTTGCATCTTGAACTCGGGAATAAGACATACCGGGAATATGTCACTAACTTCAATGAAATGTCTCGACTAGTGTCTTACTTGGCAAACACTGAAGAAAATCGTATACAAAGATTCCTTTGGGGACTACCAACAGAATATCGCACGTTTATCAAGTCTACCAAACTAACTACCTATTATGATGCGGTAGAGGCTGGGGCAACTATCGCCGCTGGAATCCAACAAAAGAAAACCCTAGAACCTGTCCCAAAAAGGAATGGGAAAACTACCAAGAACAAAAGAAAACCAATTACAGAGATTTCAAGAGGTAACAAGGAACCCCACCTAGGTGCCCAACTTGTGGAAAAGGACATTCTGGTCCATGGAACCAGTTAGACTGTAGAAACTGTAAGAAAACTGGACTCAACTATCATGATTGTAGAGAGCCACGTAAGTGTTTTAAATGTGGAGAGACAGGCCACTATAGTGATAGCTGTCCTAAGAATAATGAGGAACCCAATTAAGCAAGAGGGAGAGCTTTTGTGCTGAATACTGAAGAAGCTCGTAGGAACCCTGATGTCATCACAGGTACATTTCTCCTTAACAACTTCTATGCTAAAATATTGTTTGATACTGGTGCTGATAGAATTTTTATATCTGAGCCTTTTAGAGTTTTGATTAATCAGACTCCTTGTAAGCTAGATAAGCCATTTATAGTATAATTAGCAGATGGAAGGGAAGAAGAAATTGTGAGTGTTATAAACGCTTGTACCATCCAGATTTATAAGACCCCAATGTCCACAGACTTACTACCAATGAACCTTGGAGAGTTTGATGTAGTAATAGGAATGGATTGGTTATCTAGTCACCAAGCTCAAATATTGTGTGATAAGAAGCAAATTCAAATTAAGGACCCTAAAGGGGGAACCTTGACAATTAATGGGGAGAAACCTAGTAAACCCATAAGTATTATTTCCATAATAAAAGCATCCAAGTGTATTCAAAAGGGTCATCTAGCCTACCTAGTATATGCACTAGAAACAAAGGAAGAAAAGAAACTAGAAGAGGTACCAGTAGTGGCTGAATTTCCAGAAGTATTCCCTAAAGATCTTTCTGGATTACCACCCGACAGACAAATTGACTTTAGAATCGACTTGATCCCAGGAGCAACCCCTATCGCCAAAGCCCCGTACCGCCTTACCCCGACTGAAATGAAAGGGTTGAGAAACCAACTCCAGGAGTTACTAGATAAGGGATTCATACGTCCTAGCACGTCACCATGGGGAGCGTTGATTCTATTTGTTAAGAAGAAAGATGGCTCAATGAGGATGTGTATTGATTATAGAGATCTGAATAAGATCACGATAAAGAATCGGTATCCACTCCCAAGAATCGATGATATTTTTGATCAGCTACAAGGCGCAAGCTACTTCTCGAAGATAGATCTAAGATCTGGGTATCATCAATTAAAGGTTAGAGAAGAAGATATACCCAAGATTGCATTTAGGACGAGGTATGGTCACTACAAGTTCCTAGTGATGCCTTTCGGCCTCACTAATGCACCAGCTGCCTCATGGACCTTATGAACCAAGTTTGCAAGCCATACTTGGACAAATTTGTAATCGTCTTTATAGATGATATCCTAATATACTCTAAGAGTAGGGAAGCACATGAGGGTTATCTCCGTGCCATTCTTAAGTTACTATAGGATGAGAAACTTTATGCCAGGTTCAGTAAGTGTGACTTCTGGACTAGGGAAGTCCAATTTTTAGGGCATGTTGTTAATGAAAAGGGCATACAAGTGGACCCTGCAAAGATTGAAGTGGTTAAGAATTGGGAGGCACCTAGAAACCCCACAGAAATTCGACGTTTCTTAGGGTTAGCAGGGTATTATAGGAGATTTATTCAAGATTTTTCTAAGATAGCTATGCCTCTAACGACACTGACTCAGAAAAATACCCAGTTTGTTTGGGGTAGCAAACAAGAAGAAGCTTTTAATCTTTTGAAGATAAAGTTATCTAGTGCCCCAATACTTGCATTGCCTGAGGGAACAGAAGATTTTGTAGTATATTGTGATGCTTCTTATTATGGACTAGGGTGTGTGTTGATGCAAAGAGGCAAGGTCTTAGCCTATGCATCCCGACAGTTAAAGATACATGAAAGAAATTACACCACTCATGATCTAGAACTCGGAGCAGTAGCATTTGCTCTCACGATATGGAGACATTACCTGTATGGAACTAAGTGTGTGATCTACACTAATCACCAAAGCCTTAAGTATATCTTTGAGAAAAAGATGTTGAACATGAGACAGAGGAGATGGATGGAGTTATTAAACGACTATGATTGTGAAATTCGTTACCATCCAGGAAAAGCTACTATAGTAGCAGATGCCCTTAGCCAAAAGGACAGAGTTAAACCTTTAAGAATACGTGCATCTAGAATTGAAGTGAAAATAGGTTTACTGGAACAGATTAAGGACGCGCAGGCACAGGACCTAACCGTTGAGTAGATTAGCAAAGAAAGAATGGTGGGAAAACACTTACTACTCGTCAAAGGAGAAGATGGAATACTAAGACTCCGCAATAGGATTTGGATACCTATTGTGGGAGGGCTAAGGGATAAGGTGATGGAAGAAGCACATAGATCTAAGTATACAATGCATCCTGGTAGTACGAAGATGTACAAAAATATTCGAGATGAATATTGGTGGCCAGGGATGAAGCAATCAATCAATGAATATGTGGAAAAATGCATGACATGTTCGAAGGTCAAAACCGAACATCAGAAACCTGCAGGAGGTTTAATCAAACCTGAGATCCCTGAATGGAAATGGGATATGATAACCATGGATTTCATTACTAAACTTCCACGAGCTAAGAATGGTCACGATACTATTTGGGTTATAGTAGATCGTTTAACTAAGTCTGCTCACTTCTTACCAATACGAGAAGATTATAAAATGGATAAATTAGCAAGAATTTATGTCAAGGAAATTGTCACCCGTCATGGAGTACCTATCTCCATTATATCGGATAGAGATAGCCGTTTTACGTCCAGGTTTTGGCAAAGCTTCCAAAAGGAATTATGAACAAAAGTAAATTTAAGTACGGCTTATCACCCACAGACAGATGGTCAAAGTGAAAGGACCATACAAACACTGGAAGACATGCTCAGGGCATGTGTGATAGACTTTGGAGGAAACTGGGATGAGCATTTACCCCTAATAGAGTTTGCATACAATAACAGTTATTACTCAAGCATTAAGGCGGCTCCGTTTGAAGCATTATATGGAAGGAAGTTTCGTTCACCAGTTTGTTGGACTGAGATTGGTAGAAATCCGTTAGCTGGACCCGAAATTATTGAAGAAACCACAAACAAAATCATACAAATCCGAGAACGAATGAAGACTGCTAGAGATAGACAAAAAAGTTATGCCAACAGAAGAAGGAGACCCTTAGAATTCCAAGTTGGTGACAAGGTATTACTTAAGGTCTCACCTTGGAAAGGCATCATTCGTTTTAGAAAGAAAGGAAAACTAAATCCACGCTATATTGGACCATTTGAGGTAATCGGAAGAGTTGATCCCGTAGCATATAAGTTAAAACTGCCAGAGGAATTACAAGGAATTCATGACACGTTTCACCTGTCTAATTTAAGAAAGTGTCTAGCGGACAAGTCACTAAAGATACCCTGGCAGGAGGTCCAGATCAACGACAGGTTAAACTTCACAGAACGTCCCGTTCAAACAATAGATCGACGAGTAAAGAAATTGAGAAACAGAGAATTCCCTCTAGTTCGAGTTAAGTGGGATGCAAGAAGAGGACCTGAAGAGACATGGGAAAAAGAAGACGAAATGAAACAGATACGCAACTCTTTGCCTAAATTTCGCGGACGAAATTTCTATAAGGTGGGGAGAGTTGTAACACCCTATTTTGTGAACCAATAAGATTATATATAAAATTTATTTTTTTCATATATTGTTGAACGTGTAAATAATGAGTAAAATGGTTAGTTGAAATGTGAGATATTTAGACAAACCTTGGCTATTACAAGAGACCGTTTAATATTAATAATAAACATATTATATTTGACGCTGCTCCGTTTCTAATGAAACTTAGGTCAAAATGTAGAGAAAAATGAGCTCGTTCCAAATAATATATTTTTAACTTTATAAATTGTTATATTTAAAAGTTATAAGAGAAAAAAAATGTTAAGCACCTGGATTAATTATAATTATAATAATATAATAATAATAATATTTAAAACATCGATTTTGTAAATGTATGATACGTGGATGGTTATATGACTTCAAATGAAAGCTAGGCATGGTGAAAGAATGATACGTGTATGGGAGGTTTAGTGAGTCACCATTTGAAATCTTCATGTTGAAGATTCCTTGCGTATTGGCTTAAGTTTTAGCAAGCCAAAATCGACTCAGCACACCTTATAATTAGCTAGATAGGTCATGAATATTAGTTTTATTCATAAACTTTGAATTCTACTTCATCTTTCATCACGTAGGCAGTAATAAGGTAAACCTCTTTTAAGTTTAGTTTTGTTATTTATCTCATTAGGTTTTAATATTATAATTGAGTTTAATATTATATTACCAGCGAGATTAATGACTAGTTAGTGTTCCACTCTTTAATCAACTAGTGTCTAAGATTATTCTGGTCTTGATCAGAAAATCAAGTTCGGATTGATTATAGTAAAAATTCCTATAGCAAAGGTGAGTTTTATGAATGCTTTCAAATGTGAGCATGGTTGTCCTAAACTGTAATAATATAGCATGACTGTTGTACGCATGTATATAACCTGAGCATGACATACACATGATATTTGTGGTCCCATATACGTGCTGCTACGGCAGGATTTGTCGGTACTACACCCGTGGTGTAGTGGGCATTGACTGTATGGTTATGTAAGTTACGTGGTAACGTTGGGTTATGTTGACATGGGCGGGTACAAGTCATGATTGAATGATGTGATTTGTAAACTGTGAATATTCATGAACTCACCAGTTAGCTGACGTCTTTTAAGCATGTGTCATAGGAAATGATGGTTATTGTCGTGCGGGTTGTTTATAGCGGATAGGCATGGCTAGTGGAATAAAGTATCCTAGACTTCCTTATCTGGTGAAAATTTTGTATGGACGGCTAAGAATAGTTTGATCAAACTTTGTACCTTTAAGTTTCCAACTTATGTACCTTACGGTTTGTATTAATAAAATAAGTATTTCCTCGTAAGTTCGTATCAATTGTGTATGGTGCATCCTAATCGGGTGTGGTGTCTCATCCAAGAGTCCATATAACCATCACTAGTGCTCTAGTGGTGGCTACGGGTATTTAAGTTCCACCTATGCTGAGGCCGGGTGAGTTTTTCCCTCAAGATCTCAAGTTCGAGTCTTGGTGATAGGTGTTTCTCATTGAGGGGTTTAAATTAGGGATCTATTGTGCAAGGGAGCTATCTAGCGCGGACCTGGTATAGACAACGTATGCTAGACCTCCCGACATTCACGAATAATTCACACATTTAAAAAAAAGTAATCTATCTATAAATACAACCAGTCAAGATAATAATGGAAGGTTGAGTAGGGAAGCGTATCCTTCGACGATACTTGGTTTTTTTTACCTAAACTATACTATAAGCGATGAGTTCTCTATCTGTTTTGTGTATTTAGTTATTAAATTAGCTACTACTAAATCACACACATCACTAGGTCAAAAAACCATTTAGCTTAAATATTTTTACACTTTTCATTATTATTATAGTTCAATATTAGAATACACATGTACATGTGTTCGTAAATAAAAAAATTACACATGTGAAAGTTTGTCATTTACACATTTGTAAACTTATTTTATTTACACATATGTAAAAAGAATTAATAAAAATGGTTTGAAAGAAAAATGAATTATTCAAAGAGCAATTGTTTTTAATATTGTATTTAAATGATAATAAGGGTTGTATAAAAAATTAAATTTGCATCGGTTTTCATGGTACTCACAATAATAAGAGTTCTCAAAGTAACTATTCCCTATATATATGTATATTGGAGGGTTTAAATCAGAAGAATTTTTTTTATAAAAATAAAAAAAAAAGTTTTAAACCAATGAAAATGCTTCATTTAATATGTATAATTAATGTTATCATAAGTGCACAGACGTAAATTTACAATTTTAATTAATTTATTATATTCCACTGAATTAGCTAACTAATTAAACTTATAAATTATTTTCAAAACACTCTTTCAAAAAATACCTAATTTATGGTGAAGGACAACTTTCAATTTGTTTATGATAAATTCCGATATGTGTAGGTTAAAGTGTAAAATAAATTTCAGTGTGTATAGAATGAGTTGTGAAATGTTTAGAAAAATGTTTTTGTCTAATTTATAAAATTAAAAATAATTAATAAGATGACTTATAAATTATTTATTGCTTTACCATTTTTTATTTTCTTTTTTATCTTCTTCTATTAAAGCATCAACAAAAGGGTGTTTTCAAGGAAAGAGAAAGATGAGGTGGAGAGAGAGAGAGAGAGTGTGTGGATTTGATCTTGAGTAAAATGAATGATGGTGAATGTGAGTGGGAAGGAAGAAAGAGGGGAGAGAAGTAGTGTTTTTAGTGATGAGTAGGGCGTGAAAGAGAAAGACTCATTGGTTAGGCAAATGTCATATGGCACACAAAAAAACCATCCAAATACAAATATTGGGGATAGTCTTTATATTTATATATATATATATATATATATATATATATATGTTGGTTAGGCAAATGTCACATGGCACACAAAAAAAACCATCCAAATACAAATATTGGGGATAGTCTTTATATATATATATATATATATATATATATATATATATATATATATATAACTATTAGTAGAGAAATGAGAATGAATAGCAAGTGAAGGTGTGTGAGTTATTAAGTTTATTTTCAGATGGTTATTCTCCTCTCTATCTTGCTATACACACACACATATTACATATACATATATATAACTAACAATATTTCATTTCATTTCTAATTCAAATGTATAATGTTTGAAAGGAAATTACAACAACTTGTTTATAACATAATTCAACAAATAAAGATCAAAATAATAAAATTGGGTGCGTTTCTAGTCCATCCTATGTAGATTTCGCGCTCATCATAGTTAAATTCTTGCAACATGTATTAAACTATCCGTCAACACAAATAGGTCGGTGAGCAGACAAGTTTGGTTTTACATAACATATAATAAAAGATTCTCAAATCCAACATGGCAATTCGTATACTAAGTTAAATTACATATTAGCATGCACAACCTAAGTGTCAAATCAAAGATTCCACGAGCGTAATTTTGTCAACAAGTGAACAAGATCGTTTATGATGGAATACTTGAAATAGACCACGAACACAGGCAATGTGCTACTCCTATAGCGCTATACATGTTAAGATAGGCTAGCAAAGTTAATGACAACTAGTTGCATGTATGAATATCTAGCATGGATAACATACGCATAACCAAAAGCATGTTTGATGGATTGAGTGATTTCATATGTTTGATTGTGTGCATAAGTGAGTTTGTTTATTTTATACATGTTACATTCCAAAAAGTGATTAAAATGTAAAAGGGGTTTCGAGTATACTCACGGTTTGCAAAGTGGTTTGGAGAAGAAAACAAGAAAAAATTGAAGAAGAAGTGGCTTGAAAGCTTATTTGAGTTAGGTGGAATCATAGTTGTTCCTAAGTCTCATTTTTCACACGTTTAATCATAACACAAATCCTTCACATTGAAGGTTGAAGTCTTGGTTTAGTTTCACATAGAGACCACTTGGGGTCTTTGAAACAAGGTTTGGTACATGTTCATCCAAGAAAGACAAGTAAAAGTTGAAAGATTAATCAAATAGAATTTTAATCTCACTTTGGACCTCCACAATGGAGATGTACTACCTTTGTTTATCTTGGTATATATTGGGTAATGTCCCTAGAGGTTATCCAAGTGGTTTGGAGAAGAAAAACAAGAAAAAATTGAAGAAGGAAGTGACTTGAAAGCTCATTTGAACACTTAAAACTTTTTGCCAAACTTAGAGAAATTCTGGGAGGCTTGGAGTGTTTTGAGAGTTAAATGAGGTTGTGGAAAGTGAAAATATGTTAGAGAAGGCTTGGTTTTATAGAGAGGGATTTGAGTTTGGGTTTAAAGAAGGTTATAAGGTGACCAGAGAAGAAAAGATGTGGAAAGGGGGGGTCCAATCCGCGAGCAAAACAACATTCTTCCCGTCAGACCAGTCTTGTGGATCGTAAGGCTCAAGCCTTGCATTCCGTAAGGATCCTCAGAATGTTAATTTCTGTATTTTGACCCTTGTTTGGCTGTCTGTTCACGTATGCAATATCTTTAATACGTTAAGTATTTTTAGGGTATTTTAAGGTATGTAAAAATTGACGAGTTGGTAGTTACGCCACATGTAAAAAAATTTACGCCTCATGTAAATTTTTTGAACGGCAATGTAAATTCTGTGAACGGCAAAGTAAATTTTGTTTAAACCAGATGTAAAATTTTGCATGCGGCATTTTTTTTATTTTTTGCCGCAACAAGTGATTTTTTTTTAGATTTTTGAGATTTTTTTTGAAAAAACCTTTTGGAAGGCTTAGTTCTTATGGTTATCACAACTTACGTATGTAATATCTATTATTATTATTAATTAGTAAAAAATATATTAAAACAAAATATATATGCCAAATTTTGAGAATGGGAGTATGACTTGAAATTAATTGGAATCATTTGTGAGAATGGAAGTATGCTTTGAGATTAATTGAAATCATATTAGACGCATGATGATTTTGAAGTAGGTCATTAGTTTGTTTATTAGGTCAACTCATAACACAAACATGAATATCACAAGTTCGAATGAACCCAAGAATCCATATCTAAATGTACAAACATAATCGAGTTACAAGTCTTTTATGAATAAAAAAAAGATGTTAAGATTAAACTACATACAACCAATTAACAATAAAACATGTTTACATTAGTATTACAGTAGTTTCGTAGATGAATCAATTCAACCATGTCCACCTATGCATGATTAAACTACTAATTAGTCTATAGGCGACGATGAACATATTCTTGCCAGCACTTTCAACAACCGCACCTCCTCGGCCCCTCTCCTGTTGCTTTTGTTTCAAATCTCAGTCCTGCATAGAGTAAACATAAAAGAAACTAATTTGCATTTAACTACCAAAACTTTATGACATTATGTTTCTGTAAAACAGTGCAAAACACATCACAATATAATTTACCAATTGAGAATAAAATGTTATTTTGAAGGTGGGGTATCTCTAAAAAAAGGATTTTTACTTATTTTCCCTTTCTAAGAGGATTTATTACATATTTCCCCAAATAAAAATACAATTATATATATATTTTTTTTAAATTACTTAATTATCGGGTGTCAGCCCAGTGGCCAGCAGCACCCATTACAAACTGGTATGGGCGGTTTCGAATCCTGGTTCAACCTATATGCCCAATCGGTAGGGTTTTAACCGCCAGGCAGCGTTGCTGGGTCGCTAGCTTGGAAAGTAGGATCACTTCCGCAGTCAAAGGTACCATGCATCTACCCCTTTTTTTTAATTATCTTTTTTCTTAATAATCTTCTCCCATCTTCATAATAAATACAAAGGCATTTTTTTACCGATTAAAGACTAGTCGTTAACAGATTCAAGACATCCAATAAATACAAAAGTACTTTTTTACCAATTAAAGCACTTTATATTTACGGTTCATAAGAAACATGGTCATGCTTGACCTTTTTCCTCTTAATATTTGCTTTCTGACATGATCTCAGACAGCGGCAAAGCTTGAGATTTTCGACCGGGGGTCAAAAACGTATATGCCAAAAATCCTTATAAAACCGGGGGGGGGGGGGGGTCAAAAACGTATATACCTAAGAATTTCTATACGAAAACTACATACTCTCCACTACTGAACGAAAAGTTTGGGGGTCGGCCGCCCCCTCCCGCCCCCACAAAGCTACGCCCTTGATCTCTGACCACAAAATTAAATGAAAACTATATGTAAATCTGACCTCAATGAACTAATATGATGATTTAAGTGTTTAAATTATGCTTGCTAATTTAAGGGTAAATAGTCATTAATAAGAGTATTTTTAATGAAAATATATATGGTTAGGAGGAGGAAAGATGTAATCATACCAGTTCGACCATTAATTTGGGGTTGTAGAGAGGCTTGATGATTTCTTGCTTGTGAAGAAATCAGGACAAGAGTAAAAAGCACAACTAAGAAGATAACACCACTGAACTTCATTTTGAAAACATGTTCTAATGCTGGTGTTTACTTTGATTTTATAGTCACAAACCGTGTTTTGAGTGTTGCTTTGATTAAAGTAGAGGATAATATTTTTATAAACTAAAAGTCACACGGTTTCTTTATCTTTTTTGACTTGAAATTCTACACAAATCCAATAAAATATTTACGTGTAAGGTGGTTGTTGTTCTATATATGAAGGTAACGTGACAAAGGATCATTCACAAGCCGGCAAGATTTGTTTTTATGATTATATAACTTAAGTTGAAACCATCACTAGTACTCTAGTAGTGGTCATGGGTATTTAAGTTTCATCTATGATGGGTCTGGGTGAGTTTTTCTCTCCAGATCTCAAGTTTGAGTCTGGATGATAGGGGTGTTTCATTGAGGGGATTAAATTGGGGATCTATCGTGCGAGGGGACTCTCTACCGCGGACCCAGTCAAGACAACGTATGTTAGACCTTCCGACATTCTCGAATAATTCACACATTTCAAATATATATATATATATATATATATATATATATATATATATATATATATATATATATATATATATATATATATATATATATATATAACTCAAGTCGAACAAGTAATCCCTAATTAACTACACAATTAGCAAACATGACCTTTTAGATACCAAAATCAATCTTGATGTTGGCACTACTTAACCTTTGTTAGCCTAACTAGCATTAGAACACGTGCTTCGCGGCGGGGTGTTAGAAATGACAGTAAAAGTATGCAAACACGGTTAAGTAATTATGTATATGGTTAAAAGTTATATTTAACTATAATAGTTAAAAAAAATCTTGCATGGTGTATTGAAGAGTTAATACAGACCGCAGACTTTGATTTAAATGGCATTGTGGCGGGGACGCGGTGAGAGTTCAATCCTTATCGGACACTATGACAAAGGATATAAAACAAAAAAAGCCGTAACGTTAACCAAAATAGTATCGATATGTGTTCGGTTCGTTGTAGTTGTGGTTCAACTCTAAACATTGAAAAGAACGATGCAAAAGTATGTTCTAATTTAAACAAATCTTATATCGGTACTAACCACACAAAAAAAATTACATCGAAAATGTCAATAAAAATAATCATGTTATTAATTACGTATCAAAACACGGACATTCTAACACTAAAAATAATAAAACAATAATAAAATAATATATATATAATAAGACAATATATGTTTAGTTAAACAATAACAAAATAACACATGTAATAAAACAATAACAAAATCAACCAAACATGAATTTTACTGTTCACAATTTGTAATGTTAGTATAGGAATATTGATATTATCCCAAGTCTATTTATAATTAATTATTAATGTATTTATGCATTATAACATATGTATATATATAGCGGGTTGAATTAGTCAACCGACATAAGCCTTTGTATAATCGACGTGACTGACCGGATGAAGGTATTTATACCCACCAATTAGTCAAAACGATTATACAAGTGTGTTCTACATAATCAGCTAGAGGCTATCAATTGTAATCAATGTGTTACGCTCTTGGGATTGTGAAGAAGAAAATCGAGTGATTCTATCATAACTATCAAAAACAAATCAAGTGATTCTATTGTGAAGAGAGGAAGATACCGGCGAACCCCTTGTCTTTTTTCGTGTTCCTGTATCATCTTGGAAACAACCATATCAGTCAAGATTGAAACACTCAAAAGAGTATTTGAATGAAATTTGACTCAAAATCAAGAAAAACGAAATCGGTTATTATTCAACCGAAACCGTCCCCGTCGAACGTTTAAGACCCCCTTGTTTTGTTTAATCATAGAAATTGAATCTATTAATAAGAAAGACATAAATAAAAGGGTATCTGATTGTTGTAACAATCAAATGAGATATATGGTTGGTGTCACTGGCGGGTTGGACTCCGGTTGATTGACTTTGGTCGTCCCCTGCGAAAAAAATTTAAAAAGATTTTTCACATATCATAATCACAATAATCGAAAGCTGGTTATCATTAATATTAATTTGGATGAAAATCGCATCAATTTGTTTATCTAAACCGTTCTTGAAATTTAATTTTTGAGTAAACTGTCACTTTCGTCATTGTAGTTTGACGAAAATTGCCACTTCAATCTAAAAAGTTTATTCTTGCTATTTCGGTCTTGAATGTTTCTAAAACATTCCAGTTTGATCCAAATTTGTTAACTCCATTGGAAAAGTCAATTAAATGAGGGATAAAATTATCATTTTGTATTTTAATTTTAATTTTTATTTCACACAACCACTAACTCCACACTTCACCACCAACGATTACCCATCGTCCCACCTTAAACCCACCCCCTACCCCCATCTATCTCCACCACACACCACCGCTTACCTCCACCATCTTCAACTACCCCATCACACCACCATCCACCTCCGCTTGCAAACCCTAACCTCCACCACACCCTCACCACTCACTATTGAAGAACGCTAAGAAAACCATTACCGGTGCCGCAACACCTCCTCTGTCTCCACCGCCCTATCCCTGTTCAATAAAATCCTACTGCCACCGTTCCCATGGCATTTCAGACGACCATAACCAGTGTCATAGTTAATAGCAGCGGATTTACTTTGATGCTAGGGTGGGCAGTGGCCCACCATACAAGTGTAACACCTTTTTTTTAAAGGTGTAGATCGATTGCAACCCACTACCGACTGTGCTTCAACCCTTTTTATCGGAAGCATAGCCACCCGGGTTCGAATGAGGGGGAGTGCAGTGCAGAGCCCTTCCTCGCACAAACTTAATCCCGACTGCCAGGCTCGAACCCGTGACCCCGATCAGAAACCCCACCAATGTGGGTAAACCTTACCACCTCACTTACAGTGAGTGGGATCGAACCTGAGCCTCTTTCAAGAACTCAAGCACTTTCCATCACTGAACCACAACGTCATGGCATCAAAATCCATACATCTTAATTAAACATGTTAACTGTCATCACGTCAACTAGACTTAATTTTATTAATTAGGTTGTTTAATGTCTAGCATAGCCCAATACAATCCATAGGCTTGCATTTGGTGATCCATGGGGATTACCGTGTCGCGTAATGACAAAAACTTATAAAATGAACGTTGGTGATAACATGTATAAATTTTAAAATCCAATTTACCCAATACGCTTAGAAAATTATTATTTGGAAAACTATACAAGATATATGTTGATATATAAAACCCTAATAGCTGGTTTATCTTGTATTTTTTCAATATTCGTGTGTGTTATGTTTATCTAATTATTAGTACAGGTACGCGTTATCTAGCGCCTTAAAAAAACCTTAATATGGATGTAAATGTTGATATCAGTAGCTTTCTACAGTGTTGTAAAAAGGCTTAAAACACTACTTTGATTTCTTTTACATGTGTGTTTATAATATGCTCATCTACGTTTGTACCAAAAAATGGTATGATTTTGATGAAGATGATAAAAGAACACTCAATATTGTACTCTGGGCATACATTAATATTTTAAAATGGGATACTAGATTTGCCAACTTGGATGGAGTATATTGTATTTTACAATTGATGGTTGAAACAAAGAGATACATTTCATTTACATGGACCTTGAAAACACCTAGAAATATTGTATTTCTATTATACATATTTAATGTTACTTTTGTTATGTATCTGAAATTTATTTTGGTTTTATATGTTTACTCTTTGACCCGACCTGATTCAAACTAACTAGACCGAAATTTCTTTAACATATAGCGATAGCAAACGGACTCCAGAAACTTTCAACTCCCATGAAAAAAATCTAATGGGTCAGCGATGGCGTGAATGCGAGTAGTCCTAGTGTATTAGACTCATAAAACCATCACTTACAAAATTCAAAATCCATCATTTATCTCATAGGCGAAGCTTAGTTGAGGCTCGGTGGCCCCCACCCTTTTGTTTTCTCCCTTCTAAGCATGGTTGTAAAACAAGGTTTCCAAGGCCGAGTACTCCCCGAGTAGTCGCGACAAGGTGCCACCGAGGCGACTTTCTTTGACTCCGTCTAATTACTCGGAGTCGGTCAAACGCGGTCAACCTTGGCCATAATTGGATCTAGTAGGCCAACTCGTGTCTAGTTTGACTTAACTAATAATAAAACATAATTTCTATGCAGAATGAATATCATTTTGACGTATTTTGTTATACATATTAGTAAATTTATGTTATTTAACATATATTTAATCTTCAAAAAGTAATTTCTTTATAATTTAACATGTCCGAGTACTCCCCGAGACCGAGTACTCTCAACTCCCCGTTTGACCGACTAGAGAGCGCTTAGCGACTTTTGCAACCATGCTTCTAAGTGTAAATTTTATCGAATACATTACCCCCCCCCCCCCTTTATTTAAAGATTGAAGATCCGCCACTGATTTATCTTTCCATCCTTTTGAAAATTTATGATTAAACTACATACAACACAAATAACAATAACTCATCTGCTTATTTTTGTCAGCATAGTTGCATAAACGAATTAATACAACCATATGTCCTCTGCATTTCTACATACACAGGTCAACCCAACCATACAGTCTATAGACGACGATGACGACGCTCATTCCAGCACTTCCAACAACCATAACCGCCAATCTTCACTGAAAGTGATAGTCCTTTTGTGTCCCATATCGTAGTGGTAAGGTGTCTCCCCTCTATTAATACTGCATGCATAGATGGTTAATATAGGAGTAGCATCAATTAGGATTAGAAGCCCTTCTAAAAAGAACTTTTTGTATTATCTATGGATCCTGCAGAGACTAAACATAAAAGAAACTAATGTTTTACATCCAAACACACATGAATATAAATAGTTGGATTCAACTAAGTATACCACATTTTTATGAGACTAAAACTTCATGAAGTTGTGAAACTTTAAAACTTGTCGTAAATAAAAAATAAAAATAAGCAGGGAATCAATTTAAAAAAAACGTAAAGTACACGGATGGTCCCTGTAGTTTACAAAAAATTTGGATTTGGTCCTAGCTTTTTTAAAAATACACGGATGGTCCCGGTGTTTTGCACTTTGTAACGTATTTAGTCCCCAGCCAACAAATCTAAAGGTTTAGCATGTCCAAGTTAGGGACTAATGCGCTACTAAGTGCAAACAACAGGGGCCATCCATATACTTTTGGAAAAAGTTAGGGACTAAATGTGTTACAAAGTGCAAATCATAGGGACCATCAACGTACTTTTAAAAAGTTAGGGACCAAATTCAAAATTTTGGTAAACCACAGGGACCATCCGTGAACTTTACTCGTTTTAAAAACATGACACTCGAACACTAGTTTTCTCATAGGGACCAAATTTAAAATTTTGGTAAACACAGGATCATCCGTGTAGTTTACTCATTTTAAAAACATGACACTCGAGCCCTAATTTTCTCACCTTCAAAAGTTATTCTTTAAAAATAAAGAATATGCAATAAGTCATTATTCATCATATATATGCCTGAAGGTTGGTCATTAAGTACTTGGGTTCTTTTGGAAGTTTGAATGCTTCTTCCTTGTGAAGAAATCAAGACAAAAGTAAAAAAGAACAGCTAAGAAGAACATAACACCAGTGTACTTCATTTTCAGAAAAAAAACATGTTTTGATGCCGGTGTGTTGCTTTGATTTATATAGAAATTTTGGTTAAGTCCACCGGTATCCCTCCTGAAAAAGTTGGAGACTTTGTTGTTTCTTGTGCCATTGGTTTCCATCGGCAACGACCATAGAAATTTTGTTAATGGATAATCTGGTTTTATATTGTTATCCACTGAGATTACTCCTCTTGTATTGCTATCCACCATGATTGCTCCTCTCGTGTATGTTTGCATAGTGATTAAGTGTGTACCAAACATCGTCAAAAGGATCAAATGCTTGACGATCCTTACAGATCACTTAATGTTGGAAATCAGGTCCTTGATCGAATAAACAAACACGCGATATGAACAAACTTATTCGACTCTTTTATTATTTATCAATGAAGCACGCCAATTACAATAGACCTAACTATCTATTTATACTAAACTAAACCCAAACCTATAATGACTCAAACACCAATTAAATAATTAGTAAACTCTAACTAGATAAATATATCTAATAAACCAATAATTATCTTCAACCCTTTTAATTATCTTAAACCCAATTCAACTCCAAATAGAATTAATCTAACAATTCAGAATTATCTCTTCATTCACCTCTTTAATTCTGAAACGAATTAACTTAAATCCCCAACTTTCCATGTACCATCAATAACACATGCTTGTGAAATTGAGTCTACAAATGGCATTACATATATAGGATGCATTAGAGGATACTGAGGCTGCATTATTAGCTGTCATTTAATATCCTTTGACTTTCATCTAATAGCTAAGCACTTGATATCTTGGGTTGGCAACCATGAGAAACCATGAAGTCACTTTCATCGGGGTGGTGGGAGAGGGCGGCAAAGGAGTCGGCAAACTCCTTTGCTACCGCTCCCATCCCCTGTTTGCCGATCGGGGTTTGGGTAATTCGGTAAAGGTTTGCCGATTGTTTAAACTCTCAAAATTCGTAGTTTAAACAAAACAATAAAAAAAGTTTGTCTCTTTCAATTGGGAAAACCACTCTCACCACTTTTCACCCAAAATTTAAACACTTTTGACCAAATGACATGGCACACTCTCATTGTTGGTTTGAAAGTTTGCCAATTTCAAATGTTTAACCACTCCCTCCACCCTCATTAGGTCACATTACTTGCAAGGAAGACATTTAAATCAAAGATATTGTGACTTACAAATAAATCAGCCAAATAAGTGGGATATTTGATAGTAAAAAAAAAACTTAAATTCCATATCGAAATAGAAGGTAAACAAGCAGCGCCGTCACCCTTTTTGAATAGCGGTTTCAAAAGTGTGCTCTTCTAGTAATTCCATTGGCAACGCATAGATTGTTGCTGGTGGTGTATCATCCTTTGACAAGATCATTATACATGAATAAGTAAGTAAATACAAAATTTAACAGATTGGTGAAGCAAAATTTAGAATGAAAACAAGGACTCGCATCAAGTTTAAGATTATAGGCTCTATTCAACTCCAACATTGTGAACTTAATCAAAGCTATATTTAATTTCTAAGAACACCTATTCCAATAAAACCAAAAAACAGTCAACTTTGTTCTTATACCACACATAAACAAAAATCTTCCATATTTGTAATACAGGAAGGTTGTCATTGTCTAAACAAACCAAACAAAAACAAATTAGAACTTAACCAAAAAAAAAAACAAACACAATCACACATAATCCAACAAGTATATTCCAAAACAAAAGAGAACTTCACAAAATCAGACAATCATATATAATCTAATAAGTTAAACCAAAACAATTAGGACCTAACAAAACCAATAAACACAATCACACATGGTGGTGGTAGGTGGTTGTGACGGTTGATGATAGTGGTGGAAGGTAGTTGTGTTGGTGGATTGTGGTTGTAGGCATATATGATGGCGAATGTATAAGGAGAGTACGAAGGGAATGGGAGGGAGAAAAAGAGAAGGAAATTTATAAGGGTAAAATGAGGTAGGCGCCAATATGATAGTTGGTAGTTAACGACACATACGATGGTATATCGCAACAAGGAGAGGACGGATGGTGGTTAGCGACACATACGTTGTAGGTGTATTTCAATAAGCTTGGAGAGAAGGATGTGGACGGATGGGAATCATAGGATTGTTTTGTATAATAAGTTTTGTACAAGTTTTGTAGGTGAATTTTGTATTTCAGTAAGTTTTGAAAACCAACTCCACGTCAAAATCGCGGCATCCTTAGGATATCTTTCATGTTTTGTATAAACAAACAAACTTACCCCGTATAATCCCATTAATAAAGTAGAGTCGATTTTGTATGAAATTCTTAATCAATCTTCTCATACTTAATTATGATTACTCTATTGCCTATATGAAACACTTGTTTGCTCAATTTAACATTCTCTTATTGATAATTAACAAGAAATTTAGAATTTATCTTATCATTTATTCGAATTAGCCATTATGATTAGGAGTACATCCATTACATAGCCAACATACATGGATCAACCGAATCCATAGGCATAGAGTCTATCAAAGACGACGATTATTATGATTCGGCCAACAACCGTAACATCCTCCCCATGTCCTATCTGTATGATATTTTCCCACCTCTTTTCCTGCAACTCCTGCATACATAAACAAAATGATTTTATATGCATGTTTGTATCATCTTTAGTATAGATACATTAGAAAGTATTTATATAGCATGTATGCATGTATGACTAAATGGGTATGTATATGTGTCTTGATTATACCTATAGGTTTCTTGGATTGGGGCTGAACAGTCACGTATTATGGGGTCTTCCCGCAGAAGAAAGGAGGACAAGAGAGAACAAAACAAACAAGAACAGTGTAAAACCACTATTGGATTTCATCTTGTTAAGATATGTGTTGAATGCATTATATGAATGATTTATATAGATCCATATGCCATGTGCCAAAGTGTTCACACTGTATGTATTCTGTAAGCTACTATAAGGACTGATTTTTTTTTTTTTTGTCATTTGAATGACTTTAATAGCCGTTCAAAAAAATGACTTTGATATTCTTATGGATCTTGCTTATAAGTAAACAGGCTTAGCAAATGATCATAGTTAATGACAAATTTGGATCACGACGGACCACTGGAGCATCATCGTGCCACCAACAGAACCACCCGATCATATCCATCTCCACTATGCAATAATGCCTATACACATAATGAAACTTGAAGACATGCATGGTCTTATCATATATACCATGGATCATATATCACTAAAAAAATACCTCGGCTCACTGAAGAGCAAAAGCGAGTGTCTACATAACGATGAACTCACTGCTATACTAAAATAGAATTTTAACACTTTTTTACACCTTTTGAATCATAGTCCTAAAGTTACATGTTTGTCTGGCATGTTAATTAAACCTTCAATCCCATAGGAAGAGATATATATAGAGAGAGAGAGAGATAATTGGGTTAAAAGTAGTTACATGATTATGAGTGATAGCGGAGGGATATGAGGCACCGTCAATTGGTTAGTTTCTTAATTTAATGTGAGAAAGGGTTTCATTTCTTAAATATGCAAATGCATCTGATATTGAGAGCAATTAAATGACTTTGATTAATTTGTTTGCTAATATTGCTGAAATGGTTAGGGTTAAGAATATCATTTAAATAGTTATTGACAAAACTCTTTGGTTGTATTTGCTTTTTTTGTTTACCAAATACCACTAATATATATAAACTCAACATCTTTACTTTTTTCACTCCCAAACAATATCCTCTATATTTTTAAACAATGTCTTCTTCATCATCAGCATCCGACTCCGACGCTGCGGACGAGGTTTTTTCCAAACGGTTGTAGCAGCAGCCCAAGCTTTTCTACAACAACCACAAGCACCGTCACAGACCCAAAAACCTGCACTTAACCGCAATCAGCTACGCGCTCTGATGCTAGTCAAGGACTATTTTAAAGAAGTTGATCTCACATATCCCAACAATAAATTTTAATTAGGCGTCGTTTTCGAATGAATCCACCAATTTTATTGAGAATACTTGGAGAAAGCGAGCCTGTTGTTCCAACAACGGTATGATGCTAGAGGTCGAATTGGTTTTAGCACTTTTTGAATAATTACCACACTCAACTTGGACCCAAAAGTTTAAAATTTTCAATTGTTGAATAATTATCATATAGCCTCCTTAACTTCAATCAAACTTATTTACCAACCCCCAAGGGTTTTTTTTATCGTTATCAAATTTCGGTACCATAACGATGTGACGAATACACCCAATACTGACTAAACAACATCGATACTACTAGTGGTATTATTAGAACTGTTAATAGCTCGATGTAAAACATGAATTTATTTTTTCTGGTTACATCAAACAACATTTAAGGAGACTATTGTAGATAAACTTTTTCTTTGTATCATAAACTATAAACTATACTTAGTACTGGTACTATAACGAACTGAGTTATGTTAAAAATAATGTATTGTTTCATGGTGTAATGTATGCTGATTGCTAGTATCATAATGATACGAACGAACCAAAAAGGTGCAGATTGAACGGTATCCGTATAATACTTATACGATTCTGCTGTCGTTATTTGTTTTATGGTTTTCGATCAATATAAATAACTTGTTTCTTTTCAAATTTAATATTCTTATAATATTCCGAATATAACATTTCGACACACTTATTTTTATACGCGTTCAATATAAATTGCTTTCTTAACTAAATAAATCAACCCAAACCGTATCAACCCACACACATAACTCACTCATGAGATGTATTAAATAAAGATGAACATTAAGATGTCTAATCAATAAGTGTCCAACCACATGCACACATATAATATAATTTATTTCTGTTTGCATGTAGACTTCCCCTTCTTTTAACAACAAATGTCACCTAAAATTCATGACAAAGATTGCATACAACATGCATAAAAAATCTTTAACCTTTTATTCATATTAGCATATATGTTTACTTGTACTTAATAGATGAATCAATCAACCACATGTTCTCATAAGAATTATCCACATTCAACCCAACCATATGGTCAATAGGCGACGATTACGACCATGCTCATCCCAACACTTCCAACAACCTCCCCAACCTCCTGCTAGTTCTCTACGGTGTTCTCCTTTTATAAATTTGTTCATGGATAGAGAGACAGAAAACATAAGCGAAACTAATATGATCAAAATACTCCTAACACATATATGTATGTATGTATGTATAGAATTTAATTCATATGAAAATACCCCATTTCTATGGAAATAAATGTTTTATAATAGTGTTTTCACACGATCTAAAACATGTACGTATACACATTAATCATTAGCGAGCATACCATCTAGGTCGTTAATCTCGGATTGTGGAGAGCTTTGAACGTTTCTTCCTTCCGATGAAATCAGGACAAGTGTAAGAAGAACCAGTAAGAAAAAGTAACACTAAGAATCCGCGTTGCGGTATGGTGTAGTGCCATGCTTTGATTTATATATATATAGAGAGGGTATATTGTCAAGCTTGAGGACAAGATTTCTTGTAGCAAATTAGGAAAAGTAAACGAAGGTTGAAATGTTCAAATTCAATAACATTATATATATATATATATATATATATATATATATATTTCAGTAGCAGTAGGTAGACAATTTCAACATCTTGAAACAGATATTTCCATGTAATGTAACATTGTAACTACGGATAATTTCTTGGGCAAGCCCAAATAGTTTTATGGGCCGAGCCCAAACTTTCAAGTTGAGCCCAAGACATTGCCACTTTTTGACATACAAAGTATTCAGCATTTGTGGTTCGGCCCAAACAGATTATTTTTTTAAGCTTTAAAATGAAATTTTCTTAGCTTTATTCGATAATTTTAAATAGAGACGATTACAGACTGATGGCAGGAAGACGTGCAACAAGCTGTGCCACTACTCCCTTTTGAATAGCAAACCCTACCCTGCTAACCACAAAATTCTGTCACTTAACATGCGTAGTGTTACTACTTACCACCTGTTGAACCCGCTTAAGGAACCACACCGCATCAGGGGCGAGAGCGCCAAAGGTATCGAAAGTGAACGGGACGAACACGTGTTGATTCTCGATGCAAGCTTTTTTGTGCTTAGCTACTTTGCCCGCCTCCGCCTTGGTTATCGCCTAGCCTGCCACAAACCCGTGGTCCCTTAGCCCAACGAGGGAAGACACACCTGTAAAATATGTGGGGGCGTGTGCATAGAGGTGTATATCGAAGAGTGAAGAAGTTTTAATATGTTCCCTAAAAATCTAGTATGTAAACTTATGTAATATGGTTTGGTGTTTTTGCTGAAAATGGGTTGGTGTAACACCTGGCGTCCTAATTTTGAGTAATAAAATGCGAGTTGTTTCGCCGTTAAAAGACATAAAGTCCGCCAACCAAATGACTAATTATGAATGAATAATCTAACTAAATGAGATTTCCATGTAAATATGTAATGCAACATTGTAACTACGGATAATTTCTTAAGCAAGCCCAAACAGTTTTATGGGCCGAGTCTAAACTTTCAAGTTGAGCCCACGACATTGCAACTTTTTGACAAATCAAGTTTTGAGCCTATCAACTTTGTGGTTCGGCCCAAACATATTAGTTTTAATACATTAATATGGGGCAATGGAATGAGCGGGGGAATGAAATGGACGAGGTAATGGAATGGATAAGGTAATGGAATTGAACATTTTCCATGTCTTGTTTGGTCACTACGTGAGAATGGAATGAACCATTGCTTTTTTTGCTGTTTGGTATGCGTGAAAAGACGAATGAATAAAATCGGATGGAGGTGGTCAATGATAGGCGGGATGGTGGGTGGTGATAGATGGCAGTTGTAGTGACATCAGTGGTAGTGGGCGGAGGCAATAGTGAGTTGTGACAACGGTGGTGGTGGGTGACGACGGAGGTGGGTGGTAGCGATGGCGGGTGGCGGTGGGTGGAAACAGGTGACGGTGGGTGGTGCCGGTGGTTGCGCTTGGCGGCGGTGACGGGTGGCGGCGAAGGCGGAGGCGGGTGGCGGCGGCGGCGGATGAAGGTGGTGGCAACGGTAGTGGGTTATGTTGTTAATAAAGGGTGAAGAGGGAATTGAATGGAAAAAAACAGAGGGGATGGAATGCTTTTGAGGGAATGGAATGCATTTTGAAATGAGCGATTTCATTCCATTGACCAACCAAACACTCTTTTCTTCATTCCCTCACAATGGTCCATTCCATTCTCCCTCTAATCCTGCATACCAAACGCTACCTAAAACTTTCGTAAAATGTGTGGGGCGTGTGTATAGAGGTGCATATGAAAGGGTGAAGAAGTTTTAATATGTTCCTTAAAAATCTAAAGTAGATTACAAAAAAATGTCCTTTATGTAAACATTAGATTGCAAAGTGTGTCATTTGTTTTCAAAAAGTACAAAAAACGTACTCGATGTTTACAAACCCTTACGTGGTTCGTCCTTTAGCCCTAACCCAATTTATTTTAATGGTTAAATAAGTAGACTCCACTTAGGGGCAAATTAGACTTTGTATCATTTATTTATATAAAACAATTTTATAAAAACATAACAAAGTTAACCTTTTTCTTTCAAACATATTCCTGATCTCTCTCTCCCACCATCTCTCTCTCTCACACACACCACCCACCACCATCACCACCTACATACCACCTCTGACAACCTCCAACATCGCCTCCCCAACCCTCACCGGCAGAGACATTCACATATGTGTGTGTCCCACCCTCTAACCCCAAACCCCAATTTTACAAACCCTAGAACTCAACCTGCCAAAAAGAACCTGAATCAAGCACATACCCTGTTGATGTTGAAGAAACCTAGGAGATAATTACTGAAGAGATTGTTGTGGAGGAAAAAGATCAACTTGTGAGGATCTAGAATTGTAGAAGAACCAGATGGTGAGTGGCGGTAGCGGGGTTGGTGGTGTTGAGGTGTTTAAAGGGAGGCATAAGGTGTTACAGATCTGAGATGTTTAAAAGGGGGCATAACGCGGAGGTGTTAAAAGGATTCGGTGGCAGAGGTGTTTAAAGGCGGAGGTGGTACAGGTCTGAGGATGGAGAAGACAGGTGGCGGCGGTCGGGTGGCGGTGGTGATCGGGTGACGGGTTTCATTATCAACATCAACAAATTTACATGTTTATGATGGTGGGTTGTGCTAGAGGCCTAGAGTGGTGGTGGGTAGTGTTATAATGGTGGTGGTAACAGGGAAGTTAGAGAGAGAGCGTTACTGTGTTCCAGAGTTTACTAATGGAAGAAAGAAAAGGAAAATAAAGTAAAAATATTTTGTATTCCAGATTTCATTTAAGAAAGGAAAAAAAAGGAAAATAAAAATGTTGCGTTCCCGAGTTTCATTTAAAGAAGGAAAAGAAAAGAAATAAGAGGAAAATTAGGCTAAATTCTTTAGTTTTTCTATCCTTTCAATTTGGAAGGAAATGGAGAGCAATGGCATCTTTTTGTTTCCTTTCTCGTTCTTTCCTTTCTACCTTTACTTTCTATTCTTTTCCCTCGTTAAGTTAACTCGGGAACAGAGCGATAAGAGAAAGGAGAGTTGTGAGAGAGAGACTAGATCTGATTTATTATTTATTATTTTTATTTTCTTTAAAAAATGGACAAAAAGTCTAATTTGCCCTCAAGTGGGGTCCACTTGATCAGATTTAACTATTAAAATAAACTGGGTTAGGGCTATATGACGAACCACGCAAGGGTTTGTAAACATCGAGTATGTTTTTTTGTACTTTTTAAAGACAAATGACACATTTTGTAATCTGGTGTTTATATAAAGGACGTTTTTTTTGTAATTTACTGAAAAAGCTAGTATGTAAACTTATGTAATATGGTTGGGATCGACAATTTAGTGGTTTAGTGATATAGTGTTTTTTCTTATAGACGTAAGATTGTAGGTTTAAATTCTTGTAACTGCAAGTAAAGGTGGAATTAAGATGTTAAAGAAATAATGTTGTTAAAAATGTAATATGGTTGGGCGTTTTTGCTAAAAATGGGTTGCTGTAGCACCTGGCGTCTGAGTAATAAAATGCGTTTCGTTTCGCCGTTAAAAACATAAGGCCCAAATGACTATTATAAACGAATAACCTAAGTAAATGAGACCGGGTTTAGAAATTGCAAGGGGGTGTGCAATAATCGAACCGTTAACCAAAATCGAATCGAAATTAACCGAAAGTATTTTTTTACCATTTGTTAACCGAACCAAACTATTCATATTTTCATATATTCTAACTTTTATACATCTATTTCATGTTTTATACTTTCATTTGATTTATTTATACATCCATTTCAATTATCTATATCTCTACATGTATTAAACCCATACTTCATGTATTTATATTTCCTCTATTTTATTTATTTATACATCCATTTTATGTATTTAGACCTACATTACATGTATTTTTAAACAAATTTTCAACTTTGTTAAACGAAAACTAACAAATTAATTGAGTTAACCAAACCAATTAACCGATGACTTTGATCACAGTTAGGGTTAATACTAATAACCGAACCAAACCAAACTAAACCATGCACACCCCTAATTATACACGTTTATAACAACTTTATAGATGTAAAAGTGATCAAATTGTTTAATTGTTTAAAAAACAAAAACTTAAAGAAAAGGACCATAAATACAAAACATCAAAAGATCAAAACTTATTGATAGTTGAATACATAAGGGACCATTCATGCATCTTTCTACTTTCATAAACCCTAATTCTTCACCGTCGTAGTGTGTGAGGGTTTTAAGCCAAACACACACAAAATTTTCCGGCAAACCGCCGCCGCATCGCCACTCAACCTCCAAACCAACGGCCACCGTAGAAGAGTAAACATATGGGTAAAACATCGTATATGAAGCTTAAAGGCAGCCAAAACCTAAGGCAAAGGTTACTTCTTGCAACTTTATCTACAACTCCGATCTTAATCGAGGATATTCGAGCTGATGCCACGTGGCCGGGGCTTCTTCCTCATGAGGTTTCGTTTCTCCGTCTTCTCGAGACCGTTTCTGATGACTGTCATGTTGAAATCAACGAAACTGGTAATTCTAGGGTTTTGTATTTTTTATTTGAATTGTTATGATTATGTTGAAATTGAACTGCAATTTGAGAGAAATTAGTCTACTTTTATCAGTTTTAGTACGGATCTACCTACTTTCTGATTATGTATAATATGTTTTTAGTATGTTTCTTCGTAGATTTTAAGCATTCCTGACCAAATTTAGCTGTAATCAAGCTTTATGTATTATTTACGATATGAATTATACATATACAACCTTGGTTTAAAAAAGCGCGAAGCGCCACAAAGCGACAAGCTCCAAAATCAAAGCGCAAATCGCAAAAGCGGAGGGCTTTTGGTACGTGTAGCGCAAGGTGTTTATATATATATATATATATATATATATATATATATATATATATATATATATATATATATATATATATATATATATATTTATATATGCTATAGGATTTTAGCATCCATCACCCAAAATATAGTTAAAAACAAGGTTTATATGATTTAATTTATAAATCACTTAAATGTACAACCAATTTAGCGACATGTATAATAGTTTGAAGCACAAAAACACATTATGTACAAGAAGCGTGTCCTCAGTGGGATTTTTTCCAAAAAAGCTCGCTTTTTGTACAGAGCTCGCCTTATGTCACACAAGGCGCAACTCTTTGTGAACAGTGCGCTTAAGGCACGCTTGTGAGATTTTTGCGCCTCAACTGCCCTGTTACTTGTGAGCCTTTTGCGCGCCCGGTTGTTTTCTTCCGTGAGCCTCTTGTGCCTCAACTGTGCTTTTTGTACATTTGGCACCTTACCAGCACAATCAATATTTAGGACAATATATGGCTTATCTAGGAAATTAGCTTATAAAGCATGTTTCAGACTTTCAGTTTGTGTTGAAATTAACAGTGTTTGAATTCTTAAATTAACTGAATACAGTGATTCTCGCTGCTTTTGCAATGTTAAATTTCGATGACAGGAAGCCAAATATGATGTTCTTTATAAATTATATATGATGTGCTTGTAGTGTTTACCTTCAAATTGTTGTATTTTTTGTGGAATTGATAGGGACAAAGTTGAAGTACAAGCCTGGGATAGTGATGGGTGGGAGATATCTCGAGCACGATTGTGGATTGAGTAGGTCAATTGGCTATTTTCTCGAACCTTTGATTGTGCTTGGTTTGTTTGGGAAGAAGCCTCTTTCCATTAAGCTTAAAGGTACCTTGTACCTTTCATCTTTTTGAATTTCTCGTTCGTTCTGTCGATATAGCTCTAATGTATTAATGTAGATGAAAATGATCACAAATACATATTGTTTTTCAGGTATCACAAATGATTCGAAAGACCCATCTGTCGATACATTTAGATCAACCACTTTACCATTATTGAAGCGATTTGGAGTTGCGTCAGAAGGGTTAGAATTAAAGATAGAAAGCCGTGGAGTTGCCCCTAAAGGTGGTGGAGAAGTTACTCTTTCGGTTCCCATTATTCACAATAGTTTAAAGGTTAATTTCATTTCATCATATAACAATATACGAATATGTAATTTTTCTATCTCACTCCATTAATCACGTTTGGTACTTGGGTTTACAGGCAGTCACATGGACCGATGAAGGTATGGTTAAAAGGATCAGGGGTATCAGTTTCTCCACAAGAGTATCAGTTCAGTTTGAAAATACAATGATTCACGCAGCTAGAGGAATCTTTAACCGATTGCTTCCAGATGTTCACATTTTTACTGATCATAAAGCCGGTGCACAAGCTGGAAAGTACGTATTTTTTCATGTTAAGTGTTTTTCTAAGAGGTGTTCATTTTGACCCATTTACTTACAAACGGGTCAATCTTTCGGGTGTCCAGAAAGTTGAATCTTTGATTAATATAGTTACAATTTTTTTGAGACATTATATGATTTGTTTGGTTATTGTTTTGTTTGTTTAGTGATTTACGTTTTTTTTTGTTTTGCAGCTCACCTGGTTATGGAATATCGTTGGTTGCTGAAACGACATCTGGTTGTTTCATATCGGTGGATACCACAATATCTTATCCTCGAGGGAATGATGACATGGATATTGAGGAAAAGAAAGAACTTATGCCTCCGGAGGAAGTTGGTGAGGAAATTGCATCACTTTTACTTGGCGAAATTGAACAAGGTGGTGTTATAGATTCTTCGCACCAGGTTTGTATCTAAATTATAACTTACCTACACGTGTAACTTTTTTATTTAAGGTAGCAGTATTGATGGGTCGGGCTAGTTAGGTAATGGGTCGAACAGGCTCAGCGGATCTGTTGTCTAAAGTCATTGGTTTTATTTATATTTATGGTTAAAAGTTTTCTTTCCTTAATAATAATTTATATTTTCTGTAAATGAAATACTATATTATTATAGGAGAATTTCATACAAGATTCAAATGTTACAATACATGATATTAGAGTTTTGAGGGGGTATAAATGAAGTTCGTTTTTTAACAAAACATTAAAAATACATTTCGGTGACTTTTGACCGCGTTTGACACGTTTCATTTCTTCGTCTAATATGTCCACTCCCTTTAAGAGATTATATATAGCCTGGATTCGACTCATTCAAAAGTAACAGGTTTGGAATTGCGATCTCTACTTATGTAACTATAGATCACGCCCGACCCGTTAGAGATAAAATATAAGGAATATTGGATTTTAATAATCCCAACTATTCGGCGTTGGCCGCAACAGTCCCAACTTCAAAAATAACCACTGGCAGTCCCAACTATTAACATATTGGTCACCAATGGACCCTGACTAACAGAACACTAACGTCGTTAGTCTCCGGTCGCCGGAAAACCGTTTTTGGCCAGAAAAAGGTTTTAAAAGGTCCGATCTAAGGTTACAAAGAGATTTGGGACGAAGATGTTAAGTTTTCCGGCCAAAAAGTTGAGTTTTCCGGCGAAAATGGAGTTTTCCGGCAACTTCAAGAATTGGGACTTTTACTAGAATAATGTTCCTAAAGGTCCGCAATAAGGTTATAAAGAGGTTTGGGACAAAAATGTTGAGTTTTTTTCGGCCAAAAATGAGTTTTCCGGCCAAAAATGTTTTTCCGGCGACCGGAGACTAACGGCGTTAGGGTTCTGTTAGTCAGGGTCCATTGGAGGCCAATATGTTAAAAGTTGGGACCGTCAGTGGTTATTTTTGAAGTTGGGACTGTTGGCGGCCAACGGCGAATAGTTGAGATTATTAAAATCCAATATTCCTAAAATATAACCCCCTAGATAATTTATTCTTTTTTTGGGATTTTTGTTATTCTTCTAAGTTTGTTAATAATTATATTATATTATATGAATTTCAGGGTTTGTTATTTCTTTTATGTGCATTATGCCCACAAGATGTATCAAAGGTTCGTGTCGGAAAGCTTGTACCTTATGGGATTCAAACACTCAGAAATATCAGAGATTTTTTGGGTGTTAAGTTTGTAATCAAGCCAGAGCCAGAAACGGGTACCGTCATGCTTAAATGCATTGGATGCGGGTTAAAAAATTTATCGCGAAAACTATCTTAGATGTTCTATATATTTAGTAAAAGCTGAGTTTTGTTTTAACTTATTTTGTTTAAACTTTGTAAGCTTTCCTTGACGTATGAGTAATTGTGGAATCAATTTTGTTCTTTTCATCAAATTACATTTATTCGGCTTGGATCCTAGAATCTCAAGTATTTTAAATATATGAACATTTATCAGTTACAAACGTTTATCTATTACATATCAGCCTTCTGCAGATTAGTCTATTTTAAAGAACTTAAAGGTTACTCAGTTTGTAAACAAGTATTAAGCTGGAATAATGTTCCCAATCACTCTTCATCACCAACACTGCCCACCACCGTCACCGCCCACTACCATCGCCACCCAATGTCGACCCTGCTGTCACTGTCTGCCACCAACCACCGGCGCCACCACACTTTGCCGCTGACCACCACCCATCACTTTCGCCACCCGCCGCTAATATGACACCACCATCCACCGCTGACACCCAACCACCGCCACGCGCCGCTGCCACTAACCATCACTGCTACCTACGAGTACCACCCATCGCCGATCTTATTCCCTCGTCTTTCCCTGCCAACCAAACACAATGTAATGATTCATTTCATTCTTTTGTTCATTCCATTCACCCGTCAATTCCACTACCTTTTACGTTGAAATAAGCACGTGTAAAGTTTTAAACAAGACAAAATTTACCACGACCAATCCGTTTATCAGATGTAAACCTATTAACCACTTGATTACAACTTATTTATAACATATGAGCCCATTTAACAAACAAGTTGCACAAAGTAGGGATGAGCATTTGGTACCGGCTACCCGTACCGGTACCGAATTTCCTGTATTGAATTATTTTCGGTACCGAATCAGGTGCCATTTTTTGGAGTTTTCGGTACAATACTAGTTTTTTACCGAATTTTGCCTATAAATATCATTACCGTATTTTACATTGAAATAAGCATGTGTAAAGTTTTAAACAAGACAAAATTTACCACGACCAATCCGTTTATCACATGTAAACCTATTAACTAGAGATGGGCATAATCGGGTTTTATTATTACCCGGAACCGGTTCCAACCCGGAACCGGTTCTGCTTGGATGTCATTGGAACCAGGTATGGTGTGGAACCGGGTCCGGTTCCTACCCGGATTCACACCCAAGAATATGGAACCGTGTAGAACCGGGTACGGGTATTATGGAACCGGGTATGGTGCGGAACCGGTTCCTGATAGTGTTCAGAACCGGTTCCTGACAGTAAAAACCTGACTTTTACTGTTCAGAACCGGTTCCTGACAGTAAAAACCTGACTTTTACTGTTCAGAACCGGTTCCTGATAAAATGTTACCGGTGGAACCGGTTCCTGATTAAAAAATCGTTTTTTTTTGTATATAAACTCCTTCCTACTTACCGGTTCCTGATAAATGTTATCATTGGTGTTTTAATAAAGTTTGCGTAATGTTTCTTTCTATTGTGTTTGTTATGTTTGATTTTTATTATTAGTTACAGTGATAAATAAAAATAGGTAACAATAATCGGTTAAAATTAAAAAACAAATTAATCGGTTACAATATATAAAAAAAATTAACCGGTTACAAAAAAAAAATAAAAAATTACTCAGAACCGGTTCTAGTAAGATTTTATTTCTTTGATCGTTTACTAGCGGCAGGTGCAACACTTTCCGATGAGTTTCTCTTAGGTGCGGGTACCTCGGTACAATCGTCGTCCGAATCGTTAGTCTCCACTTCTTCGTCCTCCTCTTCGTCAACAATTTTATGCTCTAACTCAACTTCATCTTCTAGACTAGTTTTATGTTGAACACGATCAACGGCATCCAAATGGTCCTTTAAGCATATTGCCATCTCTAGTGATTCCGGAGTTAGTCTTGTTCTTCTAATTGACAAAACCCTGCCACTAAGAGAAAACACACTTTCCGAAGCTACCGTGGAAGCTTGGACCGTTAGTATATCACGAGCCATGGTGGCTAGAATCGGGTATTCGGATTCTTTCGATTTCCACCATGCCAAAACATCAAATTTCCTATACTCCTCGGTGGTCATAGTAAGCGAATACTGATTTTTTTTATATCTCCCAAGTTCACTTGTTGGTTCACTACCCCTTTGTTGTCTAGCGGTCTCGTCTCTAACGACATTCAACATGGTTATAAGTGGATCCCCGCTTGTTTCATCGTTAGAGGCCGTGGACCGAGACTCAAACAAATTTGTATGATTTTTTTCACCATATTTTTTTAAATAATGATCATAAAGTTTGGCCATACACTCATTGAATATTTTTTTTTTGTTTTTGCTTTTAAAGTTGGATCCTCCTCATGCATATCCAACTTGTCATAAATTTCATCAATTAAAGCTTCAACACCCGGTACGTTTAAAGCTGGATTTAAAGCAGCGGCACATAGAAAAACGGGTGGTAATTCTAAAAAATATTTTTTAAATTTTTGAATCATTGGTCTCGTCATATTCCTTAACATGTCACTAGAATTTTCAAACTTTTAAAATTAGTTGTTATCAAATACAATTGGTCCACAACTTTAGAACTAGTAGGATAATAAACACCGGAAATCAAAGTCGTAGTTTTAAAAACTTGTAAAAAAGTACTTAGGTTATTAATATTTTCCCAAGCCGTGTCGGGAAAGGGGACGACAAGGTACTCATCACTTAAAGTTGTATGAAAAGATTTTAAAGTGTCCATTTGCTTTATAGCCATTTCAAACATATGACAAGTTGAATTCCAACGAGTCGGTATATCTCAATTCGGTCCAATAATTTTTTGGTTGACATCTTTACAAAGTTTTTTATATTCTTGATATCTTTCTTTTCCACTTTTGAAAACATCTTGGAGCATAGCTCTAAATGCTATAATAAAATCCGATACAAATTGATCTTTTAAACCGGTTTGCACTACTAAGTTAATAATATGTGCAATACATCGTGTGTGAAAAAAAACACCATCAAGTATTGGTTTGTACTTCAACTTTAATTTTTCAATCACCGTTGTGTTGTTTGAAGCGTTATCAAAGGATATTGAAAAAATTTTATCTTCTAAACCATATTATTATTGTGCCATTTATAATTTTATAAATATTTTCTCCCGTATGAGGAGAAGGAAACTCGTCAAACGCAATCGTACGCTTCATCATTTGCCATGTATCGGGATCAACCCAATGAGCGGTGACACATATGTACGATTCCGGTAAACCATGTGGAGCCGACCACACATCACTAGTTAGGTTTACACTAGTTTTTAAATTCTTAAAAAAAACAATTAAATCTTTTTTTGCATTTTCCAATAAACTTAAACAAAGACGTTTTAAAGTGCGACGACTTACATGTTTATAGCGAGGTTGTAGCGTCTCCCGAATAAGATTTGTAAGATCGGGGTCGTTGAAGTGTCCAAACGGCAACGCTTTTTGTATCACCAACTTCACCATCCGATTGCGAGCTAATTTTTGCTCATAACGAAAAATGGTACCATCTTTGGATAGTGGAACTTGACCGGATGTCATTTCCTTTAAAACTTTGCAATACTTATTAATATGCTTCGTTAACGTTGAGTTTGATTCCTTGGCTAATAACGATCCACAATGTTTACATTGAGCTTTTTGCGAGCCGTCACTCATCTCGACCAACTCCCAATTGCTCCAAACTTCCTTACTGCGATTATGAGACAATGTTCCAACCACATATGGAACCGATTGATCTTGAGGAACATTGTTAACGGATTGGGAATTTACGTTTTTGGAACTCTTTGAGGCCATTTGTTGATTAGAATGTGAAAAAGAACAATAAAGAAATGTAACAAGAAGAATAGATATGAGAAATTGTGTGCTAAACAATAGATTTCTAAACAATATATATAGAATCGGTTCCAACGGTCAGGAACCGGTTCCAACGGTAACATTTTTAACGGCTATAACCGGTTCCAACGGTAACATTTTTAACGGCTATAACCGGTTCCAACGGTAATATTATAACGGTCAGGAACCGGTTCCACGTAGGAACCGGGTACGGTTAGGAACCGGTTACTACCCGATTCAAATGGTAAAATTGTGGAACCGGGTTGGAACCAACGGGTATTTTGAACCCGGAACCGATTCTACTTAATGTCGGGTAGGAACTGGAACCGGTTCCAGTTCGGTTCTACCGGTTCGGGTTCGGAACCGGTTTTTATGCCCATCTCTACTATTAACCACTTGATTACAACTTATTTATAACATATGAGCCCATTTAACAAACAAGTTGCACAAGGCAGGGATGAGCATTTGGTACCGGATACCACCGAATTTCCTGTACTAAATTATTTTCGGTACCGAATCAGTATCCATTTTTTGGAGTTTTCGGTACAAAACTAGTTTTTACCGAATTTTGCCTATAAATATCGTTACCGTATTTTACGTTGAAATAAGCATGTGTAAAGTTTTAAACAAGACAAAATTACCACGACCAATCCGTTTATCACATGTAAACCTTCACTTGATTACAACTTATTTATAACATATGAGCCCATTTAACAAACAAGTTGCACAAAGTAGGGATGAGCATTTGGTACCGGATACCCGTACCGGTACCGAATTTCCTGTACTGAATTATTTTCGGTACCGAATCAGTATCCATTTTTTGGAGTTTTCGGTACAGTACTAGATTTTTACCGAATTTTGCCTATAAATATCGTTACCGTACCGAACATTTTTTGGCACCGAACTCATCCCTAACACAGAAGCATGTGTGAGTTAGGGTTGGCGTTTTTTACGTATAAATATGTGTCACGAACCCATCAACCCGAAACTTGCAACCCAAGATTATTAGCAGATTAATTTGGAGCTTCAACATCATGTTGATATGTTCAAATTATACACAAATCATCTCAACTTTGATGAGGAATTATTAGTGTTTTCGACAAATGAGATGTGGATGAAACTGAACAGTATACTAGTAAATATCTAATCTTTACTCTATAGTTTTAACAGGTAACAAAAGTAATTAGTTATACAAAATATGATATAAATATACATGAGATTATTATGTCAAGACCAAAAAAACCGCAGATTCAAGACAAGTTGGCACTCGAGATTGGTGGTTAATCAAATTTGTACAAAACTGTTCTTCTGTTATTGGGCGAGATTTAGCACCCGAGAAGGATCAAGCTCAAATTGGTAAATATGGCAGTTAGTCTGCTTGTGGCAACAAAAAGCTAAAGCCCGAGTTCTCATGGATCAAAGGTGGTGGTTCGATATCTGAGATTTCAATTTGATCCATTGACTTCGATATATCGTCAACTGAAAACGGAATGCTGTAAAAAGAAAATCATGAAAAAAGTTAAAAAAAAAAAAAATCACATTCTCAATATTACTGCAATTAACACATTCCAAATTCTACAGCTTGACCAAGCCAAAAGTCAACCTAGTGTTGCCTTAAACCTCCAAAATTACTTTACATTATTTTCAATAATATAGTTTTAATAATCTTAATTAACGCATTAGTTAGTTCTAATGTAAGAAAAATGAAGGAAAATTGTTGATGGGTCAGCCCGACTTGGCCGGACCCATTATCCAACATGTCTGGCCCAGCCCATTTTGCAACCTCTAATGGGCCAAACCATAATATAAACAACCTGATGAAAAAAAAGACAGATCAAGATGCTATAAATAGGAGAAAATAACCTGGAATCGTCATCCAAAAGGAAAGAATTGCTTATTGCATTATTTTCTTCTGTCATCATAACCCTCATGCTGGATATAACCTAAAAGACGATATCAAAAATTACATAATACTATTACAAAAAGAAAAATATTAAAAAAAGGATTTGGCCCATTTTCCATCTTCATCACTTAGTTATTTTTTTTATTTTCACTATCTGAGACAAACATAACCCACCCCGTACCTAAGTGATCGGGTCAAAACTGCCCGAGTTGACCCGAAAACACCATCTTATCCACTTTTTATACATAACATGATAACAAAAAAGTATATTATTACAACAATGATCTAAATCTTTAAACAATTTAGGAGGCTGTTTACATAAAAAAAAGAAAAGAAAACCTTTGTGTGTATTTCAGACCGTTTGAGATAAAAATGCAACCAAAATTGACCCGTTTGTAACATCTATACAAACTTACATCGGGGGACACACTATGTGTTCCATATTTGTCATCCCAATACATTGTACTGATCCGGTACAACTGTTGTACACTAAGAACCTGTAAAACAAAACAAAATACAACAGTTGAGACACATGTTAAAATGTAAATGAAATTACATGTTTTGTAGCGTGTCACTTACAGGACACAGGCCATGACTTATTTCATCAAGGGTTTTCTTCGGCTTTTGATGAATAACCTGAATTGAACCAACATATATTAATGTTTTTTTTTGTGAAGACAATGTATCACAATCGTCTATGTAATATAAGAAGTAAAGTGCTATGCAAACGATGATTATTTATTTACCAGAAACCCGATAGCCTGTCGGATGTGTTTAAGTTCTTCCCATGCAGAACCTGCATACTGCAGTACTTTTTGTTTAGCAAATAGTAGAGGTAAAAAAACTACAAAAAATCATGAGTAAAAGTACACCGATGGTCCATGTGGTTAACCAAAATTTTGGACTTCGTCCCTAGCTTTTCAAAAGTACGGGGATGGTCCCTATGGTTTGTACTTTATAACGCATTTAGTCCTCAACTTTTGCCAAAAGTACACAGTTGATCCTTATGGTTTGCACTTTGTAATGCATTTAGTTCCCAACTTTTATTGACTAAATGCGTTACAAAGTGCAAACCATAATTCATGTACTTTTAGCAAAAGTTAAGGACTAAATGCTTTACAAAGTACAAACCACAGGGACCATCCGTGTATTCTACTCTAAAATATTTACTTTTTGTTTAGCAAATAGTAGAGGAAAATAGTACGTCGTTTAATTTCAGTTAAATACATCGTTTAATTTTCAGTTAAATACATGTGAAATTACTTATTTACCCTTGAAGATAAAAACAAAAGAATATAGAAAATCATACATAAAAAATACCTCATCGGTTGCATTGTAACACCAGTCTTTTAACTCAGCGAGTCCAGCTTTCACATATTCACCATTGCTGAATGAACAGCATTCTCGTCTCAAAAGAAGGCTGCAGCCACAAGTATAAAATGATCGAAATTATATCCAGTGTGTGTACGGATATACAAAAATATTTATTCTGTCTAGGAAGATGATGTATACCTGTTAAACAATTGAACATTAATGAATGAAAATATTTGTGTGAAAATTTTTCGGACCAAAAATGGCGGTACCTGAAATAATCCACAAAATCAGACATGTACAGAAGCTACCAGTTGATAAGCAAAGTCTTAAAGTAAAAGCAACAATTTCTTTTTGGTTCTTTTCTGGTAATGTTTTGACCCGTTTTTTAAAAATTCTATAAACTATCATGAATTGAACACGACTACAAAACAATATTGTTAAGGTAAAAATACAAATATTCAAATGACACGATTTAGAAGGTTGTATGCGCAGACTATTTGGCCAATTACTCTTCTACCTAAACTTTTGATATGACCAATTTGAACAGTTTGAGACAAAAACAAAACCAAAATTGACCATGTATAAGTAAATGGTCACAATTTCCAACTCTTCTTTTTTCTTGTGTTGCAAAAATGTTTACTTTTAGTTTATTTCTAAGTTAGTAAAAGAAACACAACTAAACAAACTAGGGGTGTAAATGAGCTGAGCCGAGCTTGAGCATGACAGGCTTGAGCTCGGCTGGTCATGCTTTTATGAAGCTCGAGCACGGCTTGAGCCTACTATTTTGAGATCAAGCTCGGCTCAAAGTAAAACCCAAGAGCTTGAGTTCGGCTCGGCTTGAAGTAATTTGAAAACAATTTAAACGATCTAAAAGCTCGGCTCGAGCTCGCTTTGATAGCTTAAACAACCCAAAGCTCGGCTGGCCAATGTTAAATAGTAGGTATATTTTATATAAGAAAATAATATAAATTTTGTTAGGACTCGTTTAGGCTAGCGAGCCTAAATGAGTTTTGTATGTAAAGCTTGAGCTCGGGCTCGATAACTAATCGAGTCATATTTCAGGCTCGAGCTCCAGCTCCGGCTCATTAAGGCTCGGTTCATACAAGCTTTTTACTGATCCGATCCCGAGTAGCTCTCGAGCCGCTCTACGTTGTTTACATCCCTAAAACAAACAAAAGAAAGTAAGAAGAAGTTTCACTAACATGATTTGTTTTTAAAGTGTTCAAGAAATCTCCAAGGTTCTTCACAATTCCTTGCCAATGAGCAATCAACGCTTGTTGAGCCGCATTATTAACCGGATGTGATGTTCCCTTTACTAGGCTTGCCCTGGAAGTTCTTGGCGCCTTTGATTAAAATATCAATTAGCGCAATAAAAATACTTCACAAAATTAAACTAAAATAAAAATAAGATGAGATTACCTGAATACACAACCCGAGTAACGGAGATATTTCCTTTTTTAAATTATCTCGGATCATTCCGTATATTTTTTCAACATATGCCGTAAGTTGTTGCTTAAAAAGCAAAGCGGGATATTTGGCTTCGACTTGGCTTACAGCATCTAATGCACTCAAACTTCCGTTATGATAAGAAATATTCACTCCTTGAGGAGTTCCACGAAAACTCTAACAAGAAATAAGCAAGCAGCTTTAACTAAATGATATTATTGTAAAATTAACCAACAAGTCAATTTGGGTTATGTTTTATGAATCTCTAACAGGTCAAACGAGTAAAAAAAAAAAACTTCAACGAAAAAGGAAACATATCAAACGGGTCAAAACCCAAAAGTCATTCAAAGAGTATTTTGCATTTGCATATATATATATATGTCCTAAATCATTTTTTTAGAGAAAAAAATTAGATTATTCATGAAATAATACAGCTTTGTAATTATATTTGATACGCTAATTATTTATACAAAAATCATGGTATTGTTAAAGTAACTTTTGTAACCATTAATTACACAGGAACTATTTATAAAAGGTTGACAAAAATGGAAAAGTGTTTTGCGTCACCTGATGCATTGACTGATACGAAAAATTACTCGTCCCACCTGTTAGTTATCCAATCCACCCTTTTTGGCGTTACAGAAAACACAAGTTATAAGAAGCATATGTAATTACGTTATTCACTCTCCCAAACAGAGTGGCTGATGATCGACGACGTTGTGGGCCCAGTCCAGCTGTCACACCACTTGCTTTCAGAGTGCGTTGAAGTAGAAGCAAAAGAGTTGATGCATTCGACAACCAATAGGCCAATATCTCATTATTATCTTGGGATTTCTTTTAATATACAAAAGACAAAAAGAAAATTTTAGCATAACAGATGGAAACAGAAGTACGAAAGGTATTTGTAATGAAAATAACATCCTAAATCATTTAATTTTCGTTAAACTACAAAAGGAGCCTATGTACTGTGGTAAAAATTATGGATTTTGTCGCTAAACTTAGTTTATTACACTGGACATCCGTAATTTAGAACTAGCAACACTTTCCGTCCCTCATCCATGTAAAATGACAAAAATACCCTCATCTTCTTCACTCTCTTGACCTTTTAATATTTATTTTTAAACCCATATTTATAAGGTTGAAGAAGATGAGGGTATTTGGGTCCTTTACAAGGGGGAAGCGTGAGAAATAATTAATATATTTGTAAATAGTTTGAACCTCGATTGCATGACCTATGGTCTGGATGATGCGGTCAAAAACAGACGTTCGTTCAACTTCAAAAGATCTCCATTGTAGAAGGCATTTGTAAATTATACAAGCGGCAAGTGGTTTGTCTCCTGCAAATCCTATACGTTGTGCAATACATTTGATTAGCAGTTCTTGATTCTCTATCTGTTTTTCATTAAGTGACTTTTGTGGCTTGTCATCAAGTTCTGAAAGATCCCTTTGGTTCATCGACATGCTATGCAGTTCCTATAATTAAATAAGATGAGAATTAAAAAAAAGTTGGAAAAAATATAGTTAAAAGAATACATTTTTGTGTTCAAGAGAATTAATACAAGAGGTGGCTTTGTGTCTCCGAATAAGTGACTGCTCTCCGACCTCTGCAAAAAGATTGAAAGTTCATAAACATCATATTATTAATGTACTGAAATATATTTTTTAGTTTTTTACATTGCAACCCATTTGAATTGTTGCTAGATTAAATTATTTGCCCTGTTTGATCATTTATCATTAAATTTTACACAAGTAACTCGTTTTCATATGAGCTGGCTGAGAACACGTTAACTGGTCAGAACGGGTAACTTCTAAGTGCGGGTCAAATAGGTTGGGTTGACCGCCCAACATTTTTCGGGTCCAGTTTCTTTTGACCATATAATTAAAGTAATAGCATGCCTGAATTTAAATAAAATAATATAGAGGATTGTAAGTATATAAAAATACACTTAATGAATTTTCAGCCCTTCTTAACCTGTTCGACCCGTGTGAGTTTTGACCCATTTCCTTGATTGCAATTTTAAACTAATTCACCTGTTTGACCCATTGCCAATAAAATTTAACCCAAACTAACTGTTTTCATATGAATGGGATGAAATTTCCACAATTAGCATTATTATGTCACATCTGATGAGTAAACTTCTCAAAAAAATAAAAATAAATAAATAAATAAATAAAAAATTACCTGAAGGATAGATTTGGAACGTATGAGAAACTTATTAGGTGCCATTGACACAGCTTGTTGACGGAAAACTTTATTTTCGGAATCAATATTCTGCAGTTTCTCTTCCAGCCTATGTAGAATAAGAAAATAAAACAAATGTGACGGTAGGTTACTGCTTACGCTGAAATTTTGAATTCTGAAAAGAAAATGAAAAACTCGGGAATGAGTCTACTGACCTGCTCAGAGAATCTTGTAACTGTTGGACTTTATCTTCTGAATCTTCTAACTTCTTGAGTGCATCTTCACTACGCTCTTGAGATTGAGCATATTTCTTTTCTAAATCAGCAGAATGTCGCTTTTCAGATTCCAATAATGTCTGCATGGGAAAAACGAGGCACAGAAATTTATAAAAATGACTCATTACAGGATAAAACATTTAAAAAATACAATAAGTGGATAACTAATTTAAGTAAATTACCTTTAAATGATTGATTTCTGCAGTGAGGGATTCAATTCTTTTAGTATCTTCAATGATTACTTTTTTTTCTTGAATAACAGGAGGTGCTTCTTCAATAGCTTTCCTTGCTGCCTCTTTTTCCTTGATTATTGTTGCATTTGCTTCATCGAGTTTTTTTTGCAAAGATTCTAAAGAAGTTTTAAATTTGTTAGCCTCACTGGCTTTTGCTTCTTCTAAATCCGTCTGGAGATACGAGCTCAACATTAGCCATTAGAACATGTTAACCATAAGTTATGTTTTTATTAACTAAATATCAAATACTTACCCTTAAGCGCTTTTCCAACTGTAAACGCCATGTTAGTTCCTCCAGTTGTTTTTGAAGTTTATCTTTTGCTTCTTTAAGGGCACCTGTATCCCGTGCTTTCTGCAGAAAAGTAAGATAAATTTCATATCTAATTTTATATCTCAAAAAATGGCTAATGAAACAAAATACTTTTAATTTAGAAATTAAATACACGTTGAAACCAACCCTTTTAAGTTCTCTTAACTCTTTCCTTGCCATTTTCCCCCTCCATCTGCATTGTGTAACTATGGCTCCCTTCTTTAGCCTTTTATGGTATGAATGACTCCTATGACAACGCCATCGAGCCTAATAAAATTCGAAAGCGTGAATTATTTGTATCAGTTAAAAGAAGTACAAGACAAAATGTGATTGTGGGCCAATCAGATCTGATTAACACACACACACATTTTTCCCGCCCATTTTGGTACCCCTATACAAAATAAATAGTCATATATATATGCCAGCATTATGAAATTAACCTGCATCTTGATTACGGCTTTGGTTTGTTTCTTTAGTTTGAATTCCTTACAAGCCTTCAATGCACGTATGGCTGCTTGCACCTTAAGTGCTGACACACGGAGCTTATGGTAGACTTTCAAAGCGTGGTATTTACGGAAGTGTTTCTGTATTTTTATTGCAGCTGCTATCCTTCTCAGTTCTTCAAAACGTTTGCCAGCCAATCTACCTAAAAGTCATTGGAGTTACATGCATACAGAATGAATAATTGATCAAGTAGAGTAGGCAATTTGGCCCATTTACGAATGGGTCGATATCTCTTAAAGTGGATGGATATATTTACTAGATTTAACTGAATAATTACAATGTAGGGGAATTTGGCCCATCTACGAATGGGCCTATCCGTTATGATCCATACCCAACCCGTCTGATCTGACCCATTTTCCACCTCTAAGATCAAGTAGTAAGAGTTTCACCTCGGCAAAAAGATTGCAAGACAACTGAACTCTTCCGAGTGTCAATGAACTGTTTATGAGCAATATAAGTTCGCATTCTCCTTTGGATAATTTGTGCTGCACTACTGAGGACTTCGGTTCTTCTTGCATCTAATTCCGCCATCTGTCCAGCTCTCAGGAAAACCTTTGTTTTACCAACCTGTATAAAATATAATGTTGCTGTCAGAGTTTATTCACACATTTAAATACATACATATGTATATATACATATATATATATAGAGAGAGAGAGAGGGATCATGAGAAAACTCTTTTTGTTGAGAAAACCAGAAAACTCTATATTACATATATGAAATATAACATATATTGCATATATAGTATATAATGCATATCTGATGTATTATGTATATATATATATATGTGTGTGTGTGTGTGTGCATAAATACCTGAAAGCCTTTGATTCCCTTCTTTTCTAGAATCTTTCCACATGCAACCTTTTCATCAAAGCTGATTAAGACAGTAAGGAAATGTTTTAAGAATGTAAATTTTTCAAATTTACATGAGAAAAACTGGATATAAATTAGTGTTACATTTGAGGGTGAAGGAAAGATCTACCATCCTATTAACACTTCAGGGGCAAGAAGTCCAAATCTGTTTATAAACTCATAGAAAGGACGACGAGTAGGATAACCAGCACAACTGATTCTGATTGCCTCTAAAACGCCCTATAAAATAGATTAAGTAGTCACATACAGTTAGTTATACATGAAAATGATCAAATGGGTCAGACGGGTTAAACGGGTCAAATTCTTACAATATCGAAAAAGAACTAATCATTGTTACTAACCCTTTGAATAAAACAATTATGAGGAAAAACAGTACACTGGCGATTTTAAACCTTCAAAATGCCATCTGTAGCAATATTGTGTTTGGGTTCATATATAATACATTTACTATTTGCAATACAAATATCCGTTTTGAATAAACTTGTTTTGGCTTGTAATCCAACCTGTCTGGCCCACCCAATCTGCCACCTTTAATAAACCGTAAAAGACAAAAGGAATAAAAAGATTGTGTACTCACCCCACAGCGTAATTGTTGCAAGATGTTGACATTCTCAAATATGGCAGGTTTCAGTTGATTATTTGGTTTTACACATCTAATGTAATGAGGCTCTGTTGCATTTAGTGTCTCCATCAGTTGTTGCAATTGCAACTGCATCAATTAGTTGCATGTTAGTGTACAAAAAGGCTTGTCTACTTTTAAAAAACGTAAAAAGCAGATAAGTGTTTATGTAAGCAATCCTAAACACCTCACATAAGCTATGCAGTTAACGCAGTAAAAAATCGGATTTCGGTCAAGGACCCATATTTGAGAGATAGGTTATCGCGGTGGGATATCGGTAATTTTAATATCATGCAGAATTTGTATATATAGCAATTTAACACCAACAATTCAGTATACACTCCTACCATTAACAAATTAACCTTTTGCAAGTTGCAATACACTAACAATTGTAGCAGGTAGGAACCGATTAAGACTTAAAACACTAACATTTAACAAAAAAGACTTAAAAACACAAATAGCAGTAGTAAGAAGAAAGACGAATGGTAGAACTAAGAAGAAAGGTACCGATATCAGGAAAATCAGTGATATATTGGACAAGTATCGGTCAATATAGCCGATAATTATCAGTACCGATATTTTACATGGGGACCGATAACCAATATATCACTGAAGTTAACTGCATAGCATATAAAGATACCTTAAAACGAGACCCAATTGAAGAGAACTTAGAAGATTTAGGAGACTCTTCAGCAATTGGAGGGAAAAGGCCAGCTACAAATGCACATCGGGAATCACCCAACAAGTCTTGGTGTTCGGGGACGACATAGTCTTTATTTTTGTCAAGAAATTGATTGGATTGATACTGGACCTGAAATTACAATTAGAAAAGGTACAATTAAAGATGTGTACAGTGTTCTTCCATTATAAGGCATTTGCATGATTTGACGAAAACACATACCTCTCCAGCATAATGTGCGATTATGAAATCTGTACGTGACAGCTTGGGCTTCACAAAACGTTTGTGATTTCTGAAGGTCTGATAAAGCTTGTTTGAAAACGTTTCGTGTGTAGACTTTGGGAACATACTAAAAATATAAGATTCAGTAGTTTGTTTAACTGTTTAATATAGAAGTGTTATAAACCACAGTAATAAATGGAGGTAGAAAGATGGGCAGGTCAAAAATGGGTCAAGATGGGTTTGGTTTGAACAAGTGGTATTTTAATACGGCTCAAACGGGTCAGATTGGGTTGACAAACAAACACCTGTTTGTTCCTTTGCTATAATTTTTATAAAGTTAAATCATGAATTATGATTGAAAAAGCACTACTATTACAGACTTACAGTATTAATCTAAATTTTTTAACAAACACTTGACGAGGATATATGCACTACAAAACAGACTTTGAGCAACTTTTAACCCGTTCAAACATTATATAAAGATACAACCCAAATTGACCCATTATTAACTAAATGGGTCGAAATTGCCACCTTGTGATCTGTTAAAGACCACTGTGTGTGTGTATATATATATATCAAGGAATATCTTACCAGGCTTCATCGAGGAGAGCAATGATTCCACCAGGTTTCTGTGATACAAATACATCTTCAGGAGAATTATGTAGTTAACAAACATTATTAAATTCGTTTCATATTTGGTAGATACATTTTTGTAAGTGTTTTTATTACTAACCGTAGAAAGAAAAAGTACAATTCTATAATGCATATATCAAAACTAGACCGTTTAGTCCCACACATATAGATACATGTATGTGCATACATGCATACATGTTGTATGCTTGTAATGTATCTAACTACTTGCAGCTACGAAGGGGTAAATGTAGCTGATATTGATAATACCTTTTCAATGAGATCTAAAACATCTTGGTTATCGACAAATTCAATGTAGCTCCAATTTATAGCCTCTTTTGTATATTCCTCTTGCTCCATCTTAAACACATGTTGATTAAAGTGTTGCTGCAGTTTCTCATTCGTGAAGTTGATGCAAAACTGCTCAAAGCTGCACTTTAATTTTTGTTAAAATGTATATGTAAAACTGAATTCACTTCAACTTTCCATATATATAGCATATGGTTTTTCAAAGTCAATAGTAGCTATATTTATAGAACATGTGGAATACGAAAATATATACTCAGTTGTCACCTGTTGTTCTTGAAGCTTTCAAAACCGTATATATCAAGGACCCCAATCAGACATTTTGAGGTACGATCTTGTCCAATTGAGACATTTATTTTATCAACCAGCCTGCAAATATCCATGAAAAAAGTCATTTGCATTAGAAGTTTATCAAAGATATTTCTGATGGATACGGCATATTCTATTGTCTAAATTATATTCTAACAGAGGTGTAGCTTAATAGGAAACTATTCAAATGTGTTGAACGTGTCAAAAGTCACCCAACACATACTCTAATGCGAAAACCTCATAAATCATTATATTAAATAAATCAGATTATTACTGAAATAAAGGTTTTGATAACAACAGCCCATAGGGCTAACATTAAAAACCCTTGGAATAACATAAATTTTATAATTTTATTAGACACAATATGTGTTAAAAAACCAAGAAAAATAGACAAAAATAATTCAGGGTCAACAAAACAGACCCGCAATGTAGCAAAAAGTACCCATGTTGACCACCCGTTAACTGGTCAACCCACCCATTTTGTCAACCTCTTGTATAGAACAACTTCATACCAATCAAATAATCTGGAATATATTGTTTTAGCTAATCCATCCCTGCTGACTGCTGCACTAAGGGGATCAAGACTTCTTTTTATAATTTCTTCAGGAGTAATCATCACTCGTTTACACAATGCATCTTCCAAACCCACAGAACCACACCTAACATAAAAACTCATAGATTCACTACCACTCTATAAAAATTTATAAAACTAAAACATTTTCAAAGAATTTGAGAAAAAGAGATACCTAAGAAGTTCTGCAGTCACTTTTAAGTGAAATCTAGCTTTATCGTCTTTTAAAACTGAAGAATCAACCTCTTTCCCTTTGGTAAATTCAATATTGCCAAGATGAAGAATAGCAGCAGTAACTCTAAAAATCGCTTCCTGTGAGATCAAGAGAAACGTAATAATTCTAAAAATCCTGTAAATGGTCTTTTCTTTTTGAAATTTTGCAGTTGATTAATGTATTACATATGATTAAGAAAATTATAATATTACAATGCAATTCATATTAAAATTATTTAGAAGGTTTTATGCATTTTAAATACACTTTGGGTGCTTTTCAACATTTCTATTCTAGCTCATTTTCTTAAATTAACCCATCTAACGTTTCCATTTTAGCTCATTATCCTAAATTAACCCATTTGACCCGTTTCCATTTTAGCTATTTCAAAAATTTTACCCATTAAAACCGAAATCAACCAGCCAGTTTACTCATAAATAGGTTATTATTGCTACCTCTTATTAAAAAAAAAAGAAAAAGAAACTTCTCAGGGAAATACGAAATACCTGTTCTTCTTTGCTTATTCCAACAACATCCATAGCTCTCCTTGTGGCAAGATATTCATGGGCGTCATTTACACCAACAAGCTCGTAGCATTTTGACTGGTTAAGATAATGAAAAGATTTTGGGTTCCCCAAGTGATATTTCTCAATTTCCTGATAATAGAAAGAGTATATAACATCGGGTAAAGAATATATTTTACTAACAATTCAGTTACGATTTACGAAACACGATACCTCTTGTGGTGCGGCACATAATAGGTAAAAACAGTGATAGTTGCGCTCGGGGTCATTTATTTGGCAAACACGAGACCGTTCCAGAAGATAGGTCCTTATGGCTGCTCCTGATATTCTCCCGTGCTTATCAAATTGGATTTCGACAAATTTTCCAAAACGACTGAAACATTATCAAAACAATATAACTTTAGGAAGCTTTTAACATGTTTGACCCATTTGAACCATTTCCATTTTAGCTAAGTAAATTGCCGAACTTGTTGCCTCTAAATGAAATCTTTAGAGCACAAAAAGAATCCAAATTGTCTGTTTATAATACCTACTATATCTACTAATGGATAGCTGCTTAACAATATATATTAGAAAGCGCTAAATGTAAAATTCGAAGCCTAATGAAACAAACAAAAATAAGTTGTGAGATGAAATCGGAAATAGGAACATCACTTCATATTCTTACTTAATAACAAGAAAATCACCTGGAATTGTTATTTCTAACAGTTTTCGCGTTGCCAAATGCTTCTAAAAACTGGATTTGACTGCACTCACAATGGTGGCATAAGCTTAATCAGGATGATATATTGTTATGTATATATTATGGATACACACACAAACATAAATTTAACTTTACAAACAGACACACACATATGCAGGGGAAGAGTCCAGTAATTAAGTATGTGTGTGTACTTCTATACATGTACAGGTATATATTTATGTGAGTATATATATGGCAATCTCCAATTACAGAATAATTAAGTAGTTTTAATATAGAACTATACGTCATGTATCATACTTCTAGAACTTGTTGTTCAACTGTGCGTCCTTCAGTAGCTTTCCGGCCACCCAAATATGCTAAATACTGCATAAGCATTTTGGTTGTCTCCGTTTTACCTGCTCCACTTTCACCACTGACCAGAATGGAATTACTTTTACCCTCCTTAATCATAGCCCTAGTTTCATTAAAGACATAATTATATGTTGAAGAAATGTGAAATAATTGTTAAGTCACTCAAAAAATGACAGAGACCTGTAAGACGCATCAGCTACTGCAAATACATGCGGACTCAGTTCTCCAAATGGTGCTCCCTTATATTCTTCCATCATATGACCATCGTACAAATGAGGTAACTTTTGGAACGGGTTTATTGCAATTAGAATGTTTCCGGTGTAAGTCTGCAATGGTTTTGAAACATGTGAGGATTAAACAAAATATTATATGTTTCAATATAAGAAGGTAGGTAGGTAGCCTACGTAAATTTCATTGAGTTCGTATCTAATTCTTAAGTTCTGCAGGACGCCTGGCTCATGCAAATATGATAGTTTTGTCATGTCATCAACACCACCAGCTGGAGCTTCTGTGTCCTTTGGATATACATTTGATAACTTAGCAACTACCTGAAAGTAAACCATAACAAAAATGTATACAATCAGTTGTTTATTGTTGATATAAACATGAAAATATTATACTTAAAATAAAATATAAACTACCAACCTTTTTGAGGTCAGGAGTCTCGATCTCAGCTTGTTGGCCAGTAATTTTTGTTACTTGCCCGTCGATCCATGCTTTGTTCGGATCGTCAACCCAGACGTGAGATCCTACTATAATGTTCACCGCCGTACTCTGTTGTACAAACAAATTAGTTACAAATACAGTATAAGTAAGTATCGAGTTGCACATGTATGTACATAAGGATGTATCAACAGACGGATGGTCATATGGATGTATGCATGCATATTTGTTATAAAACCCTCCCTAGTGATCTCCAGAACAGCAAACAGAAACTATATTGCCAACATGCTATTACAGACTAATTTGTGACAAGTCTCATACCTTACAATGGTTTCGGTTCATAACACACGCATACTAAAGTTTGACAATTACACTTCTTCAACATACATAGCATCTAAAGAATGATATTGCAAATCAACAGATACATAAGATATCATAATTCTCCTCTCTTAAGTCTTAACATAATCTAATTAAATGAAAACTAATTGCATTATTCAAATTATTTAAAAATTCCAAAACATTCATATCAAGTTTGCATTCAAAAGACACCAATCCACTAGATCCAACATCAATAATCATAATCATAACCCCAATTTAGCAAGCAATAACACAATAAACATACAATTATACCTACTATAACATAAACAGAATGCACCTACCATATCGAAAACTTATACGAACCCCTGACAATTCATCCGGATCAATCTATGTACATCATAACCCTAATTCAGCAAGCAGTAACACAATAAACATACAATAAACATATATTTATACCTACTAACACAAACAGAATGCCCCTCCCCTACCATATCGGAAACTGTAACGAAACCCTAACAATTCATCCGGATCAATCTATGTAAATCATAACCCTAATTTAGCAAGCAGTAACACAATAAACATATAATTACACCTACTAACACAAACAGAATGCACCGACCATATCGAAAACTTATACGAAACCCTAACAATTCATCCGGATCAATCTATGTACATCACAACCCTAATTTAGCAAGCAGTAACACAATAAACATATATTTATACCTACTAACACAAACAGAATGCCCCTCTCCTACCATATCGAAAACTTAAACGAAACCTTAACAATTCATCCGTATCAATCTATGTACATCTTAACCCTAATTTAGCAAGCAGTAACACAATAAACATACAATTACACCTACTAACACAATTCATGCACCTACCATATCGGAAACTGTAACGAAACCCTAACAATTCATCCGGATCAATCTATGTAAATCATAACCCTAATTTAGCAAGCAGTAACACAATAAACATATAATTACACCTACTAACACAAACAGAATGCACCTACCATATCGAAAACTTATACGAAACCCTAACAATTCATCCGGATCAATCTATGTACATCACAACCCTAATTTAGCAAGCAGTAACACAATAAACATATATTTATACCTACTAACACAAACAGAATGCCCCTCTCCTACCATATCGAAAACTTAAACGAAACCTTAACAATTCATCCGTATCAATCTATGTACATCTTAACCCTAATTTAGCAAGCAGTAACACAATAAACATACAATTACACCTACTAACACAATTCATGCACCTACCATATCGGAAACTGTAACGAAACCCTAACAATTCATCCGGATCAATCTATGTAAATCATAACCCTAATTTAGCAAGCAGTAACACAATAAACATATAATTACACCTACTAACACAAACAGAATGCACCTACCATATCGAAAACTTATACGAAACCCTAACAATTCATCCGGATCAATCTATGTACATCACAACCCTAATTTAGCAAGCAGTAACACAATAAACATATATTTATACCTACTAACACAATTCATGCACCTACCATATCGAAAACTGTAACGAAACCCTAGCAATTCATCCGGATCAAATGATCAATCTCTGTACGATTCTTCTTCTTCTTCTGACATGTAAATCTGTATCACAGCTTAACCTAAACAATTCATCGTCAATTCACAACAAATTCGTCAAATTCATCGTCAATTTCTTCTTGGTGTTGGTGAAATTTTCTCTCTCTGGTTCCAGATTCGTCTCTTCGGTGTCTACAAATGACATTGTTCCCTGTGAAATCGGATCTGTTGTCTCTCATACACGAAATTATCGGAGAAATGCACATTTATTTCATGTAAGGTTTTCATCACAGCGTTTTTGTGCATGCAAATTTGCACACTAGTGTTGTACGATCTGTATCTATAGTTGTACATTGTAATTTCAGGCGTAACGAGCATGTATTTATACTTGCCGGTTTTATTTGTGTTTATCAACGGCTCTCTTAGTGGGCTTGGGGCCTTGGGCCCTCGTTTTGTAAACCGAAACCAAAACCGATCCAAAAACCGGGGTTGTTCTCAAAGCTCGCGACTCGTAGCTTGCTCGAAAGAAGCTTGAGAAAAACCAGCTAAAAAACTTAATTTGAGATGACGTGTGTAAATGAGCTTAGCTCGGGCTCGGCTCGACTTGTTTAACTTTAAGTTAGAGTTTGAGTTGTTTACGTCCCAACCTGGTTCTACTTGTTTAACTTTAAGCTTGAGCTCGATCCCAACCTGGTTCGACTTGTTTACGTCCCTCCCAAAAACCGGTTTGGGAGAAACTAATTTGTTTCCGAACCGTCATTTTATAATTAGTTTTGAAAATTGTTCTGTTGGAATTGGTTAAAATTGAACTAAAAACCAGTCTTAAAATGATTGGGTTGGGTTGGGGGATGGGGGGGGGGGGGGTGTTATTTTCCTCCTATAAATTGGTCTCTGACTCAAACTGGTTTGAATGAAATCGGTTTTGACTTTCTTTGATTTGAATAGAACTGGATTGACCTAAAAACTGGTTTATTTATTCACCTCTACTTCCTAAGTAGACTTTTCAAGTTATATTACAAAGTTTTTATGGTTAAATTTTATAAACGCTATTAGGTGATACCCATAGTCCCAAACAAATTATAAAAGATATGCACCCATTTATTCAAATCATAACCATAAACATTTTTAGTCTTTTGTCCTTAGATAATAGAGTTAATCCACTAATGTTCGGTTTTTATGGTATAAAATTTATTTGGTAATAAAAATATATAAAAATAAAAATAGTACGAATATATTTGGAATCTCAAACATGTAACTTTTAATAAATTAATGGACATGTACAAAATATTGATAGATACCCAATTACTAGTATATGCCACATGTTTTACATATGAAAATGTGAATACCAATACCCTTCCTTTTCATTGTCTAAACACCAAGAAAGTAAGGTAAAAGGAATTTTATGATATCAATTAAAATATGTTTTTCAATGTATTCTCCCTTTTACTCTTGAAACTCTTGAATTTGAACATTTTAGACCATCTGTAATAATTAATGCTTCTTAAGTGACATTTTTCGTCACAACAACGTGCGCTTTTTCAAAAAATGTGTAATGCTTAACGCGCTTTAATTTTCAATCTTTTTCAATTTTTTTCTTCTAATATCGCAATATACTAGACACGCCATCCTTTTTCATGCCCCTACAATGCCAGGGGGCGGTGTTGGATGTGTTATCAAGCCTCTTCACGCCTCTATAATGTCCATTACACATGGTCTTACTTCGTAAACGTAAAATGATATTAGCTATAAACAAAACAAAATAGTATCAAAATCAGAAAAAAAAAACAGTTGGTACATATAATAAATATTATAATCAACAATTACACTTATTCAAGAATCAAATACAATACGTTCATAAGAATGTGACAAATCCATCATAAGAACACACATGACCATACTTTCGCCACACTAATTTCAAAATATATAGGGGATCAACACTTAACACCTTTGGGAAAATCTTCAAACTTGTTTACGTATCATTTTCTGGTCATGTAACTCCTTGTAATCAGGTACACGGACTCCAAAAGTGCACGCGAAAGCCAACGGTGTTTGGCTGATAAATGATATCCCAGCAAACGTAACGAATTCAAATAGATAGTGAGGGCAAATAACGGGATCAAACATCCCGCCCCAAGGAATCTTGTACCCTTTTTGGTTGTTTTTTCTTAGTTTTGAGAGAAGATTATGGTGATAAATGTTACCTGAGATTCATAGTATAAAAAGGATCAAACCCAGGGGCGTTGCTTTTATGGGGCCGGGAGGGGCGCCCGACCCCCGAACTTTTCGCTCAGTAGTGTTATGTATGTAATTTTCGTATAGAAATTTTTGGGTATATACGTTTTCTACCCCCCGATTCTATAGAAATTTTTGGGTATATACGTTTCCGACCCCCTCCCCCTCGTAAAAAACTTCAAGCTTCGCCACTGATCAAACCGATGTATTTGGTGTCGATTGTTGGGTCAGGGAGCCCTAGGATCAAATAGTGAACAAAGATCAAGCTCACAGCCGTAAAGAAATACGGCATTGTGATGAAAATGGTTGAACCTAGAGTCATATCACCACTATACTTGTGAACAAAGAGTACCTAAGCATATGTTGCTAGAAACAATAAGTTACCTCTAACAAAGAAAAACCATATATGCATTTGTAGGAGTTTGTACAAAACAATATAAAAAATATGTTTAAAATAACACATAAATAATAATTTCAAGAGTAAATTGCACAAAACATCCTTTATGTTTCCTCAAACTTGCAGGTTACAGCCTTAATGTTTAAAAGTTGCTAAAAACAGCCTTTAAGTTTATTTTTGTTGCGGGTTCAATCCTTTACAGCTAACCACGTTATTTCTTCAGTTAAGTTCCCTCACATGCATAACATGTGAGGGTATATTCCTCATTTTGGTTGATCTTCCACCCACGTCAATTATAAGAAAAAAGAATATTTAAGGTTTAACCTATTTTAAAAAAATTCTAACCGTAGGGACTAATGTGCAATAAAACCAAACTTTTTAAAAACCAAACACCCTCTTTTCCGGTCTTCTTCTCCGACGACTTTGCCGGATTCCGGCGAACCCGGAAGTAAGATAGGAATCTTGTTAAGCTAGCCCACTAAGCTGTAAAGATTAACACAGATTTTGATCATGCCAATCAAACTCTTCAGGATTATCATCAGTTGGAAAAATCGGCGCCTTATTCGCATCAGACGGAAACGACAAACGACTCTTCAACCCTAGATACCTCTCACTCCGATGCCGTCAAATCAGAGAACTTCGTAACACCGTGTTCAGTAGTCGGATCCAGCAACTGGTGACGCTTAGGACGCCGAAGTTAGACTTAAACACTATCAAACGGTAATCGTGCTCCTCTGTAGTCGCGTACGTTTTACCAAACTTTGTTTAAACTAGGTTAAAACTTAAATATTCTTTTTTTTATAATTGAAATGGGTGGAAGATCAACCAAAATGACGAATATACCCTCACATGTTATGCATGTGAGGGAACTTAACTGAAGAAAATAACGTGGTTAGCTGTAAAGGATTGAACCCGCAACAAAAATAAACATAAAGGCTGTTTTTAGCAACTTTTAAACATTAAGGCTGGAACCTGCAAGTTTGAGGAAACATAAAGAATGTTTTGTGCAATTTACTCTAATTTCAAACTTTTGGTACTATAGAATTAAAACAATTTATCAACTTAGACCATGTTTACTGATAGGGGGTTATATGATAAATGACAAAAAAGTGAAATGCGAGTGTTATAGGGGTTATTTAACATGTGTGTGTAGTGGGGGATTATGTAGATATGAGATTATATATGTATGTAAAAATGTGTGTATGTGAGAGAGGCAAATGAGTTCACCCAGTTATAATTTTCGAAAGGCAACCAGGTTCAAGTGGTATAGCGCCCCTTGGGGCGGGGTTGGGAGACGCCATAGGGCGCTATGGAGGGGTTAGGTGCGATACTACATTCTACTATGGAGGACTTATAAAAAAATAAAATTATTTTACTTTGTGTTAAATTATCTTGTGAATTCAGTTAAAAATATATTGAATACAATTCCATAATTAGTATCCAAAGATAAAGGATTGAGAAAAATGTATAGATAGTCTCTATGGTTTTATCTAATTTCACATATAGTCCCTGACTTTCTAAATTTACAGCTATAGTCCCAAACTTTTACTCACTTGTTTCTCGGATAGTCCCTAACATGAATGAGAGTTAGTTTATTGACAAAAATGCCCCTATTATTAAAACAATTTAAACATTAAATCAAAATATACTTAACACATAAGAATTTAGGTGGGCCCAATTTTATTTAAAACCTAAAACAACCCTCTTCACCATGACCATGTTTCACCGGAAGTTTTTGTCCAGAATATTGGTTTTGGCCGGAACTTCTCTTGGTCCATCTTCTCCCACCAATACCCTCACCCCACCGGCCCACACAAACACCAACACCTAGACCCTCACCTCGCTTCACTAGAGTCATGGCAATTTTCCGACGAGTACCCCAAACCTCAACCCACCCACACCTCTTCTCATCGAACCACCCCTACAACCCTATACCCACCCACATATTCTCGAAGAACACTCGTAGATCACCTAATCTCCACATATCCATACAAATTAGCAAACACCTAATAACACTATTCCTATACAAATTCCAGAAAACCCAATGCAATGAATAACACATTAATCAATAAACAGATCCATCTACAAATCTATACAAATCAAACCTAAGGACTTCGATATGCTGATTAAGCTTTCTAGGGGTGACCAGAGTTAGTGTGGATGCGGGTGGAGCCGGAGATGCTGGTGACTAAGATTAGGAAGAAAGGGGGGAGACAGCGTTTGCTGGAGACGCCGATGTTTGTTGGAGGATGGTGGTCATTATCTGTGTAGGGGGCATCGCAGAAGAGGTCAAAGTGGGTGGATTATGGGGGGGGGGGGTGGGGATGATGGTGTCGGAGATGAGTTGGAGGAGCTTTGGGTAGGAGACGATGAGGCGGAGGCCGGATTTGAGCTTGAAAGTTCCAAACTTTACGGCAGAGATCTCGTGGAGTTGCAGGATTCGTTACTCCATTACCGAAGATGAAGAATGCGACATTGTTTTGGGTTGTGTAAGTCTCGCCAATTAGTTTGAGAGGTTGCAGACAAGAAACAAGTGGGGTGGGGTAGGTGGGTCCCACAAAGGTTGGAAGGGATTGGTGGTATTTGAATTTAATTTATATTATTTTAATGATTTAATCATTTTTTATTAGTAAGGGTATTATAACCATTTAACACCTACTTAACATCAAAAACCAACCCCATCCACATTAGGGACTACCTGAGAAACAAGTGAGCAAAAGTTGGGGATTATAACTGTGATTTTAGAAAGTTAGGAACTAGAAATGAAATTTGACAAAACCACAGGGACTATCCAGGCATTTTCCTCATAAGGATTGCATGATATAATAACAACTCATGTGTCGTAGTTTATTTTTGGTGAGTTTCAAGCACTGCAAGGATGTTGCAGAGTGGTCTCTTGGCAGTATCACCACTCAGTTTTCTCCTTCTTCGTCTGCCATTCTCGGTTTGTTCTAACGAGCACCGATGTTTCAGGATTCAAGAAGTTAGGCTTCTTTTGCCTCTGGCTCTAGTTATCAGTTGGTTATTCTCCTTAATCGATCTTGAATCACTAGTTAACGGCTGCCTATGGTCACAACCTGGAGCTCTGATACCAACTAAAACAACAATTACCATGACAAATATTTGTTTTACCAAATTAGAGAATATGTGTTTATTCACTTCAAGTAAGGCAATATTGGGTATACTTTAACTCTCCCCCTAGGTGCATATCACTCATTTTTCTCATTTCACTTCACCTCACCTCACCTCATGGAAATGGTTTAATTCCGTTAACTCCACATAACCCTATTATTTTAGTGGTTTGGGTATACAAAAGGAAACAAATTAATTCAATTTCTTAACATCTCGTTAACATGTTAACAAATAATCCTTTTACCCGTCTCTTAACACAAGGAGGGAATGGTGTAGAATGCTGGTTAACATGTCATATCACCGTTAACACCCCATGAGTTAGGGTACACCCCAAGCCCTAGTATGCAAGGTGAACCAAGAGAAAATTGAAAAAAAAGTATATAAACCGGTATTGTAACGCTCCACATTTCTGTACTTTCCATATTAAGAAAGTTTGTATTCACATTCTATTTTTAGAAACTTGTATTTGTATTTCCTTTCTCAATCTTGTAATCCGAGATTTTGATCATAATGGAAATGCAAGAATATTAAAACTTTTATTTAATACTCACCTAGCTTAGTATACTTTTTACCTATTAAGAAATAGGATTAATATACTTTTTAACTGTACAACAATAAAGATTAATAAACAATAGATCCTTTGTTATGTTTGTTGTTTTTGCTATAAAATTTTCTTTGATAAATAACAAAGTTTTTAAATGTTTTAAGATTTTTTTCAATTTTTTTCTCGGAAAAAATGATTACACAAATGCGGATACCGATAGAAACTCGCAAAATAGGGTCCGACTTTTGAGGCAACCCATATATTTGAGTGACAAACAATTATTTTAGGTGCCATAGAATGCATCCATGAACAATATTCTTGTAACGTTAAAATATTTGTAGTATACTTGACAAATGATTATGCAATGGGTTGCTTTGGTATATATATATATATATATATATATATATATATATATATATATATATATATAAGGGTTGGTTAACGTACAAAATGACTTATCGTACATTGGGTACGCTACAACCACAGCCGCACGATCCATGCGAATTCATCCAAAAAACCACCTCCATGCGATTTGGTAGTCTTCTATGCGAATTCAACAACAAACTTCAACATGCGATTTTGCAATCCCCAGCATGCGCTTTTTTTATAACTTGCGAATTCGCCTCGCGTACCCAATGTACGTTAAGGCAAATTGTATTTTACACTTTCCCTATATGTATAATGGATTTATTGTTTTGGTTATTAGTATACATGTATCTAGGGTAAATTAGTAAATCTACAATATTTTTTGAACAATTAAAAGCATTACGCGTAAATGAACGTCATAAATATGTGTCATAAATGTGTGTCGTAATTGCGTGTAAAAAACGAGTGTCAAGAACGTGTGTCAAAAACGAGTGTCATAAACGCGTGTCAAGAACGTGTGTCATACATGTGTATCATAAAAAGATGACAGGCAAATGCATGTCATGTTAATTTTATGACTTGTCATTCAACTTGCCATAAGTACCCATTAATGACGCGAAGTGCGCATCAACAAAGGCTAGTAAGTCATATATATACATTGGTCTAGGATGTTTCAATTTCGGATTTTCTCAAAGAATTCAAAGGTTTTTTTTCCCTACAACCCTTCCCTCCACCGGTTATCATCGCTCATATTACCATCAACTTATCATTAAGTGAGACAAAAAAAAGTAAAGTAAGACTGTATATCTTATACTGAAATTTATAGCATAACACAAATATGGTTTTCAACCTACTTTATAAGTAATTGTCCCCTTTACCCCAAAATATCAAACAATTATCACATTAATTATTAAATAAAGAAAGTAGCATTAAGATACGAAAAAAGTTGATACATATACCAACAATTACAGTTATTCCAAGATCAAATGCAATTTGCTCATAAATAAATACATGAACATCTAGCACACACCATTTTTCAAAATATATACGGGATAACACACTTAACATCTTTAGGAAAATCTTCAAACTTGTTCACGTACCATTTTCTGGTCGCGGAACTCCTTACAAATAGGTACATAGAGTCTCCAAAAGTCCATGCGAAAGCGAATGGTGTTTGGCTAATAAATGATATCCCGATAAAAATAACAATTTCAAATAGATAATGAGGGCAAATAACGAGATCAAACAGCCCCCCACGAGGAATCTTATACTCTTTTTCATTGTTGTTCCTTAGTTTCGAGAGTCGATTGTGGTGATAAAAGTTTCCCGAGATTCCTAGTATGAAAAGGATCAAACCAATGTATTTTGTGTCGATTGATGGGTCAGGAAGCCCTAGACTCAGATATTGAACGATGATCAAGCCCGCAGCCACAGAGAAATAGAACAATGAGATGCTAATGATTGAACTTAGAACCATGCCACCACTATACTTGTGAACAAACAGAACCTACATATATGTTGTGATAAACAATAAGTTACTGTCACCAAAGGGAAACCATGTGTTCATAATTTGTAGGAAACACATATATTAAAAAAACGTATATTTGTAATAACACATGAATTATAATTTGAAACTTTACGTGTCATCGTAGCATTATAACAATGTACCACCTTATGAGAATAAGTATATAACAATTTAATTCTTTTTTTCATAAATTCAATCTAATGAATACTCTTAAATCTATACTAATATATTCATCATGTGACTAAAACCTTTCAGATGAACAAATTTTCTATACATTTTAATATCACTAGGCTACAAGCCATTTGGTATTAGTCTGGTCTAATACATAATCAATTTTAACTTTTAACTAGAAACCATAAAAATTATGCAAATTGAATTTAAATAATCCAAACTTCTTAATTTGATCACAACAAGGATACGAATCGATTTATGTAGAACTTACCTCGAAAAATGCGCTATTGAATTTGTTAATTGGAAGTTTAAACACCCATATTGAAGCACCATTTTCGTCGTTTGAGGCAGTATTTCGAGGTAAATTTTACATCAATGAGCTCGTATCCTCGTTCTACACAAAAGCCCTAAATCATCGGTTTGTAATTCGGAAAAAAAACTTAACGTAGACTATTATCGGCTAAAAGTGGACCAGTTCGGATTATTATTGGCAAATAACTGAGTTGAGATTATTATCGGATAAATTGAGAAAGTTTAGATTATTTAAATCCAATTTGCCTAAAAATTACCTACACAGTTAACATTCCAATTTGCCTAAAAATTACATACACATTATTTACATGTGTAGTATAAGACGGTTATCCACCCGTTCAATCGCTTAAAGTCTTTAACACTACATAATGCGATCAACACCATGTAGAATTGATTATCACGCCTCCGATTGTTATCTAATTAAAAGTTATTTAAGTTTTGACTGGGTAGTAAAGTCTTTTTATCTTTTGGAAATAAAACCGATGCTCAATTTCTAACCTGCTATAGATTTAGATTAATTTTGTGTAATTTACAAATATAAATAAAGTAACATTAGTCAAAAGAATTATTCAGTTGATAAAGGATTTATGAGAGTTCTTTTCTGAATCGAAAGAGAGTACTTGGGTTCTCCCAATAACTAAAAAGTGTAGCATTCCTGAATCTAATTGAGGTTCGCGGTGGTGGTGGAGGGATTGGATCGGAAAAAGAGCGATTCTAGTTGTTAGATATCTACCGAAACCGTTGCTGGAATTATTCTTGAAATAAACAATTCGCACACACTCAGGGGCGCAACTTTCAAGGGGGCCGGGGGGGGGGGGAACTTTTCGTTCAGTAGTGTTATACATGTAGTTTTCGTATAGAAATTTTTGGGTATATACGTTTTCAACCCCGGTATTATAGAAATTTTTGAGTATATATGTTTTTGACCCCCCTCCCCCCACCCCCATCATTTGGGTTAAGCTTCGCCACTACACACACTCCCTTTCCAAAACAGATCAAGATCCCAAGTACTACACTTAGATTTAATATATTGTTGCTAAAATATATTGGTATTAAACACGAAATTCCCGGCATATGAACAGACCTTCTAATGTTTAATCTTATTATTATAACATTATTATAATCAATACGAATATTAAAATCTTAATCCAATATTTATATACACTACAAATACAATCCGGAGTAACTTATCTCATTGGTCTAAGTGTCTGTTAAAATTTATAGTTTTGCCATCAGTTTTGTTTTTGTCCTCTTAGTCAAATTACGATTTTGTTTTCGGTTCAGATTTGCCAAATTATTATTTTGTCTTCAGTTCAAATTTACAGTTTTGCAATTGTTTTTGTTTCTTTTTGTCAAATTAAGATTTTACCCCAGTGTAAAATTATAGTTATACCATGGTTTTAATTTTTCTTTTACAAAACTATAATAGTGTTTTGTTTTAATTGGTTGACTCAGTGTAATTTGCCTGACACACACTCATTTGTTTTGAAAAGTTATAATTTTGCTCCCAGTTTAAAATTACACTTTCCATCTTTTTTTTTTTTTTGCAAAAGTATGGTTGTGGTTTGTATTAGTTGGTTGACTCGGTGTAATTTTTTTTGAGATCGTGTTATAAGTAGTATGTACAAGTAACCGAAACACAGACGTACCTGTTATGAGAGAGAATTATTCGGCTTAGTACCCCTCAACGTAGCGTGGCAAAAACTAGTTAAAATACAATCACAACCGTCACTCATATACAACCAACACCTGCATTAATGCCGCCAAAATACATTTCAGGATTCTGAGGAACTGGAACCCTTTTTGCCTTTCGAATTTCCTCTTCATCCTTGTTTTCTAACTTTTAAATGAATTCATAGATTGTGATTGTATCTAACACTCCAGTGTGTTTGAGCAAATCTATGAATTGTCCCCACTTTGGTGGCAATGCATCAGCAAATCTTCAGACTATTTCCTATTGAGATGCATTCACATGATAAGAGTACATTTCACTTAGCAAGTGATAGAATCTAGTTGTCATATCATTCAGCGTCTCATTTTCTAGAAACAAGAAACCTTCAAACTCCTTTTTCAGTAAGTCGTGTCGAACTTTTCGCGTAGCTGCATTTCCCTCACCTCTTGCTTCTAATGTATCCCACAGATTGTTGGTGGACGTACAATAGATGAACTGATGATAAATATCTTTGTGAAGAGCTTGTGTGAGAATTGCAAAGGCCTTTTTCTCGAGATCATAAGCCTTCTTGTCCAATTCGGTCATGCTTGCTAAAGTAGTTGGGTTAGAACCAGCTTCTTCAAGTGTGATATTGTAAGGCGTGGTAAAACATGTCCATAATTCAGTGTTTTGACCAAGGACATATGTATGAAAACTTCCCTTCCATGCGGGATAATCATTCATATGATTCGGTTTGGTTGGATGATTGTTACTACCCGCTTCACTCTCGCTTATCAGTAAAGTTTGAACGCTTTGGTTTTGGTTTGCGACACAAGCCCACTGACTAGCGGTAATCCCTGAGGCTTGTTGAGGCATAAGTCCCTTGACCCATGACATGTCGGGGCTTGATTGTGAAGTACCTTGACTTGTACTGCTCGTATTGCCCCAATCCCAAGGATTAGAGCTCATTTTGATTAGCAAAAACAAGCTATCAACTTGAAACTTCAAGGTTGTTAAATTTGAACAAGTTACAAACTCTCTGTGAACAATTTGACACACTATCAACAAAGGATATGACCAACGAAGAATGAGTATCTACGAACAAAGTGGTCTACGAAGAATCAGAGTCCAACGAAGAACTGATTCTTCGTTGGAGACTAGATCAACGAAGAATAAGGATTCTTCGTCAGAAATGAATCGACGAAGAATGATTCTTCGTTGAGTTATTGTTCGCAGAAGATGGTTCGCAGATACTGAATTGTCCGTAGTCACTGAATCTTCGCAGGGATTTGGTTGGTGAACTTTTTCCTAAAATAGAAACAGCTTTTTATTACAAAGAATAAAGCAAAGATTTTGTTTCCTGTTTTAGTAAAAAAGGAAAAGATTTCAAACAAGCTATTGTCCAGAGGTTTGTCTTTCTGCCAACTTTTACAGTGAGTTTTTCTGGTGAACCTTTGCCGGAAACTTGCTAAGCACAAACTTTGAATGAAATTCTCAAGAAAAACTAAACCTTAACATGTCTGCACTTGTTTTAGTCAAGTTTTAAGAAAGATTATCTTCAAATATCAAGTTTAACACAGGCTTTTGAGCAATATTTCTGGAAAAACTAAGTTTTCTAGCCTTCAAGTTAAAAAATCTTGCAAGAACACTTCACAAACAAGCTCACATACAAGAGTTTCCTCGGTTTTGAACAAGGAATAGAGCCAAAGCTCTGATACCACTTGTAAGTCCACTTGGAGGATCAAGATAACCTACTTCCTTGTTTGTTAACACACACACAAGTGCGGAATCCAAGTGTGTATGCAAACCGTAGTAAAACAAAGTATGTAAAGCAAACACAGGGTAACCAAAAGATTCACTATCTTTGATTAACAGGAAGAGAATCAGTACATACACATACACATAGTGTAAACTCTCTAAGGACTCTCTTGGTGAAAATGTGAGATAAGGTTCTGTTTATACAGGCAAATGAAACCAGCAGCCCTACGAAGAAGGCTGCTGGCCAACTAACAATAGGTTATCCCACGAAGAATGAATCTTCGTGGGTCTTCACCATGAACCATTACTACTACGAAGAATGACTCTTCGTAGCCTTCCTAATCAACGAACAGTCTATTGTTCGTAAGCATGTTGTCCTACGAAGAATGTTGATTCTTCGTAGGAAGTGTTGGTACAGTTTTGTGTCTGTCGCTTGTTCTTAGCGTTTGGTAGTCTGTACGGTCTTTATTGTACGTGTCTGTATGTTTTGGTCGAATCGGCCAAGTCAAGATATCCTCCTATCTTGATTTAGCACGATGTTTACTTTGTATGTGTTGTTAAACAACTTCATGTTGCAGTCTGTATGTTTGTTTGTGATCTTGGTAATCTGATTGAAGTGTCTGTGGTATGGTCACCCACGAAGACCTGGGATTCTTTGTGGGATTTACTCTTCAACGAACAACCTTGTTCGTCGATGTAATCCCAACGAACAACCATTGTCCGTAGCCTGGATGTTGTTCGTAGGGCTGTCCAACGAAGAACCATTCTTCGCTGGATTACAGGTTGTTCGTAGTACCCTGCATGTTCTTCGTAGCATGCAGGTTCCTTGGACTATATATACAGAACCCTTCTTCACAGTTTAACCAAGAGATCACCCTGAGTCTATATGAGCATTGTGTGTGTGTGTGTGTTTGTACAAGTTCTCTTCACTTTAATCTAAGATACTGAATCTTTGGTTACTTTGTGTTTATGTTTGTTTACATTTCGTTACGGTTGCATACTCACAAGGATTCCGCACTCGTAAGTGTGTTCTAACAAACAAGGAAATAGGTAACTTGATCCTCCAAGTGGACCTACAAGTGGTACAGAGCCATGGTACCCGATTTAGTGAATCTAATGGTTTGCTAAATCACATGAGCTCTTGATTTGTGATTTTTGTGGGTTTTTGTTCAAGATGTAAAGTTGTGTAAACATGAAGAAAAACCCAGATCTGGACGGGTCTAAGCTGAAATAGACCATACACAAGGATTAAGATTTATGTTTCACACCAATATTATCAAGTCTTCATCATCCTTTATCATTTTGAGGTGTTATTTCGTCAGATCTGCAGACGTTTTATTCGTTGTGTTCTTGAGGTGGGTGGCGGCTGTTAAGAAAAGAACTAGGGTTTCTTCAGGGTGAACTACGAAGAACTTTTCATGAAGAATAACTTCTGTCGAAGAACATTCTTCGTTGCCTTGTTTCTTCGCTGATGTTGGTCTATACGACGAAGAACATCTACGAAGAATCAAGATTAAACAATAAGCTATTGTTGGAGTCAACAATATACAAAGTTCTTTGTCTTTTTGTGGTCACTCACAAAGTTCAACTCTTCAAATCTCACGAAGAATGGTTCTTCGTCTAGTTGATGTTTGAAAAGATTATAATTTATAAAGTCAACGTAGAATATAAATGAGTCAACAACAAACCAAGTCTTTTGTCTTGTTGTTTTGGTCACTCACAAAGTTCAATTCTTCAATACTCATGAAGAATGGTTCTTCACCTATATCCTAGTCAACAAAGAACAAAGTCATTTGTCCTTTTGTGGTTATTAAAAAAACACATTTTCTCAAATTTATATTCATTGTTCGTGGGGCTTTGAATCATCACATTCTTCGTGGGGCATTTGATAATAAAAAAAAAACCCATGTTTCCACGAACCATTCTTCACGAACAACTTGTTCCTACGAAGGTTGTTTTCTTCGTGAACCACGTTCCCACGAACAACCAAGTCCCACGAACAACAATATTTCCACGAACCATGCTTCCTGCAAACAACCCAATGAACAACCAGGTTCAACATGGTTCCAACGAAGAATGATGATTCTTCGTCAAAAAAGTCTTCACGAACAACCAGGTTCTTGCGAAGAACCTACCTGCAAAGAACCATTCTTCGTCGTTTTTAATGAAGATGACGGTGGTTTTGGGTGGTAGAACTGGTTGTCGGTGGCAGCTCACGACGGAGATTGGTGGTTATGGGATGTTGATTGCGAGTTATGAAGAAGCTGGTGGTGGAATGTGGTAGTCAATGATGGAGGTGCTCGGTGGATTACAGTGGTGGTACAGTGCCAGGCCTCGCAAATCATTGAAGATTATTGGTTTGGATATCGAAACGGTTTGGATCAAAGGGGTGAGGTTTTGTTGATTTTACTTGGGCCTAATGAATTATGGAACTTTTGGACCAGGAGTTCAAGATTATATTGTTGGGCCAAAGAATTTGAAGCGATTTACAAAAGCGGGTCAGGGTGTTCAATGTAAACCGAGTTTAAAAATAAAAAAAAATTAACGTCAAAGTCATACGAGTTCGGGGGCGCGCCGAATCTGTTTGGGATGATGAAAACAAAAATGTGTGGGGGTCACAGTTACCGGTTTAAACGTCGAATTTGGTGACTTGACTATTATGGGCCAAAAACGCTATATTTATTTCCGCACGTGAAATTTAATTGTTATCGGTGTTCTTGAATGTTCAGAAGTGTTGTGTTAGTTGTCATATTCTCGCATTTGGTAACGATTGAAAGAACCTGGAGTGCCAAGAACGGTCCTAACGAGTCCACAAGGTCGAAGAGTTATGCCTATGATGGAATTTTACGGATTAGGTGTTAGAAGAACTTTGGGGGGATACTAGTCAGATCCTACGGGGCCAGGGGACTTTCTTTATCAACTAGAATATGCAAAGAAGAAAGCAGCTTTCATGATTTTTCGAAAAACCGAGAAAATTTAAAAAAATTCTGTTTTGTGAAGCGAATTTGTTTAAGTGAAGTTGACGACAGTTCTGCTCAGTGGAGGGAATTGTTAAGGTTTAGAGATTTTACCAAAGAAATGGGGGGATAAAAATTTGTTCCTATTTGTGAATTTCTTCGGTAAATTTCTAAATGCAATCACAGGTGGTAGAGTTTGTGATTTTCTGGTGATAGCGAATGGTCTGCGTGGAATGTTTTGCACAAACATATATTTGAGGATTTTAATTAATTCTCCAGCCAGTGTGAAGCGTTTTGCACGGAAACATATAGGTATCTAAAGTAAACAGTAGTTTCAAAACGCTGTTCACTGAAGACCTGGGGAATCTTTATGAGAGTGGATTGTTCAAGGCTGACAAGTGTGGATTCCAACTATCAGTTGAGGGGGAATTTGCAGGATTCAGTTTTGGGTTTGATGTTTTCTTTGGGATTTTACAGGGATCTGGGTGTAATTCAATTCGTTGAGTTTGCAAACGATGTACTTGGCCAAGCTGACATCCTGAGTACCGATGCTGAAGATCCGTAGTGCATTACGTGGTCAACTTCACAAAGGCGAGACAATGAGATCTGGACGTAGTTCAACTAAGCGTGCTGGTTGAGCTTGCAAATGATATACTCGGTTTAGCGGACTTCCTGAGTGTTGATGCTGATGATCAAAGTGCATTACTTGGTCGATTCTACACAGATGATTTACAGAAAATAGGTCACCAGAAGACTTTACTAACGCAGTATACCTTGAAATGGAATTGAGTTTTTCTGTATGACAAGGTCAAGACTTGAAGCAGTTATTACCGAATTGAAAACCGTAGCAAATGTCAGTTGTAGTGTTGGAAGATCAGTCAGTGTTGCCTTGCGAGGACATTGCACAACACAACATGGATCGGATATGCGTACCTTGAGGGGTAAATGTGATACAAGAAGCTTCAAAGATCTTGGTTGAATGTGAAGACTCAAGTCATGGATCTGCGTGTCTAGATCATCGGTCAAGGGGGAATCTGCTCGAAGAAACTGTCTTCAACAGATACTTGATTGAAGTTGCGTTTTCAGCGTTCGACAGCAACGGACAAGGGGGAATTTGTTGATGCAGATTTTGTGTCCGCTACTGTGCGAATAGATTAGATAGTGTTCTACGCTGATTATGTAATAGTTAGTGAAATGGTCAAACGAACGTGTATAGACCCGCTTGTTTGAAGTGGTCAAACGAAAGGGTTATTTGTTTGACCATGTGTGTTTGCAAGTGAAAGGGGTGTGGCTATAAATACCAACCCTTGGTCATTTGCAACACTTGAAGGTTTTAGACTTAGGGAGAGATCACCACTTGGTCTCTCCCCGGATGTATGCTCTTTCGATATACTTTGGCTAGCTAGCAATCGGGCCGGTTTGTAAAGTCATGCTACCAAATTTATACAAGAAAGTTGTTTTTATCCGTCTCTAATCTTTCCGTCTTTGAGCTTAATCACACACTAATCACGGTTTCGATCCGAAACATGAACTTACAATATTGTATCATCATTCACTCTTCACTGCTAGCTATTCAAAGAACGCTCATTGAAAATGTATTGCATAATTCATGCTATATCACAACATGTATGTTTTATGTAATTTAGTTAACATTATATTGTTGTCCTTGTTATCCCTTAGGATCGGCAACTTATTTGTGAAATAATTAAAACCTTAATTTGCCAAAAGTGTGGAAACTCTTGTGTTTTGTGTTTATTGAGCCTATCTAAATTATGTGTTGCTTATAACTCACAATACATATACTTACACAGGATGTTTTATTAATCTTTTTTTACCCATTGATTAATAAAAAGCCTGGCTACCGGTGATAATTCAATGACAAAAGATGACCCATAGCCCGCAATGGTAGACAATGCTGCCAAGCCAACCATCTGTGTTTTCAAGGAAAACCCAATGCCCAAAGGGCCCACTTAATCAGATTCGAACTTGAGATCTGTAACCTTCAACCCGAATCGTCATCCAAATAAAAACATATATATTTGTGGGATGTTTTATTCACCTACATAAAGGCAATTATGTGAAGAAAAAAAATAGGACATGAACCACTAGATTTGTAAAAATAAACAAATGGGGATAAATGGAGGGAAAAGAATGAAAACTAAATGGGTTGGAATTGTAAATACTTCGAGGTTAAACTCATTATAAAACCCTACTCCTTGTTCTTCGTTTGTCAGATTTATAATTCCACAGATCGACTACCGCCGCAGCCGTCAGACTATACCATATGGCCACTGTTTTAGCGTCAGAGATTGATGAAATTTGGCCTCCCGATATGGCAAAATCATCAGTAAGTGGTATTTAATTTTTAAATTCTTGTTATGATCAGAAACTGGTTCTGGTTATATATCAGTCTTTTGTTTTTTTCATGACGTAGAATCGGTACTATTATGCAGGCTGTTGAAGAACGATCGTTGGCTGCTCAGAGGATTTCAGAAAACAATCTCGTTTCAGGTAACTGTTGATTGATTAAATTCTGTATTCATTTTAACAAAACCTTCTAGATCTATTGCAATTTAAGGATAATTTTTATTTAAATTTAAGCCGATTTGTGTATATACAATTTACAATGTATTTTTCGGGGCTTGTTGCTGTTTTTTCATATCACTCGATGTGTAAGATGAATTTTGACAAAGATAAAAATTTTGATTTTGATTTAATTAAATAGGTAGCAAATGATATAATTTGGTATTTTATGAGGTTCAATGTTTTTATTTGGCTTATTGTTATATGATATCTGAAGGTACTCCAAGTGTGATATTATGCCATACAACCCTGATGCTTATATGGTGAAGTGTGTTGTGGTCTCAATTCTGGGACGCGTCACGGGTTGTTTTGGTGTTCATCAGAATCAGATGTGAGATATTAGCATCAAAATAAGCCACGGGGGAAGCATCTCATGGTTGGAAAACTGGAATTCAGCATTAATCGAAGCCCAGGGACCAATTAAGAAAAACAGGGTCCTCGGTCTTCCTCGAATCCCAGCAAATTCAATTATCCGGGCCTTCAAAGATAGGAAGCAACGCCAGAGCCAGAGGAACCGTAGGTCTCAGCCCAGCAGTAGGAGAAGTTGGTGGTGGTTGGCGGTTGGTATGGTTATACTTTACACAAATGAATCACAATGGTTACCGCGGTGGTTTTTCTAAGCTTTAGTTGAATAGCATGTACATAATGAATCTTGAAGATTAGGTTATCTTACTTTTTAATGATAATATTCTAAAACTTTGTGGTTTAATGATGAAAAATGTATTGATAATGAAAAGTGTTGATTATCTGTTTTCTTTTATTATAGTTTTTTACCTTTTGGTTTAGTTTTGTAATGGTATTTTTAGTTATATTTGATGATCATGTTCAAATTTAATTTTATTTAAAAAAAATACATTCTTGTTAAAATGAAACAAAACTAAACTTTTTACAAAAAAGGAATTAATATTTAAACTTATAACAAAAAAGAAATCTGAACATACTTATATAAAATTGAAATTATATCAATCTAACATCAAGAGGCAAAAAATTATCTTTAAAACAAAATATCTTTACAATCTAATTTTAATTATAACTGCTGTACACATAAATTACAATGAATTTTCTTTCACTGTGCCATTTCCTATTTCCTGCTGAAATAAAGAACCTGAACAGGTCTTAAGTAGTAAGCTATTATATTTGACAATTCACTTTATTCAACTTGTACATGTGTTTGTTAACCTATATAAGAAAATTTGGATTAAAAAAAATAAGGATATTACATGAACAACTGGATTTATTAGAGGAAAGAGAACTATATCATATTGCACTATGTATTGAATCATATTACATTACTAATCACATAGTATCATGCACTATGTATTGAATTGAATCATATTAAATTACTAATCACATTGTATCATATTACATTGTATATTGAATCACTATATATATTTTTAAAAAAAAATTACATATATTTAATTATTTAATAAAGGATTTCAACTAATGTCATGTGTCAACATCAAATCTCTTCTTCCGGTTTTAATTTTATAAGTAAACTAGGAAGAACATCATGTATTATACGGGTTGATAAAATATATTTTTATATACCAAATAATAAAAAGTTCCTTCTTATAAAAAACCCATGTATTGCTTGAACTGAAAAAAACACATCTTGAATAATTTGTAATGAGTGGTGGTTGGATAAGTTTTTTGTGCAATTCTGGATCAAGGGAAGGATGCTGGTGTTTTAGGACAGGGGAATTGTGTTTTAGAGAGATCATGGATAAAAAGATGTAAATGCCCTCATGTGCATAATATATGTCATACTTCACTGAAAATTTTAACAAGGTTAGAGCCAAAGGACGTAGGGTGTAACGAGTTTTCCAAATAAAGGATTGTGACGGTAATTATTGAAGTTAAAGGTTATCCATTGCAATCCGATACAAACATAAAGGAAAAAAAGTGTAATTTACCCTTTAAAGTAATATCTTTAAGTACAAACTTTTTTTTGTAACACATTCAGGTTCTATGATTTCAATTTTGTAATATCCTTAGAGTACTAAAGCTAACTGTTGTTAACTTTTTTTGTCAAGTCAGTGTAAAAAGACTAAAATACTCTTATATATTTATGTTAGTACCGAAACGTGTTACTTTCAAAAAACATAAGAACAATATGTGTAATTAGTTCTAAGAAAATTAAAACCTTATTATATTTCATAAAAAAATATAAAATATGATACGTGAAATATTTAATAATTATATTCCTAAATTTAGTTTTTTATATAACTAATTTGAAAAAGAAATATCATAAATTTAGAACTCATGCATATCATCTCAAATATAATATAAACACACATTTTTATTTTGTTATATTTAATCTACAAATTTTTATTATGATTCTTAGTTTAGTTTAGCTAATATTATACTATAAAATACAATGTAATATTATCTTCACTAAACAAATAATATAATATAATATAATATAATGTAATGTAATGTAATGTAATGTAATGTAATGTAATGTAATATTAAGTAACGTAAATTAAACAAAGAATCATAATAAAATTGTGTAAGTCCGAATATAATAAATGTGTGTTTGTATTATATTTGAGATAATATGCATGAATTTTAAATTTATCATATTAATTTTTAAAATTAATTATATAAAAAATTAAACATCGTCCTTACTATAGGGTTTTCTATCATAATAGACGTTTGGTAATTGTATGTATATTAATTTTAGGAATACAATTATTAAACACTTTTATGTAGCATATTTTATAATATTTTTTACAAATATAATGAGTTTTTATATTTTTTAGAGTTAATTAAACAAATAGTTCTTGTCCTTTATTGCAAGTAACATCTTTAAGTGTTAACAAAAATATATATAATATCTTAGTTATTTTACCTAGACTTAACGGAAAAATTAACAAAATATTTTAGTCATTTAATCTAGACTTAACGGAAAAATTAACAACGGTGAGCCTTAATACTCAAAGGTGTTACAAAATCGAAAGTTAATTAACCACAAGGACTATTTGTATTGTTACAAAAAAAAGTTAGCAGTTAAAGGTGTTACTTTCAATAAATTACAAGGACTATATGTGTAATTAACTTTTTATTTAAAAAAAACATTTTAGTTAAAAGGAAACAAAATTAAACTTATACAAAGAAAAAAAGAATTAATTTTTAAACCTATAACAAATAAAAATTTAATCTGAAATACGTATCTAGGACTGAAACTATATTACTTAACATCAGGATGCAAAAAAAAATATATGAAACAAAATTTATATTCAATCTAAATCTAATTATAACTGTGGTACACATGACCAACTCCGTCTTAACTTTACTCAAACCCCATAATAAAGAAATATAATACGTACGAATAGAACTTAGAACAGATGTGAGAAGGGACTTTATGCTTCTTAGGCTTTGTGTTAGATCCACCCAGCAAGCTTCTAGGGCGAGTCAAGCGGGGAACACCCTGTCACAGGACCAAGCTTTCTAACCCCACTTGAGGTCCTTAATTGATTTTCTACTTTTATATATTATTATAATATGGTGTTTGACATTTAATTAGATTTCTTCTAATAGCTTGTACTTGTTAGCTTTAAAAAAACCAAATACATAGTTTTGTTAATTTTTTTATGTAGTTTTTTTGTTCTAGTTTATTGTTTATGATAAGTTTTAAGTAATCTTATTTGTATTTTTATCAGGTCATTATTTTAAAATTAATGAATTTATGTGTATTAAAAAATAAAAAATAAATAGTTGAATGTCGAAAATGGGTAAAAGATGAAGTGAAATGTGGAAGGTGAGATGCGATGCTAAGGTAGTATATAATGGTGAAAGATGAATAATAGGATTGCATTTAACACATGATGTTATAGGTTATATGTATCGTGTATACTAGGTAGGAAAAATAATGATTTTGGGAGCCGCAAGGTGGAAATAAATCCAACCTTTTGATAACTGAATAGGGGTGTATATAAACTGTTGAAATGACTAAACCGTCCAAACAGTACAAGTTGGTGTGTGAGGATGTGGCGGTTGATTTAAGGCAAGTGATGGCCAGCCCTAAACTTACTTTAGGCTGGTCATTAAGAATTAACAGTTGGTCGCGATTAACGGTTTGTAGCATCCAATACTCATGATTGCACCTTGTGCTTAGTCATCAGTAATAGTTTGGCGACAGTCAACGATTCAAGTAGTGTTTTACGAGTTTGATGAACAGTCAAATTACCGAAGTTGCAAGTAATCTCCTCCTAATGATAATAGTTCTGATATTCCCAGCATTTGGTCAGTTTAAGTTCCAAGGTTCATAGTTCGGTGTCAATGGTTCTAACAATTCACTTTGGAACTTGGAACCATGTAAACCAACTCATACATGCACACACATATAATACGTATACATTTTTTCTTTTTTTGGAATATGTAGTTCCGTATATGTACTACAAGCATTAACCACCTTTATGATTTTAAAACCTAATACATATTAACAATTTTGGCAAAAAAAAACACTAAATTCACTCCCAAAACCCAACCAACCCAACCGGTTCGGCTTGTTGTTTCTAACCCAGTTAGTCATTCGGTCTAGACTTTACATCAAAACCAATCAAATGGGGCCACAAACGCCACTAAAAACATATAAGCATATATATTTTACTTTAACTATCATACATAAAACTTTTATGTAACTGCATAACTCACTCTCTCAGTATATCTAGCTACCACTAGTACATGTGCCTATGAAGTTCTCAATTCAAAATTAGATTTTTTTTGTATATATGACCAATATTTTGTAGCTCAATCAAGTAAGAAAACGACCGTTGCCAGTCAAAATAAAAGAAAAAGAAATTGTATAAGCACAAGTCCATCACTATATAACTTATAATGTTGAATAATATAAACAGAAAAAGGAAGAAAAAATTACAAGATTTAGAATTTGAAGAACACACAACACATGAGACATATATATACCTCTATACATCCAAAATCTTATGCATAGTCTCTAATAAGATACAATCATCTAGAACTACATCACCCCACAGAGGGATGCTACACAAACCAACAATTGCACATCTACAACAACCATAATTATGTTCCCAAAACGCCCTTACACATTCATCGAAAGGTTGCACCGAATCTCATGGATTTAGCTAGTTATAGATTCTAACAGGTTTCTCAAATGTGTGTCGATTCTGCGAAAACCAAAAAATATATAAATAAAAATAGTTCATAATCATTGAGTCACTTCTATATGGTCAGTTTATTCTGATTACAAGTGAAGGCACTAAAATGGACAAGCAGAGTAACAGATCAAAACAGGTTCAAATCAAAAGATTCTCAGACCATAATTTTTTTTCTTTTTAAACACGTGTCAAAAATGTTTACAAAAAGCATATTAATAATCTAGCATTTTTTTCTATAAATTTACCCGTGTGACCCGTTATATATAAACAGAACCTGAATGGAACTAATTAAAAGCAAATGGATCGAATTGCCACCCACATGGTTCTCGAACAATTTTTCTATCATAAAATAACCTTTTTGACAACTTTAAGTTAAATTTAAACTCTTCTTTTTTGGGATTAAAAACACATATCATGATTATGGTATGACAAGATTAATGTAGTACCTGATTCGCAGCATATGAGCGTTTAGATGTATTGTCAGTGTGCTCCACTCCTAGGTACTGTTCCCAAGCACCGTAAACATCTCTTCTCTGAAACCAAACACATATGTGATATATAATATAATTACATATGTGTGATATAATCATTATAATTAACAAACATAGCATAGTGCATGAAAAGAAAAATAAATCGGATTTTAGCAACCAGCTTTAGATTAATTGTAAACCATTACTACTTATTACTGATTTTAGTAACTAATATCATTTTAACTAATTTGACCCGTAACTTACTTGCTGACGTGGAATTGATTGACGCCATGCCATACATCATAACAAATACCACATTTGCAAAAATGATTACATTAAGAGCAGATATTTTTTTACATTTATCGTATGTCACATTGAAAGAGAATCATTAAATGTCACATCATACACACTAAAATGACAAATAAGATGTTACATAAAAATTATTGCAAAAAATGACCTGCTAAGGCTGTGTGGTGTGGTATAAAGCCCCTAGAGGCTTTATCTCACCACGTATGCGCCACATAAGCGAGAGGCTTTGTACGGTGTAGGATAACGCCCCTTTAAAGCCCCTTTTAAACAATATAAAACAGAAAAGAAAAAGGAAATCAGAAAGGAGGAAATCTGATTGTGGGAATGAATGGGTCCCACATGCATACCCTTATAGCGCTCGCCATTGTGCTAACGAAATTGCCCATAACGCCCCCCAATAGCGCCCAGGAAATGGGAGGGGCGCCATGGGGCGCCAAAGAGGGTGAGGTGGCAGGGGCGATAGGCCACACCGGTGGTCTAACAGGTTGAACAGTTCACTTGTTGCTACAATCGATAAGTAATTTGCAACTTGGTTGCTAAAATCAGTAATGAAGTATAGATTGGTTTCTATTTGACATATAATTAGAAAAATGGTTGCTAAAATGAGAAGAAAACGAAAGTAAATTTTGTTAACCTGAAAACGGGTGGAGACAACATCAGAATCCTGAAGATATGTAGGACGACCCAGCGAGAGAAATGCAAACTTCCACTGTTAAATTACAGTTTAGAAGTAATGGAGTTAAAAAAAAAAAAGCAAAACAAAAACAATGATAAAATTTGGTATATGCTTTGAGGGATGAAAAATACCTTTGAAAATTCCTCATCAGAAACCTGTAGTTTTTTTTGTATGCGTACTTTAGCTTCAGCTAATGTTTCACCCTCCCGAATCACAAGAAAAAATGGTTCCCCAAAGTTTTGAACTTGCTGTTAATACAAAATTATATAAATGTGAAATTAAGTAAATATTATAATATGATTAAGACTACTCCACTAAAGCCATAAGTACGTACCACCTGGTTCTGAGACGCGTCTTTTGTAAAATGATAAACATGAATTAGACGATCCTGAGGACCCAGGTCCTTTTCCTCATCTGGAATCTGTAGTAACATAACAGCGTAAAAACACAAAAAACAATATAAAAATACATAAATCTAGCATGAAGCATATAAGCATTTAGAGCAAACCTCCTCAGCACGTAAAGTCCAGTATTGATCATTGATGTTCTCGATTTTTTCGTTCAAAGGGAAAATCTGAATATACAGAAGATTTGAGAAACAAGATTAAAATATTCATAGGTCAAAGTCAACAAAGTAATAAATGGTAATAAATATTCAAACGTTTAATAGTTAATACCTTGTAAATCTTGTGGTAAAAAACCTCAAGCAAACGAAGCTCTGCATCAGGATGAGACAATTCCACCTGTTCCATGATACATTGACCAGTCAACTAGAGAAGAGGTGGCACATTCGACCCTTTTACTTAAGAATGGGATGAATACTCGAGTCTGGTAATGTTTAATTCTTTAACAGGTCAAACAAGTAAACTAAAAAATTATATGAAATGGGTCAATGGTCGCCGAAGTGGACTTTCAATGCATATAGCGCTGCAAACGAACCGAATGTTCAGCGAACAATTCATGAACCGTTTAATAAATGAACCAGCACGAACGAGAAATTTCATTCATTTAGTTAAATGAACAAACATGAACAGAGGTAGTGTTCGCTTATTTATGTTAGCGAACGCTCGGTAACGTGTTCGTTTTTGTTCAATAGTTCATTAGTGTTTTTAATTTTTATATATTATTTATATACTTCAAATATCCGACAAATAAAATACCTTATAAGTACCAGTGTATTATATATTTTGATCATTGTTAGACTAAGTTATTTAAATTAGACAAGTTTATTATTATTAAGGGTACCAAGTTGTAATTAGTTTATCTATATATAGGGCCTTGTATTCTTCATTATTCAATAAGAAAACCTAATTACAATTATACGTTTCAATTTGATATCAGAGCTTATACGCTCCGGGATTCCCTAAACCCTAAATCTGCCGCAGCCTCCTTCTTCTACCCTAAATCTGCCGCAGCCTCCTTCTGCCCTAAATCTGCCGCAAACAGCTAATCACCAATCTGCCGCAGCCTCCTTCTTCTACCCTAAATCTGCCGCAGCCTCCTTCTGCCCTAAATCAGCCGCAAACAGCATATCTAAACCTAACAGCCGCCACAGCCGATCACCAAACCCTAACAGCCGATTATTATGGCTGCCATCACAACCTTTACAAATCAGGAAAAAGCTATCCATAACTCTCACAAGTTTGCTTTCAACCTAAAACCTACAAACTATGGCTATTGGAAACAAATAGTCGAACCTTTCCTTGCCTCTCATAACCTACTCGGTTATGTGAATGGTACCATCCCTTGCCCATTAAAGGATGTTACAACTGGAACAACCACCACTGTCAACCCGAGTTACGCTCCATGGCTTGCCAATGATGCTCATGTCCGTATGCTTATTGTCAACACAGTTTCTGAGGAATCTTTTCAGCATGTTCAAGGACACACTTCTCGTGAGGTATGGTTATCACTTGAACGCGCTTATGCACCCGTTTCTTCCTCTCATGAATTTACTCTCAAAAGCCAACTGTTGCGTATCACCATGAAGGGTGATGAAAAACCGGCTAACTATTTGGCCCGGGCTCAAGAGTATGCTACTGCCCTTGCCAACATAGGAGAACCGATGAAGGAAAAAGATCTGGTCATGTTAACTGTTACCGGCCTTCGTGACGAATATAATGGCCTCAAAGCCAACTTATTGGCTCGTTCCCCTCCTGTTACTTTTACTGAACTACACGGGTTACTAAGTGATCATGACTACATGATCACAAAGATCTTGGCCACCCATCAGCAGGCGCCACACGCCTTATTTGCGGCTGCCACAACCTCACAACAGCCTCTTACAGCTGCTATCCCAACTCCTCCACAGCCAAATATTGATTCCCTACGGCAACAACTTCACAATCTTCAACTCATGGCTTCTCAGTTGGGATATCAACTTCATCCTGCACCTTCTTCACAACCACAAGCTTATTTTGGGTCTCGCTCCTTTAACAACAACAGAGGCAACCGTGGCTCTCGTGGTTCTTCCCGTGGTAACTCTCGTGGTGGCCAAAATAACCGCAATCAGGACAACACTAGCACTCGTCAATTCTCTTGGGCGTCAACACAGAACACAGTCTATGGCCACTGTAACCGTTGTGGCATTGGTCATCTCCCATCTCAATGTCCAAATCAACTGAACCAATCTCGTGCAGCACCACAAGCCAACTTTGCTGCTCACTCTGATGTTGCCTCCCAATCAGGATTCACTTGGAAGCCTGACACCGGATGCAATGGACATGCCACTCCAGACTTATCTAGCATTGACAACTCGGAGGCCTACTTTGGTAATGATTCTTTACTTATTGGTGACGGTAACCCACTACCTATCTTTCATATTGGCTCCTCAACTATTTACTCGCCTAACAAAACCTTTAAATTATCTAATATACTTCACGTTCCTGACCTTAAACAAAACCTTTTGTCCGTTCAAAAATTTTGTGTGGATAATGATGTTTTCTTTGAATTTCACTCGTCTTATTTTGTTGTGAAGGACGAGTCTACACGCACAATCCTCCTAACGGGTCCCAGTGAACAGGGTTTGTACTCCATTCGTCTTCCTCAGCTCCAGTCTATCCCTAAAGTCGCTTTCACGGCTGTCAAAGCTTCTTCTAGCATTTGGCATCAACGTTTAGGACATCCTCATGCTCAAGTTTTTCGTTCAATTATCTCTCATTGTTCTTTACCTATTACTGACAAGTTTTCAAATACATTATGTACTTCTTGTCAACTAGGCAAGTCGTCAAAATTATCTTTATCAGACTCATCTTTTCGTAGCAAAAATTTGTTAGATCTTGTTTATTGTGATGTTTGGGGGCCGTCGCCCGATTTGTCTGTTGATGGTTATCGTTTCTTTTTGTTATGTGTGGATCACCACTCTAGATACATGTGGTTTTATCCCCTAGCTCAAAAATCAGATGTTTACAATGTGCTAACCAACTTTATTAAACTAGTAAAACGACAATTTAACACCAAACTTAAATGCATTCAATCTGATTGGGGGGGAGAGTTTCGTACGATTACATCCTTTTGTACCAGTCACGGTATCATTCATCGCCGCTCTTGTCCTCACACAAGTGAGCAAAATGGGATGGTCGAACGTCGTCATCGGCACGTTGTGGAAACCGGACTTACACTTCTTGCACAATCCAGTCTTCCCCAACGTTTCTGGCAATTTGCTTTTGAGACAGCCGTTTACTTAATCAACCGACTTCCCTCTCGTGTCTCCTCTAACAAATCTCCATATGAACATGTATTTCAACGAAAACCCGACTACTCTTTTCTTCGTGTTTTTGGATGCCAATGCTTTCCTTATCTTCGTCCATATAACCGTCACAAAATTGAATTTCGATCCACTCCTTGCGTCTTTCTTGGCTACAGCCCTGTTCATCATGGCTATCGATGCCTGGACCTATCCACCGAACGAATATACATTGCCCGACATGTTCGCTTTAATGAACATGTCTTTCCATATAACAAACCTGTACCTACCCAAACACCACCACAACATTCCCCACCCGTCTCAATATTTCCTGACCCACCACCCGGTTTTCCAGCTGCACCCACACCACCTACTCCTCCTATACCTCCTACTCCTGCTCCTCCCGAACCTACCCAATCAGACCCACAACTACAAACCGATACTTCTCCTATACCTCCCACTCCTGCACCTCCCGAACCTACCCAATCAGACCCACCAGAACCCTCCACCGAACCCACAGAACCCACCCAAGCACCTAGACCTCGCCCATCCAACCTTCGTCCAAACCCCAAGCCGCCCACTCGTTATAATCCCGCTGCCTATACTGCCACCACTACCCCTACCTTACCCGCTGAGCCCACCACCTTTACCGTTGCTAATAAGTCTTTAGAATGGCGCCAAGCCATGGCTGAAGAGTTGGATGCGCTACATAGGAATGGGACATGGACGTTAGTTCCTCCTGCCCCTCATACTAACTTGGTTGATTGCAAGTGGGTTTACAGGTTAAAAACAGATGCAAGTGGGAACATCAGCAGGTACAAGGCACGACTTGTTGCTAAAGGTTTTCACCAGCAACATGGAGTTGACTATCATGAGACTTTCAGCCCAGTAATCAAACCTGCTACGGTTCGGACTATTTTATCCCTAGCTGTCACCAACAAGTGGATTCTCAGACAATTAGATGTTCAGAATGCCTTTCTGCATGGTGATCTTCAGGAGACAGTCTATATGAGACAACCTCCTGGTTTTGTTGACCCAACTAGGCCAGATCATGTGTGCTTATTACACAAATCTTTATATGGTCTCAAGCAAGCTCCTCGTGCTTGGTTTACTAAATTATCAATGGCTCTTTACCAATTGGGTTTTCACGGGTCCAAAACTGACCCGTCCCTGTTTATTCTTAACAACAATGGTACTTTGGTTTACCTTCTTGTCTATGTAGATGATATTATCATCACAGGCAATCACCCTGGGGCTGTTACTGCTGTTATTGACCGCTTGAGCTCTATGTTTGCAATTAAAGATCTGGGTCCATTACATTATTTTTTGGGCATTGAAGTGGTGCATCATGGTTCGGATCTGGTCCTATCTCAACGAAAATACATTCTTGATATTCTTCATCGTGCAGGCCTTGCAGACTGCAAACCCGTGTCGTCCCCTATGAGTACTTCTCAGATTTTCTTACCTGATGATAGTCCGTTACTTGATGATCCTTCTAGATACAGGCAAACGGTCGGTGCTCTTCAATATGCAACTTTAACTCGTCCGGACATTGCTTTTACAGTTAATAAGGTTTGTCAATTCATGCATGCTCCTACCGAGAATCATTGGGCTGGGGTGAAACGTATTCTGCGTTACTTGAAGGGCACGGCTGATTTGGGTCTCTTATTTCGTCACAACACGGGGTCTACGCTACAAGCCTTTTCTGACTCTCATTGGGCCACTAGTCTTCGGGCGTTCTCGGATTCTGATTGGGCTGGTTGCCCTATCGATCGTCGTTCCACGGGGGGATATGCTGTCTATCTGGGTTCTAATCTTATTTCGTGGTCTGCTCGAAAACAACGAACTGTCTCTCGATCTTCAACAGAATCTGAATATAAGGCTATTGCTGATACTGTAGCAGAACTGATTTGGCTGAAATCTCTTCTTCATGAGCTCGGTCTGGTTAGCAAGGCACCAACGCTTTGGTGTGATAATCTTGGTGCAACCTATCTCTCTGCTAATCCAGTGTTTCATGCTCGTACAAAACATGTTGAAATAGACTATCACTTTGTTCGTGAACAAGTTACTCAAGGGAAGCTGAATGTCAAGTTCATCTCCACTAATGATCAAATTGCTGATGTGTTTACAAAGGCTCTACCTTCACAAAGATTTGAGTTTCTACGGTCCAAGTTGCAGGTCGTTCCCCGCCCTCAACTTGCGGGGGGATGTTAGACTAAGTTATTTAAATTAGACAAGTTTATTATTATTAAGGGTACCAAGTTGTAATTAGTTTATCTATATATAGGGCCTTGTATTCTTCATTATTCAATAAGAAAACCTAATTACAATTATACGTTTCAATTATCATGAACGTTTGTTTGTGTTCATTTATTTACATTTGTGTTCATGAACATTATTTTGTGCTCATTTGTGTTCATGAACGTTCATTGCCTAAAACAAAACACGAACACATTCATTTCCTTAAAGAATGAACACGAACGTAAAATCTCGGTCGATAATTGTTCATGAACACATATATTTTCCTAATGAACAAACAAATCTTGTTCGTCTTCGTTCGGTTCATTTGCAGCCCTAATTGCATACAATACCTTTATCTTTTAATCAAAATAAAATATTATTATTAAATGATGAAAATTATGTCGTCATATATAAACATGTTATATCTGAAACTTGAAAATTGAGAAAAAGTGATTCAGGTCAACTGGACTTACCTTGGTCTTTAGGTCATTAATCACATCACCGACAGTGCTTTGTTTTGGCAACCTAATGGTATGTATGACTACCTAGCAATGGTCAAAAGAAAGATATCAAGAAAAATGAGAAAGTCAAAGCTAAAAAACCAGAAGTGAAAACGATAAGCCAGCACTTACTTCATCTTTTGTCGCATGGTGAAAAGCAACCTTTAGGGTTTTCAAACCTTGCAGTTCAGGAAGAGGAATATCCAGCACCTCATAATACAAAATGTCAGAAGTCTGCATAACAAAAACATATTGATTAAACAAATATGACAAATTTGTCAGTGTAGCAAACGTAATCCTAATGTGACAAAATGGGTGGGTTGTGGAATGGAAAACACAGATTCAGGTCAAAAGTCAAATGATTGATTTGGTACGGGTACTGCTGTGATGACCCAAATACTTTTTGTCAAAAACTTTATTTAAAATAAAACTGGCATCACATATGATTACAACGGTTACATTACTTTAACAATAATTTATTTAAGAGTAAAATGCCATTTTTGTCCCTGTGGTTTGGCCAGTTTTGCGACTTTCGTCCAAAGGCTTGTTTTTCCGCATCTGGATCCAAGTGGTTTGAAATTTTGCCATTTTCATCGGCTCGTTAACTCCATCCATTTTTCTCCGTTAAGTCAAGGGTATTTCCTTCTTTTTGTTGACTTAAAGGGCAATTCGGTCTTTTTCCCTTTATGTACAAGCATTTAGCATATGTACAAGTATTCAAAAGACCCAATTGCCCTTCAAGTTAACAAAAAAAAGACAAAAATACCCCTGACTTAACAGAAAAAAAATAGATGGAGTTAACGAGCCGGATGAAAATGGAAAGATTTCAACCTTTTTGGATCCAGGTGCGAAAAAACAAACCTTTGGACGTAAGTCGCAAAACTGGCCAAACCTCAGGGACGAAAATGGCGTTTTACTCTTTATTTAATAAAAAAAAAAGTCAGTTTTAAGAAATGCACTTTGGGCAACCTTTGACCAGTTTGACTCGTTTTCTTTAAGATATTCTTTTTATTTTACAAGCCGGACCTTCAGAGATAAAAGATAAAATAACCGTAAGTCAAAATTATGAGAAACAAACGTACTTAACGCATCGTTAAATAACTACCAATAGGCATCATCATTTATGTGAGTCAAAATTACAAAATAACCTGATTGTAGTGGGCGAGCATGTCTGACAGATGTTCGACTCCTCGGTACTTGATTGGTTGGGGTTTGGGTTGTTGAGAATAACAGTTATGAGATGTAAGCCTGATTTTAGATGGATCATCTAAGTTCAAATGAGAGGCAACTCTTTCAACAACATCATCATAATTGTTGAGTTTTGACCTGAAATTCAACATAAGCAAACTAAAGTTAAAAAAATATTCAATTTGGGGATATAAAGAACGAGCAAACATTGGGGAACTCACAATTCTAATGAGAACTCGTCCTCCTTGGGTTTCTCCAGTGAACGAAGACGCACAACCTATGTCATTTAATAATAATATTAATATGTTAAACTTTAAAACATGGTTCATTTAGTTAACTGAAACAACATAATATATTATCTGATATTAATTTTGTCCTGAAATCAAAAGGTTAGACTGCTGCCTTTCTGTTACCTAATCACCTTGATGGATGGGTTATCAACTTTTCATCAGGACCAAATTCATATACATCTATGCAGTTGATATCGGTGGGATATCAGTGGGATATCGGTTATCAGTCCGGAACATTGGTTCCGATAAATATCGGCGATATTGACCAATATTGACCGTTATTTTGGACGCTTTGGTTGATGGGGACTCTGAGGAAGATTTCATGGCTTACAATTAGATCATGTTTCAAATATTGGCACTTTTGAGTTTTGACTTTGATATTACTATTAATATTACATGTGTACGTATATAAATTCTGCATGATATCAAGATTACCGATATCCCACCGCAATAACTTTTATCTCAAATATTGGCCCTTGACTACTATAACTGCACAGATATACATTTTTTAAAAGTTCAAGAACTCATACCTAACCGTCTGTTTCATTAAATAAACAAAAAGAACAATACACTCTCAGATGCTTACACTTGTTTTCCAATTTGTTTATTCAGTGAAACCAACAGTTACGAGTAACTGATTTTGTATTATTACCAACAGAATGTGTTAACATGATGTTTTAGTTCTTTTGGAAGAGTAAATATGATCATGAAATTCAGAAGGATGCATATGATATTAATCCTACATATCATTTTGCTAAGCATTCTTACACCTTATAAAGGGCTGTTCACTAACAAACTCAAGATAGTCACGGAATTTGGTGAATTAAAAGATATTAAACTAACAAGAAGAGGTTTCACAGCATACCTGACGGTTATGAACATATTTCAGAAAAGACGGAACATCAGGATAGCGACATTTTACAGTTCCAACCTGAAGAGGTTTCTGAAAGCAAATAATGTCTCCATCTTCAAGCTACAAAACAACATAATATAAAACAAAAGGGCGAGTCAGTTCATAACACTATCAAAGGAATAAGGGCTAAAATGATATGAATACATTATACATACCTGACTAACACGAAATGTGAGCTTTTTATCAACATGTTCACACATAACATTAGGTTCAAATTTAATTTCCTGAACGAGAAAAGAAAAATTTAGGAAACAAATAAAATGATTAATAATAATAATATGAGCATAGAATCATATCAAATTAAACAGACAAAAAGATGACCTCAAACAGTTCTATTTCTTCATCAGGTGCAAAGCCAGCAAGTTCATTTAGCTTTGGCAATATTTCTGTAGGCTTTCCTGTACCCTTCACAAAGAGCCGCCCAACATACCTAACAAGGCAAAAAACGTAAAATAAATTAAAACAAGAACAAGATAAAATATTTACAGATATAATACAGCAGACCGCAAATATTAAGCAGATGACATAAGACTATGTGTTAGTTGGCGCCCATGACCACATAAGCATTGAGGAGAGTTAAACACCGCCCCAAAGGTGATGGGAGCACGGGGTCCACCAACTACAAACCAATCATGCGCACACACTTCATTTTTTTTCTTTATTTTTATTTACAAGTGAAACCGCTACACACTTTTGAGGGAAAAGTGAATGAGAGCCCCCTGCCTACAAGTGAAACCGCTACACACTTTTGAGGGAAAAGTGAGTGAGAGCCCCCTGCCTACGTGGCAGTCACTTTTTCGCTTTTTAGTTAAATCACTACACAGTCTAATATGTTTCGCTAGAATGTGCCCCTAGAAGCACATATAAAGAGTTGTTAGTTATACGAAATTTCCAATATTAATTGCAGTTTAATTCAATTCCATATATTTCATCTTACCAATTCTACCCTTGTCTATTTCTTTTCCCTCTTAATCTCACCAAGCAAAACTGCGTATTTCTATAACTTTATATTTGTGGAAGATTAGAATATATATATATATATATATATATATATATATATATATATATATATATATATATATATATATTATATATATATATATATATATATATATATATATATATAGGTTTAGGATCCTGTAAAAAAGACACTTTTTGTGAGAAGGGTGAGAAGGCATAAGAATTGACATGTAAGCATCATGTTTGGACTTAGGCATGATGTTTTGTGTTGTTTTGGCAAGAAAAACATCAAACATAACAATTTAAGACATAGTGCAATGAATTCTAGGCTTAAAAGTTAAAACACCATGCCAAGAACATTAAGTAGTGTGTTTCAAGTGTTAAATAGTGTTTTTTTAAATTGCACGCCTATAAAACATTGGATTGTGGTTTAAACTGTTATGTTTGGTGTTTTTATTGCCAAAACAACCCAAAATATCATGGCTAAGTTCAAAACATGATGCCTACATGTTAATTCTTATGCCTTCTCACACTTCTCACGAAAAGGGTCTTTTTTACAGGAACCTCACCCTATATATATATATATATATATATGAATATATTTGGAATCTTTTTTTTTTTCGTTAAGAAATAAACATTAGAGACATGTCAATTTTCACTGGGTTGATTGGACGAAATATGAATATTTTTGCATATTTGCAGAAGAAAACACAAAATCTAGATATGCCTATCCTTATAAAAGAACTTAAACTTTATAACACGCAATTATTATGGGTGAAGAAAATGAGAATTGGATTGTAAGGGAAAGGCGGGGATTAGAATAATGCGTCAACTCAAACAAGGGCAAAATTGGTAAAAATGAAAAAAAAAATATAGGATTTAGTTAGTACTTACAAAACGTAAATTTTAATATAATACGTGAATCTTAGTATATATATACATATATGAATGTGTGTGTAGAGAGCAGAGGCTACCGAAGCTCTTCTTTTAAAGGGTCATAAAGCTTAAAGAAAAGTAGGATTTCCTCCTTAGTTTTCACAGGCGGGGGAACTGGCTGTGAATCCTACATCAATAGAAGGATCAGTGAAATTAATAAGATAATCTTTTTAATATAACAATGTAATAAGAAGTTGAAGGTGTATAGTCATATATGAATTCATATCAACGAATATTACCTGCCCCATTTGTACCTCCAAAAACAACTTAAGCTCAGCATTGTTAGCCTTATTTGACACCTCTCTTAAATGTCCAACCTAATCAATAATTAAAAAACATAGATTTAGATTCAGCATGTTAATGTTCAACAAGACAACTGTATAAACAGATTAATAAGTGGAGTTTTTACCCAAACTAGTGTTGGTGGAAAAACTATTTACCAAAATAGTGTTCCTAGTTTATTTTGTAGTTGCCTTTTCTTTTTTAACCAATATATTAAACTTTTTTTTTATATTTCTATTAAATTCAATCAAGTATCTATTTTTTTATTATTGTATGATTCATATTTTTTTCAAACAATCCAATTTATGTTTTTTTTCAAACAAACAAAGATTTATATGTTTCTTTGATTTTAATTTTCCGCCAAAGTAAAACAAGAAGCTAAAATAAATGGATGGTAAAATAAATGGACAACGATCTAAAGTACGAACTTTACAGAAAAAACACATCTGATATTGAACAACAAAAGAAATCAAGAAGTTCATGTTTAATAAAACTTATAAAAGTGCTAAAATAATAGTATGCCAATTACTAAGCTTTTGTAAACTTGCTTTTCTTAGAATCGATTACCAGTAAAAAAGTTTTAAACAAACATATCAAATTTGTGGTTGCTTATTTATTTAGCTAGTTTACATTAAATTTATATATCTCTCCCATTACACATACATAGTTATATACTACATATACATACACACGATACATAATGGATTACATATAAGCATGTTTCAATTTATTTTATTATTCAAATATCACATATACATACACACGATACATAATGGATTACATACAAACATCTTTCAATTTATTTTATTATTCAAATATCTAATATCAGCAAAACGATAATGGGAGTTTTTATTATTTGCGAAGAATTATTGCTAAAAAAAGAATTGGTCGAAAAAATAAAATCAAAGAAATAATAAATATTGGATTGATTGAAAAAAAAATCATGTAAGAATAACAAAATAGATACTTGATTAATTTAATAGAAATAAAAAAAAGTTTGATATGTTAGTTAAAAAAGAAAAGGGAGATAAAAATAAACAAAGAACACTATTTTGGTAAATAGTTTTCAAGGAACACAATTTTGGTAAATAGTTTTTCCACCAACACTTATTTAGGAAAAAACTCTTAATAAGTGTATCAATAAAAATAAAATAAATTAAAATCTCAGAAGTACATACAGATTGAGCTTCTTCTAAAAGAGTCAATGGACGATTTGGACGGTAAGTATGATTTTGGCGCTTTGCCCAAAGCCAGAAACGTTGATGTTGTACTGGTATACCCAATTCTTTGGCTACTTCCTCCTGAAAAGGTAACATTTGGAACTTGTTAGAATAAGATCTATAAAGAGTACATAACAAAAGAACCTAGAATATTAATAAGAAAGTGGGTAAGTAATAATACCTTGAAAAGGGAAAACGATATCTGCTTTTGAATACGGAAACTTCGTACTTTATCATGATCCACTAGGTCAAAAAAAATATTTTTCCCTATTTGTTCATGAAGATTCTCATCACGAGCAACCTACTCACAGAAAGTTACTTATTTACAAAAAAAAACAAAAAAAACAAGGATTTTTTTTTCTAAACGGGTCATGGAAAGTTGTAACCTTTATAATAGTATACAAATGTGCCTCTGCTTTCTCCTTCCTTTTTTGCTCCTTTTCTTCTTGTTCTTTCTTCAACCTAATCTGTAAAAAAAAAAAGTTAATAAATGGTACATGAGTTAAAATCTGTATTATAATTATCAAGATCTTTGGAGTCCCATTTTGTATTAAACGTTTTTCAACTACTTGACCCATTTGAGATAAATCAACCCATTCATACATGAATAGGTTGTAATTGCCACCTGAACAATAAACACTACCAACGAATTGAAGATCTTACTCGCAGGTGTTCAGCCACATCCTTCTCATCCACATTACAGATTATTTTCTCTTTGTCGCTTTCACGGATATACACAAGCATGTATGCATTTGAATACTTCGTAAATTTAAACGGGGAGTTATTGAACCCAGGATTTGCTAGAGGCAACTGTTCCACAAGTATAAAAACAAGTCAAAATTAAGTAAAATCTATCGCAACAAAAAAATGTTAGATGTTTGGCGATAGTTATTTTTTATGTAGAATTCAAATTATATATGTTTTGACCATGTTAACTATTTCTCCAGTTACCTCTTCCTCACCCCCATATTGCTCATCCAATGCTCTCTTCATGTCTTCTTTAGTTACACGTTCATCATCAAATTTCAGCCTACAACAAACTCACTTCAGTGAATGTGTAATAAAGAACCCCAAAGCCCATAATGGTTTGCATAAATAAGTAGTAACAAAACGTATATGCAGATCTAATCAATAGAGGTAACAGTTTCAACCAATTTGTATGAAAACAGGTCAATTTAGGATTGTATTTGTTTCATAACGGGTAAATAACCAAATATATATCGAAGATGTACTTAAACATGAAACGTGTCAAACAAGGCGAATGTGCTAAACAGATCAAAGATCTTTTAAATGGTTTTTACTGAAAACAAATTTTATACTTTTAAGGATATAGGTTTCTACACAACTTGATACAGAAATTGGTTGCAAAAATTTAAAATACTGGAAAATGTGTTGACCGTTTCACCCAACCTGGTCCCACCTGTTTTAAACTGAACATAAAAGTGACCAGTTCCCGAAACCAGTTTGCCACCTCTACTAACCAGAAATAATTTTGTACCATTGATCAGAGAGTGTTGGTCGGATATAGGCATAATAATGTCCGCCATGGACCCCACCACTGTGAACCAGTACACTGCATAAGACAACAATGAATTTGTCATTAAACCAAACAGTGTCTGTGTCGGAAAAGAAAACAAAAAGACTTTCGCCTACGATAGGACTCGGATTATTATTGCAAATAGTGAAGGTACTATCAATTTTATAATTAGATATAAGAATATGATATGAGATGCGGCAGTACCTGTGAAGAGTGTAAAGATTGCGAACACTTCTGTCTGCGTGGGGTGATAAATATTTCCCATTTTCTCTATCAAGATCAAGTTGTAACGGAAATTCATATCGATCATTTATCTGACAAATTTAATAAAAATAATCCAAATGACAATACATACATACATATGCAGGTAGATAGAGGGAGAGAGCATAGAATTCCTAAAGATAGTAGTAAAGAAATTACATAACAATGATTCTTAACAATGTAGTGGTACTAATGACAACATAAATAATGCATTATAAAATAAGTAGTCTACAGAATAATTGCAACTGACCTTCACCATTGTATCTCGCATGAAATCATATTCAAAACGTTTAAGTTGGAGTTGTAGAACAGGGGGGAAATCAATGAACAAAACGCCCTTCTTCGCGTCCTGAAAGTGCATATTTACAAGATTGTTTTGTGAAAAAACAAACCCATGACGCATCATACTCGACAAAAGTAAACCGTATACCAACTTAAATACGGAAATGAGAGGTAAACAAACAGAGAATTTGACTACTGCTAAATCGATCATGCTAATATTATTGTACCCTTTGACCAAAAGTTGAAACTTGACCCCTGATAACTAATAATTAATTGAAGTTCAAAGAAATTCATCCAACCTGCAACCCATGTTGTTCAGCATGATACTTGTTATCACCTTCAAGTCGTTCCACTTCCACATACTTGTCAAAAGAAGCATACACGTCACGACAGCCTTTGACATCAAGTTGAAGGTCTAACACAGCATACAAAGTTCATCAAGAAATTAGAGATTATTACATATGACATTTCAAACTAAAATTAATGAAAACAGGTCAATTCGGGTTGTTGGGTCAAACAGGTAGTCAGGTATAACACAGAAGTAGCTAAAACTGATAAACTGATACATGTCAAATGGGTAACACAGGTCTAAACTAGCCTAACACGTATTCAAATGCATCGAAGCTGGAAAATCCAAAATCATCCTATTCAAAAGTAATATAGCATTCAATATATAATTTTTTAATCGTGTCTAATGTCCATATTTACTGTAGAGCAATTACTTCCCTGCTGCATAATAAAAAGTAATTACTTTTTAAATATGTAAGGAAAAGGGTAAATCTGATTTCAAAAAGAGTAACATGTTAGGGTCGCTAGGATTGAACACACACACACGAAAGCAATAAACGACACGAAGATTTAAAGTGGTTCGATCAGCTGACCTACATCCACTATGCTGCAACTAGGGTTTCTTTATTATTCAGGTGCTTAGGAATTACAAGTACAATGATATCAATATATGGAGACTAATTTAGGGTTAGGAAACTTGTTCCCCAAGTTAGGCCCAAGCCCACATAGAGATAACTAGGGCCGGCTAAATTAAAACCCTAATTTAACTGCCAAATAAAAAACGTGTGGGCCAACCCAAGGCTAGGGCCGGCCACCCTCCCTTGATCGGGCCTCCACACCAATTAGCCCAACAATCTCCCACTTGGAGGCTCGAACAACGCCCAATAGTCTTCAAAATTTGTACATCTTGTAATCTTCCTTTACCACCTAGTTGCAACAGCCTTCTCAACAATTAACCTGAAGGCACGTTGAAGCTCCCACTAAGCCTCAACTCATCAGTCACAACCTGTGACTCGTTCTCTGTCCCTGCCGGCTCTCTTGAGAAATCCTGAGAACACACACTCTCCAATACTAGCAAGAGATTCTCTGGAGAGACTTTTCCATTTGGAATTATGGTCTTTTTAACCCACTGTCGCTCTGAAACTGTAACTGAAACACGCCTTGCGCTCCCATTGTGACAATGTCCCCCGACTGGTTTGACCTTCCAAACACGTTCATCCCGAATCTTCCCTGTGACTCTAGGTTTCTCTCTTGCAAAGGAAACCCTCTTCTGTCCCTGAGATTCTGTGAACTCGACTTTGTTTTTCTCCGGAACTGGAACGTCACTTCCTTCTGATGGTATACTGACCATGTATAATGAGCCTCTTTTCTTTCCACGAGCCATGACCATATTCCCTTTGACAACCTTCCACTGTCCATTCCCGAACTTAACTTCATGTCCCTGATCATCCAACTGGCCAACCGAAATCAACAACCTCTTCTGACCTGGAATAACCCTGACATCTCTTAAAGTCCACGAACCAACTGAAGTATTCAAAACAATGTCACCCATGCCCGTAACATCAAGTACCTCATCATTCGCCAGTTTTACCTTTCCAAAGTCACCTTCTTTCAGATTTTGCAGTGCTTCACTGCTGTGGGTAGCGTGAAATGAAGCACCAGAATCCATGACCACCCAGGAATCCACACTGCTCTCCACACTACAGACTAACGCATCATCATCATCATCACTGTAGTCTCCTGCAGAGTTTATTTCTTTCTTCTGTTTCGAACACTGATTCCTAAAGTGTCCTACTTCATTGCAATTCCAACATACCACATCCTTCCAAACCTTAGACACTCCTCCTCTTGCTCTGACGACTTTCACGCTGATTCTTTCTTCCCCTGGCCTCTGTACTCAATAAAGAACTCGAAGACTCACCTGAACCACGACGTCGAGCATCCTCTCCCAAAATAAGATCCCGCATCTTCGCAAATGTGAATTTACTCGATTCCGAAGTGCTAGTAACAGCAGTTACGGTTCCGGACCAACTATCAGGCAATGAGGATAATAACAGTAGGGCTTGAACCTCATCATCAAACTTAATATCGACAGACACTAAGCGAGACAAGATTTAGTTTAGGTTATTGATGTGATCTGTTACCGAGTCACCCTCCTTCATCCTTCATCCTGGTATTCACAAGCTCTCTAATAAGATAAACCTTATTTGCTGCAGAAGGCTTCTCATACATGTTAGATAATGCTTCCATCATACCTTTAGCTGAGGTCTCCTTCTGGATGTTATAGGCAACATTCTCTGACAGAGAAAGCGTTATCACTGCTCTGGCTTTCTTATCCAACTTCACCCAATCTGCTTGTGGCATATCTTTTGGCTTCTCACCCTCAAGCACTACATCTAAGTCTTTCTGACAAAGTAGTGCCTCAATCTGCATCTTCCACCAACCAAATTTATTCCCATCAAACTTCTCTATTACAACTTTTCCGTCTACAGCCATGGCAATGACTAAACGAAACACTAGTTATGGATAAACAGATAAACGCAGCAAATCAATCTATTTAACACGCAGCGGAATAACGAACTTGATAATCAAAACTGAAACTTTAACTGAAACGATAAAACTTGACAAACGCGGTTGACTCAGGTTCTAGGTTTCTGTAGTCGGTCTCTTTGATTCAGCAAAACTGTTCTTCTGCAAAATAGATCTCTGATTTCGGCTGATTCGGGACTGGTTGTTAAAGCTTTCGAAAAAAACGGAACCTAAACCTTCTTCTGTGACGGCGGCGAAAACCCTAATGGCGGCGGCGGAACCCTAGCAAAGCTAGGTGGCGGCGGCGGTTGACTGGGTGGCTGACGACGAAAGAAATGAAGGTGGCGGTTCTGGTGTTCTCGTGTGATCCCGATCAAGAGCCAAAGCTCTGCTACCAGTTGTTAGGATCGCTAGGATTGAACACACACGAAACTGAACACACACACACGAAAGCAATAAACGACACGAAGATTTAAAGTGATCCGGTCAGCTGACCTACATCCACTGTGCTGCAACTAGGGTTTCTTTATTATTCAGGTGCTTAAGGAATTTCAAGTACAATGATATCAATATATAGAGACTAATCTAGGGTTAGGAAACTTGTTCCCCAAGTTAGGCCCAAGCCCACATAGAGATAACTAGGGCCGGCTAAATTAAAACCCTAAGTTAACTGCCAAATAAAAAACGTGTGGGCCAACCCAATGCTAGGGTTGGCCACCCTCCCTTGATCGGACCTCCACACCAATTAGCCCAACATAACATACAGAAAATATAATTAAATTGTAATTGTTAATACCCATATTGACCAGCACATAAAAAGTAGTGGTTTTGACCAAAACACATTTTAAACCATTACACAACCCGTTTCACCACCTCTAGAAATTAAAATTAACTTGTAATTGTTAATCAAAGACATGTACCATAAAAAGATTCCTTCCTTGTTGATTTGTAGTCTACATTTATGCATTCAATATAGTTCATATGGTGTCCTTCAAATAGTTGTTGAATTGTGCCCTCAACAACAGTTCCCTTCACAATAAAACCACAATTAAGGGTACATAATCAGTAATTTCAAATGAATAAAAAATCACATACCTTCATTTTGTCTTCAAGTTTCTCACAAAGAACCCTATTGAGTTCTTGAACATCATGCTGCATAAAAGAATCATAGGTATCCCAACCAAAAGACTTGGTCAACTCTTTTGTGGCTACACTGGTGTCACTGTACTGAAGCTTATAAAATAAACTCTGTAAAGCCAACGGGATGCTCCCTGACGGCATATCATTCTCCGTTGTAGGCATATGATACACAGCCTGGTTCAAAACTTATATATAAGTACCTTCTTCCAAACATTATTCATTAAAAAAACTCATTATACTATAACATGATGTCTAAATTTTGAAAAATGCTGCCTATTGAATACATTTTGTTTGACCTCTAACCCGTTAAACTTTGATCCCTTCTAAATATATAACCCGTTTGACCCATAAAAAGGCAAAATGCAACCCAAATCAACCAGTTCACCTGTAAATGGGTCAAAACGACTACCACTGGTTATCAATGAGATTAAGTTTCAAATAATCAATATAACTAGTAAAAATCTCCGCGCATTGCGGCAAGAATTCAGTCGCTATCAGTTCAGTTCGTTAGGGTATCGATACAGTACCGCCATTCGGTATAGCAACCGAAAAAAAAAATGCAAAGGTATAATACCGACGTATAATTAACAAACGCAAGTTATTTAAATTAAAGGGTACAACTGAAAGTTAAAAAACACACAAAAAGACAAAAACCACAAAAAGAGGCTCATTTTAGCGTAGATAGGCCTGCTCATTTTAGCAAAAGGAGATGGTGCATTTTAACACCACCTCACTATTCACAAGCATGAACTTTGTAATATATTATTACCAACCTTTCTGAAATATGGGATGTGGTACAATGTCTGGAGTAAAGAGTTCATATAGCAGGTAGCACCTTGATTTTTTAGCCCAACATAACCAGTTTCTTTTTTTGAATCATGTGACCAGTAATCAACAACCTTCCGAACTGCCACGTCAGCTTCAATTATACATGTATCGTTTAGAAGATAGCCTCTACTGGGTTCATATAGCTCGCTTAGAGGCATAAATGAAGTGAAACCCCAATCACTTTCTCGTGCATTAAACTGATGTTGTGTATCTGCAAGGGTAAGAAGACATTCATGACTTTGCTTTCCACATTTACAGCAGGAGACATCAAACATATATATATATTGACCTTTGACCATTATAACTACCTTGTTATCTATTCATGAAGTCGAGACCAGCAAAATTACAGCAAACGACTGAATAAATACTACTTTAGGGTATATACAAGAAAAGACATAAAAAGTACAGCGGAAAAACATAAAAATTGATACTTCAACATATTGGCATCGTTCACAACTTTATACATTAGAATTTTATTGGCAGCATAGATGATAATATCTTTCTGTGTACAGATGAATAGATCATACAGTGTTTTACTCGTATTTAAAGAAAGTTCTCATTTATCATACCTCATCTTACAACTAAATTCCCTGTAAAGCTTCCTTCGTACGATATTTAACGTCTTGCAGAAATGTATTTCATGAAGTGTATTTGTTAAAAAAAATGATTACCTTTTCTCATGGTAAACTTGTTGTGAACTTGATTAACCACGGCTAGGCTAAACTGTGCGTATCTGCTCCAACCATATGGCAATGTTGCGGAATCAGCAACATCAAGATACATTGACAAATGGTCCACATTGTTTCCTTTTGGGAATATGAGCACACCGCCTGACCATTAAACCATGTCAGCAAAATACTACAAACCAACCATCACACTGATATCTTGGCTGAAATTATGGCACACTAAAATATACCATTTATATCCTCCAACAAAGAAAACATCAGAGTATAACTTTTTGCCGGTCAATCTTGAGAAATTTTCTATGGTCCATGTGAACCTTCCTGATGGAGGATCATCAACTACTGATGCCTCAACTGTATTAGTAGCTTCTGCAGGTGTAACTAACAAAACGCGGATGCTATACAAGTTAGTTTACTTGCAAAAGATGTAGCCATACAAACCATCAATCAAATTAGCTACATGTATCTACACGCAGATACACAAGTTACACACAAATTCAGAAAGAAAAAAGGCAGAAAAATGCATATCCAAGTACAGAGCCATTAATAGTTTAATACCATCCATTGGTTGAGGTCCTTCAGCGGTTGCAAACTCAGAATGCGGGACTAGCATCTCTTCCTCTTCCGGCTGCAAGATTAAAGTCAAAAGGTAAATGAATTGGATCTGGATACAAATATTGAACATTTTCTGATCCTCAAAATTCAAAACCCTAGAAATGAAGCATTGTCCAAAAAAAACAGTACAGAGCACTTTTAGGTCAAGTTTCACATTCAAAAACAATCCGATTAAGAGATCGAAACTCATTTATCAGATCAAACAGAGTGATTAAGCAACTTCAATCAACATACACATATACAAACATACACCTATAGATACGAATTGCAGGTTGATGTACATGACGGAACGTGAATTAGTGCGCGTGCATATGAAATAGTACTACACAATTATTCCACAGCTTCTGATCCTCAAATTTCAAAACCCTAGAAATGAAGCATTCTCCATAAACAATAAAAAAACTAAAATCCATGAACCGGAGCACTTTTAGATCATGTTTCATATTCAACAACAATCCGATTAAGAGATCAAAACTCAATTATCAGAACAAAGACAGTAATTACGCAACTTCCATCAACATACACTTATCAGAACAAAGACAGTAATTAAGCAACTTCCATCAACATACACATACAAACATACGCCTAAAGATACGAATTGCATGTTGATATACATGAATGAGTGTGAATTAGTGCGCATGCATATGAAATAATACTACACAATTATTCCACAGCTTCTGATCCTCAAACTTTAAAACCCTAGAAATGAAGCATCCTCCAAAAACAGTAAAAAAGCTATAATCAACGAACCGGATCACTTCTAGATCATGTTTCACATTCAACAACAATCCGATTACGAGATCGAAACTCAATAATCAAATCAAACACAGTAATTAAGCAAGTTAAATCAACATATACATATACAAACATACACCTACAGATACAAATTGCGTGTTGATGTACGTAAATGAGTGTGAATTAGTGCGAATGCATATGAAATAACATTATAAAAACATTCCACAGTTTCTAATCCTCAAAATTCAAAACCCTAGAAATGAAGCATTCTCCATAAACAGTAAAAAAAGCTAAAATCCACGGAGCGGATCACTTTTATTCAAAAATCGATCCGATTAAGAGATCAAAACTCAATTGGCAGATTAAATAGACTAATTAAGCAAGTTAAATCAACATATACATATACAAACATACACCTACAGATACGAATTGCGGTTGATGTACGTAAATGAGAATTAGTGCGCGTGAATATATAATAATACTACACAATTATTCCACAGCTTCTGATCCTCAAAATTTAAAACCCTAGAAATGAAGCATTCTCCATAAAAAGTAAAAAAGCTAAAATCAACGAACCGGATCACTTCTAGATCATGTTTCACATTCAACAACAATCCGATTAAAAGATCGAAACTCAATTGACAAATCAAACAGAGTACTTAAGCAACATAAATCAACATATACATATACAAACATACGCATATAGATACGAATTGCGTGTTGATGTACGTAAATGAGTGTGAATTAGTGCGCGCGCATATGAAATAATACTATAAAACTATTCCACAGCTTCTGATCCTCAAAATTCAAAACCCTAGAAATGAAGCATTCTCCAAAAACAGTAAAAAAAGCTAAAATCAACGAACCGGATCACTTCTAGATCATGTTTCACATTCAACAACAATCCGATTACGAGATCGAAACTCATTATCAGATCAAACACAGTAATTAAGCAACTTAAATCAACATATACGTATACACAAATTCGCCTATAGATACAAATTGCGTGTGCATGTACGTAAACGAGTGTGAATTAGTGTGTGTGCGTGTGAGATAATAGTATCGGTGTGGTTACATCAATAGGAGGCGGAGTCATGTGAGTCATCGGCGGCGATTGGTGGCGGAATTGATCGGAAATCGGCGGTGAGAGGCGGAGGATAGTTTTGATCGAGAAAAGAAAAGGGGGAATGGGTTAAGTGGGGTTGAGGGTAGTTTCGGTAATTTGGGTGGTGGAAAAGAGGAGTAGACGAGAAAGGTTTGTTTGACGGAATCGTGTGGTGGTTGTGTATCGGTGAATGTATCAAGTGAAATGACGATAAAGTCCTTGTGTAGTATATTGGAGTTTACTTTTGAAATGTTGATGATATACTTAGAGGTGTTAATTGTTTTTTTTTTGAGTACTTTTGAAATGTTGATCTTGATGATATACAAAACTATTTTTTTAGGTAAAACGTTTGCATTCTGCGAATCACATCTGTAGTAGAAGAAATAGACCAAATCTCTGCAGTTTGTAAGAAGAAGATTGTTTTGCATTAACTATAAGTAAGTCATATATTCCTGATCTGATAAAGTACCATGTGTTTCAACCTCGTCTTCATCAGCATCAACGTGCACTTCCCTATAATGCAACGACACATTAGGTTGATCGTATTATGTAAACAATTCACCGCTCAAACCCTATTTTTATAAAATTATGTAGCGGTAAACATGCAATGGTAATGTTTCTTTGTGTAACCAAAGGAAATAGTTCAATCCTCTTTAAAATAGGGAATCTTGCTTTCAAGACACCAAAAGCACGCTCAATTACACTCTGAAGTCTTGCATGAGCATAATGCACGTCTTCGGAAGTAGGCTCTGGAATAGGCTCAGAAGTGTCAGCATCATCTTCTGTGTCATGATAACGGGTGTCCATAATCATAAGTGATTGGACATGATGACAAGAAGATCCAACCCCGGATGTTGTTTGGGTTGAGGTTTATTTGCAATTTCCAATGGCAGTATTACCATCAAAAAATTCTGCATAAAGTTCTTGAAAAGGCGATAGAACTGTTTTCAATGATGCAGCCTTCTGATGCCCTCAAACCCAAAGTAAAAAAAAAATGTTATAAGGCCACACGGTGTGGGGGTTGGCATAGGGCCGGCTTGGGCCGGCGCCGCCCCAACACTATTCCCCCCCCCCCCCCCCCCCCGCAGCGTCGTCCCCGAGTCCACATGCCGAAGAAGACGGGCGAATAAGGACAAAAAAAAATAGTCATTTGGCTAATATCCGTTGGACAGAAAAAAAAATTAATAAATTCAAATCAATTCAAAAAAATCCAATCTTTTTATAAATATCACCTATTAAATCCATTACAAACCCATCTTTCTCTCAATCTTTTATAAAAAAATTTCTACTTTTACTACTTTTATATTTTGCTATGGATCAATTCAACCCGTTCAGCCAGAACAACCCGCCAAACCCGAACAGCCCGTTTTCGGGACCGGCGTACTATCTGCAAACGGAGCCGAGCCCGTATTCGCAATTTTCCTTCAACACTTTAGCGGATTGGCAACACTCGCCGAACGCCTTATCGAATCCACAACAAATGCAAGCCATACAAAGCTTGATGATGCGGAACGCGTTTAACACTCAACCGCCACAACCCGTTGAACCTTCTCAACCATCACAACCCGTTGAAGACGACGTTCAAGTCGTTCCCGAGACGCAACCTCAATCTTCCAAACGTAAAAAGGGAGGACGCGCTAGCAAAGGAAGGCAAACGATGGTAGACCAAGATAACCCAACGAAAACGAGCAAACAACTATGGAAGACTATCGAGGAGGAGGCCTTAGCAAAGGCGTTTGTCAGCTCAACGAAAAACCTGATTGTCGGTATGTAAATTTAATTTTTTTTTAGATATTTACTTTTTAATACAATGTTTAATTTTTTTTAATACAAACTTTTGTTAATAGGTAACAAACAAACCGGTGAGGGGTTTTGTAAACAAGTATTACCCAAGTTTCTTGAGTTAATGGGTCAAGGCCCATATCGCGACCTAGACTAGATTTCATCAAAGTGGCGTAAGATGCAACCGAAATTGAACCGTTTTTCGGAGATATATAATAAGTTATTTACAAGTAGTCGTCGAAGCGGGATGAGCGATGACGATGTGTTCAAAGCCGCCTTGGACAAATACCATTTAAACGAAAAAAAATTCCAACACATTCAAGATTGGGAAGTTGTTCGTACGTCCAACAAGTGGGTGCCGGTTCCGAATGAGGTTGAGATGGCTAAGAGCCAAAAGACCTCGGAGACCTGTAGTTTTAGCGCCGGTGGCTCGGATGCGAGATTTCATATCAATTTAAACGATGATGCGGAATTCGACGAGGAAGAGTATGCCGTACGTGAGGAGGAACGTCCCCCGGGTCGAGACAAATCAAAAAAGGAAGCGACTACAAAAGGCAAAGACAAAGTCGAGAAGGAACGAAGGATGGAGGCGTTCATGGCACAATTCAAAGAGTACACGGAGGTGACGGCCCAAAAGGCAAAGGTGAAGGAACGCGCGGTGGAAGAAAGGGCTCGGGCGAGGAAAAGTTATCAAAAAGAATGGGATATATTAACGACCGACGTTAATAGTTATCCCAAAAAAAACGAGCGGCGTTAAAAAATTGCAAGAAAGGATCTTGAGTAAATATGAATGAATTTATTTACTTAATGGTTAGTTTTTAATATGTAATGTTTTTTTAATTGTTTTAATGTTCGGTTTTTTTTATTTTTTTTTAACTTATGTAATGTTTAGATTTTAAAATTAATGAAATTAGTTTTATATCTTATTTACAATCTTGAAAAATAAATGAAGTTAAAAAAATAAAATAAAAAAGATAAAGTTTGTAGGGTAGGGGCATCATCCATTTCCACAAATTCAGCTTGGAGGGGCATCATCCATGATGTCCCATGTGTCGCCTACGTGGAGGGTCATCCTCCTTTGGAGGGTCATCACCATACCATGTAGCCTAAATATTTGTTTGTTGGAATATGTTTAAAAATTATATATATCAACATACCTTCTTAAATTCTTCCCATTCCTCGTTCATTAAGGTAAAAGTATTTGTTTGAGCGTTGTATATGTTCCCGGTTTTGTTTTTCAAATACACCCAGCCTACGTATTTGGCTTTAAGATTATCATATGTATTCTTCATTTGTTTTTGAGTCAAATCCAAGCCAAACTTTTCCTTAAGAACTTTTCCTAAATTATTCCATGAGTCTTTATGCAAATTCAATTCTTTTCTACCCAGTGTATTTGTCTCTTCAATGCAAGTCTCTAATAAGCATTTTAGATGCTCATTTGACCATTGTTGTTTCTCTCCCATTTCTATTAATCAACAAACAACCACTTAACATACTAGGCGCGAATAAAACTCTAATCAAACAATTTAACAAGATGAAAAACAATTATAATCAAACAAACAAAAACTCTAATCAAACAATTTGATGAACAACAATTATAATCAAAAAAAAATTATTCGAACAATTTCTCAAGATGAACAACAATTATAATAAAAAAAATTAATCAAACAATTTATTAAGATGAACATCTATATTCCATAACAAACACAAGATATTAACATACTCATAAGCAAAATCGAAAGTATTCCATAACAAACACAAGAAATTAACATAATCATAAGCAAAATCAGAAGTAACATAGTTAACATATTATAATCCGTATTCTTTAAGAATTAACATATTAGGGTAAATTACACTTTTCGTCTTTTATGTTTGTATCGAATTGCAATGGATAGCCTTTGACTTTAATAATTACAGTCATAGTCCTTTATTTGGATAATTCATTACACCTTAGGTCCTTTAGCACTAACCTAGTTAAAATCAGTCAGATCATGTGCAAGGCACATGAGGGTATTTCGGTCATTTACCATACCTATTTGTTTAAAGTGTATATATATTTACTACATATATACAAACTTAAGTTCTGGGAATAGTGCCAGGCAGCTGGCCTGGCACTTCCCCATTGCTCCAGCCAATTTACGATTTTGCCCCCAGCTTAAAATTACGATTTTGCCTTGAGTTCAAAATAAAATTACGTTTTTACCCCAGCTAAAAGTTACGATTTCACCCACAATTCAAAATAAATTATTATTTTTCCCCAGCTTAAAGTTACGATTTTGCTCCCAGCTTAAATTTACGATTTTGCCCTGAGCTTAAAATAAAAATATGTTTTTGCCCCAGTTAAAAATTACGACTTTGCCCTTAGTTTAAAATAAAAATATGGCTTCACCCCAGCTTAAAATTACAAATTCGCCCTGAGTTGAAAATTATGCTTTTGCCTCCATTTCAGAAATTACGATTTGCCTCCAATTAAAAATTGTAGTCTTCTCATCGTTTTAGGTTTTTTTTTTTCAAAACTGTAGTAATGTTTTATTTTACTTGGTTGACTCAATGTAACATTTTGTGTCAAACACTCGCTCATTGGTACTGACAAATTACTATTTTGCCCCCGGCTCAAAATTTATACGCTTGCCATCGTTTTAATTTTAGTTTTTTTTAACAAAACTAAAGTAGTGTTTTGGTTTAATTAGTTGACTCAATGTATATTTTTAGATCGTGTTATAAATAGTATGTATAAGTAACAAAATATATGCGTATATGTTATGAAACTAAGAAATATTTGGCTTAACGCCGCGCCGCGGGCGGGGCATACCACTAGTTATTAATAAAAAACATGTTTAATGTATCTATATATATATTATTAATAAAAAACACCTTATCCTTGAGTTTTCTTCTCCGCTAGCCACCACCACATCACCACCAACGCACCACCACTACCACCTGCAACAACCAGCACCAACACAAACCACCCCATTAAAATTAACTCTTGTTTCATTGGGACATGCTAAGTTTCGATTTCAAAACAAAAAAAAATCTATAACATCAATGGATGTGAACACTTGCTACACCAGATTTAACCTTACCTCCATAAAACCCAATTTGCAGTCTACACCTTCAACCCATCATCCTATACAATCATAATTTACAACCATTAAACCATTATTTTCATATATAAACTCTTCACACCCTTTAAACCCGTCCTCCTAAACAATTATATTTAGTTAAATTTCACTCCACATTTATGTTTGAATTGGTTGTCAACCGACAGGTCGCTGATGGCACCGTGGTGATGGATTGAGTCCAAAACTTGAATGAAATTTTCATAATAAATCGAGACGAGATCACCACCAACCCACCCAGATGTTCATCAATTGGATCTAAAACTCGAACCAGAAGATGTAGATCCACCAGATCCGAAACTTGAACAAAAACAAAACAGACCTAGAAGATGTGCAGCCGTTGTCATCTCTCTCTGGCTCGTAAACCCGGCCGCCACAACCCGTTCACACGCCTCCGTGTGCAGCCGCAACACCACCGCTCACTGCTCGCCCGGTAGAAGGGGTGGGGGAGATCGGAGATTTGGATTTGGACGGTTTAAGGGGTGTTGATTTCTTGTTCAATTAATTAAAAGGTTGAGTGGGTGTTGATTTCTTGTTTGATTAGTAAAAAGGTTGGATGGGTGAGGGAAATGGAGGTGTGGATTTAGACGATGGGTGGGTTGGGGTTTTGATCAGAGAAGAGTAGGTGTTGGTGGTGGTGGGGTTAAATACTAAACTATTTTATTTTTAAAACAATTTTATTAGATTGGTAAAAATACTAAACTACCCTTGTGTGATCAAAATTAACTTTAGATTTTAACTAGGTTAATGCTAAAGGACCTATGGTGTAGTGAATTATTCAAATAAAAGATTGTGACTGTAAATATTGAAGTTAAAAGGTAAGGGGTTTCCTGAGAACCCCCAAATACCCCCTAGATCCGCCCTTGGTTGGTCAGGATTGTGTCGAAGATATAATAGAAAAAAAAGAATAAACGACGAAAAGTGTAATTTACCCAACATATTATAAACATATTTCACATATTATATTCAGGTTTCCAGAATAATCAGAATTCTTTAACAATTAACATATTATAATCATAAGCAGAATTCTTTAACAATTCATAACATCAAAAAAAAACATTTCTTGAAGATAACGTAACATACCTGTTTCGGCGAAGTAGCAGAGGAGAAGGGAGGAGATCGACGGTGTGGCAGGGAAGGAAGGGCAGCAGTAGCAACGACGTGGCAGGAGCGGCGTCGCGTTGAGGGAAGGAGGAGGGGAGCGATGACGCAACGTGGATGGAGGTGGGGAACCTACAGCGGCAGCATGGAGAAGAGGCGGAGGAGCTACGGCGGCGGCTGTGTATAGGGGAGAAGGGATGAGATAGAGAAAGAGCTAGGGTTTTCTTTGCGGGTGTTTTGTTTGTGGTATCTGGGCATAATGAAAGAATGGAGAAGAGGTTAGAAGACATACACCCACATCTGCACCAAAAAGAGGGCGCACAGACCTTTTTAATGAAATCACTTTGAGAAAAGAAACACATTGCAGACTCAAACATCTTATCGTGGTCTACGTGGGGCAGGCATAAGAGGTCAAGGAGAGTTTTTCTATAAAAAAAACAAACACCCCCTTAGGGTGTGTTTGGTTTAGCTAATTTTAGTTTAAAAGGACTTTTGTTAAAATGACTTATTAACTTATGACTTTTTGAAAAGAAGTTTTTAAAAAGTGTTTAGGTTAGCTTATAAGCCAATAAGTTAAGAAGTAGTTTCTTAAAAAGTGTCTGGTTTAGCTTATTCATGTAAAATGACTAAAAATGACATCCCATGAAAAGGTGTTTTATTTATCTTATTTTTTTTCTCTCTAGCATATTGAAAAACATTTTATGAAATATGTAACATAACATTCGTTTACATATTTTATAATTTCTTGATTAGACCATAATAATATTACATTCCGATTCCTAAAAAAACATAAAAATGCACATATATAACAAACTAATATCATACTATGCTCTTCTTCGTGATTCCATTCCATTATATCTTGCGCAATAATATCTCGTATCGCTGCCATATACATACAATAATCATCTGTACTATTTGTAGACTAAACTTCTTCATGAAGTGCATCACTAGTACCGCGAGGATTGTAAGATTCTTGTTGGGCCGTGTTAAATGCTTCATCAAACATACCAGCCTTTCTAACAAAGTTATGGACAGCCATCGATGCTATCACAATAATCATTTGGTGCTCATATGTGTAATTAACATGCATATCTCTCAAGAACGACCACCTAACTTTCCACACTCCAAAGGTACGTTCAGTGATATTCCGCAATGACGAGTGGTGATAGTTAAATGTCTATTTTGCTCTGCGAGGAGCACGGATAGCACTGCTTTGTCCACATTGAAATTCTGATATAGTTTGACTTTTGTGTGGAGTAAGATACCCTTTAGTATTTGGATATCCAGAATCAACAACGTAAAACAGTTGTTAGTCGTTTCAAACAAGTATTAAAACATAAAAATTGCATTATACTAACCCATTGGATGTGGGCAATTAAGCTCCGGCCTCCGTAAGGCTTCATTGAAGATTCTGGTGTCATATGCACTACCCTCCCATCCTTCCTATACGAATGTAAAACACATGTTAAAATCACAAACAATCATTATACTTTTGTGTCACATATCCTTTTCGAGCAATGTATTTTGTTTGGTCATTCAATCGAACTGATGCCCTCACGTGTGTCCCATCAATAGCGCCAATGCAGTCCTTGAACATTGGATAATACCGAGGATTATTTATTATATGAGCAGGTAGAACATCACTATAGTTTGCGGATGGCTTGATGTTGTTAGCACGCATCTTAAGCACAGCTGCCATATGGAATATTCTATGAATGGTTTCCCTGGAATGATTAAAAGATTCTTAGACAAACCTATTCGTACACCCATGAACCAAATTCACCAAGAAGATTCCGACCGACCCCTCAACAGACACATCAGAGGTTTGTTTCAATCCGTAATTAGTAACAAGATCTATGCATAACTGTCTAAAACTGGCACGTGTAGTCTAAAGATTTCATAACACCGTCTAGGATGGCCAGTTAATATTTCATTATTAAACATCTGGCATGTTCGATCCGACATGTGACATGGCCTTCTTCTATTATGCAAGTCACGAGCTATTACTATCCATTGGACAACTATTCCACGTCATCATCATACGAATCAGAGTCGTCAATATCCATCCTATTAATACAAAGATGTAAACAATAATATATTATGTAAAAAAGTAGAAATAAAACACAATGTCAAATGATAACAAAAATATTAAAATTAAAAGTAAAAATAAAAATACAATGTCAAACCATAACACAAATATTGAAAGTAGAAATAAAACAAAATGTCAAACGATTAAACATAAAGTAAAATGACAAATCATTCTTCCATAAGATACTTAAGTAGCTTCCTCTTTGTTGCATGAATTGTTGGATACATAATCGCTTCACGAATTTGCTTTTTGGTTAAACACGCAATGCACATGTATAATCTTATGATACTTCTTCGAAACCGGGAAAAGTGATGACAATGTTCATGAAATCTGCAATTGTTGGGGAGGCATTATTTGGTGGAAAAGTTTGTGTGCCTTTTGTTTATAAGGCATCTAATACAGTATCAAGCTTTTTTTCGAAAGATGAACTTTTGCTCTTGGTTACACGTTTGTAAGTAAGATCTTTAAATTTCTTCCTTTTACTCGAACTACTTTTATAAAAAACCGCAATAGCAGCAATGAGCATTATTACCTTTTGCAGATGATGATGATCTTTAGGGTTTTATGAAAGAATGGAGAGTAGACTGAGCGTTGATTCCCTCTCAAACGTCAAACCAGTTGTACGTCGTCTTTAGTGTGGCACCGCAATTTATCAACGGATGGGGAGTGGGTATATCGGCAAATGCTAGATATAAGGGGGCAAATGTAAGGGTTTAATGAAGTGGGGATGATTAAATATATTAACAGTATGGTAGATGGGGGACTTGAAGCGGGGGATGAGGATTGATGAAGGCGGCAGATGTAAGGGGGTGGTAGTTGGAGGATTGAAGGCAGCAAATGTAAGGGTTTACGGGAAATTTTTTTTCCAAAATGACTTTTGGGTTTTGATAAGTTACAATTTCATAGACTTTTCAAAAAGCCTTTTCTCCTGTGCAAGTTAAAAGTCAGAATAAAAGTCCTTATGCATTTTCCAAACATTAGTTTTTAACAAGTCAATAAGTTAAAAGTTGGTGCAAAATAAGGAATCCCAAACACCCACTTAGTATTAGAAGGGTAAGGGTGCTCATACGATACGGCGGGATTACAGACATTGCCAAGTTTGTGCATGGTTCGGTTTAGTTTAGCTGAAATTGAAACCCGAGTCATCAGTCAATCTATTCTATTAAGCAATCGTTTCAATTAATTGGTTTAGTTCATTCCATTCAGTTGGATTGTTGGTTTTCGATTTGGTTAATAACCAAACTAAACTTAGGTTAATTTTTTTTCTTAATAATACATTAAATGGAGGTATACATATATGAAATTAATGTATAAATAACTAAAATAGAAATATGTAACATGAATTACATGTAATAGAGGTATAAAAGCTAAAAATATATGGAAAATACGAATTGTTAAGTTCGATAAACGATTTTTTGTTAATTTGGTTTTCGGTTAGTTTGATTATTGATTGATTTCGATTCAGTTTCGTCTTTGTTCGTTAATGATTTAGTTATTTCTCACCCCTATACATTGTTAATGATCACTTAACATATCAAGTTTTTTTAATTAAAAAAACAATAGCAATATTTGCAAGTTCAAAACCCGGATCTCTAATACAACTTATGTTCTCAACAAGATTCCGATCCAAAACATCAATGGATTTGATCTTTGAACCCCAAAGTAGCTAGAAATGTTTGAAATGTTTGGGAAAACGAACAAGACTTTTGCTAGATTTCCCAGAAACACACACGCATGTTAGAGAAATACCGTCTTCATTCATTCTTTTGCAATCATGATGCCATTTTCTGAATGTTGATAGGCAAAGTAGAAGCTTCATAGGTACCTTAACCTTAGTGACCATCTTTGCAGGCTTTACATACAAGAATATCTTCCTTCTTCATGTTCTTGGGTGATTTCAGTTTGTTATTCTCTTATCCTCGGTTTCGAGGCTTGAAAGTCTTGAATCCATGTTGGCTTTTAGAAATGATAAGGTTTGTTGCACAATTGGCCTTTGGATTGTTATATATGTTAATGACCGGAATTGTTGCCAATCTCCTGACATCCCAAATGGGAAGAGTTTGCAAGTCGTGTGGCAAAATATCGAATTTTTCCTCCTCTTCTCTTGATACCGTACAACCTTTCAATGAATCAAAGAACCGCGAGACAATCTTGTTTAGGTCTTCTATTTTCTTAATGGCGAAGCTTTGATGAAATTTCATTTGAGTGGCCTTCGCTGATTTGAACCAATTGACCTTCTTAGAAGTGAACCTAGCAGTTTCTACAATAAAAGTCTCCTTTTTCGTATTCATACACAACGTTTTCCTTTTTCGTATCACTGACTTCATAGAACACCAGTGAAGACTTATCGTCTTGTGCTCCACATATACATCATCCTCTTCTTCCTCAATTTCACTACTTCCACCCACGTTTTCACATATGTTTCCACCATCTCAACCATCATCACTATCATCATAATTATCATTATTGTTTCCATCAACACCTTCATTTTCTTTGTCCTCCCTTTCTTTCTCTCCTTCCTCTTCTTCATCAGACGGCTCATCTACTAATTTCTTTGTTCAGTTTCTGGTTCTATTGTGCCTGACGGTCTCTTCAAGATTTCCTTGCAGCCCAGCTTCCGATTCTTCATTATCATCAGAGTTTACAAACATCTCTTTAAATTTCATTTCAGGTTCGAAACCCATGCTTTGTTGAGTTTCAGTCCGTATTTTGTAGATATTGTACAAATCATCATAAATTGACTTCATGACCTTGTTTTTACTCTTGTTTTTTTCTTTAAATGGTTTATCTTCTTATCTTTCTTCTCCACTGATTTCCTAAAACCAACCACTAAACGACGAAGATTCACAACTTCTTCTTCCCTATCTTCTTCACGCAACTTAAGTTTTTCAACATTTCTTTTAAGAGCGAGAATTTTAAATGTTGTAGTAGTTCCTGATTCGATGATCATGGCATTCTTCAGTTTCTCGTATTTTTCTCTTTCCCTATTGTGTTTTTCAGTTTGTTTAGCCTGACTTAGACTGAGATGAGTTCCTTGTTTTGGCAAGCGACCTTAGGATGAGAAGATTCAGCTACATGAGTCGATTTTCCTTTGGATTTCTTTTGTTCAGCAGGGGTTGCATGTGCTTTCTGTTTGGTTGGTCGAGATTGTGGACGAGGAGGAGGAGGATTGAGATCAAGAATCTTAGCTTCATGAACGGGAAGGTTTCTAATTTTCTTTTTCTTCTTGGCCAGAGTGGAGGAGGATTTCCATAGCAGCGTTGAAGCATTCTTTTCATAGTTTCCTGAATCTCCTAATCATCTTCGGTAAACACCTTCGATTCAGGAGTTTTGGCTCTTGAAGTCTTCTTAGCAGGTCTAGAAGATTCTCCAGAGAACCCTACTCTCTAGCTCGTTTAGACCTCGTCTTCTTGCTAGGCTCACTAGTTTTTTCAGACTCAACCTTCTCTTCTGCTTCCTTGATTAGATCATAAACTTTCTTAACAATCTCCCATCTTTTATCCGTGTACATGTTTTTAAACAACGTCCTTGGTCGGCCAACGCACCATCTACCTAGTGTCATGCAGTCAGTAAACTCTCTAGTTGTCATTTTTGTCAATTCAATCGTTCCTCCTTCCTTTGGTAGATTCTTTTGTTGAAAATCTAGAATCATTTAGACTAATTTTGGATAGCGCAGATTTTTGTTATCGGTTTGATAAGCATTGTTATCTAACTTGTCAAATATCATACCAAAGATGTTGACGGGTAGATCTTGACATAATGCCAACATGCATCCACCCTAGTCTAGACGAATTCCATCATATCCGCCTAATTTGTATTAGAAAGCAGATCTGAAGACCTCAAACAAATATCTCCAGTGACCAATGATACATGCTACAACTCTTTTTTATCTCTACCTTCTTGAAATCACCTTCATATCCAATCTCTTCCATTTTGGGTTTAATTGCATCCAAATTGAAATTCGAGGACACTCCATAGAGTCTTTCAGTTTAAGGACATTGTTCACATCGCTTTCAGTGACCTTGACATACCTTCCATCAACTATAGCAAAGATACGAACTGGTTTTGGTAAAGCTTGATACTTTGCAGTTTTCCATAATTGTACACTTTGATCCCTGAAAATCCCTGGACATTTGGTAATTACATATTGAATACATGAACACTTAAGCCATTTGAATGCGTCAATATAATCTGGATCTACTTCAGTTAATAAGACAGTTTGATTGTGCCTCGAATCGTGTTGCAAGTTCATCGCCATTTTCTGTATAACAAGAGAAATAAAAATAAGTAAGTCCGAAAAAAGAGTTAAATGCCATTTTAGTCCCTGTGGTTTGGGCCATTTTGCCAGTTTAGTCCAAAGTTTTCATTTTTTTCCCGTGGATCCAAAAAGGTTTCACCGTTGCCATTTTAGTCCACTGGGTTAACTTTATCCATATTTTTTGTTAACGAGAAGGGAAATTTGGTCATTTTATATGGCCGAATTGCCCTTCTAGTTAACAGAATTACATATAAAACGACCAAATTGCTCTTCTCGTTATCAGAAAAAATGGATGAAGTTAACCAAGTGGACTAAAATGGCAATGGTGAAACCTTTTTGGATCCACAAGGGGAAAAATGAAACCTTTGGACTAAACTCGCAAAATGACCCAAACCATAAGGACTAAAATGGCATTTAACTCTTCAAAAAATAACTATCTTTGTCGCGGGCTCTATCACTAGGCAACAACAGCAAGACATAACCCTGATGTGCCGACACAATCCTTAAAACCCGAGCAACATCACCTCTCAACTTTAGTCGTGATGCCACTATAAGCAGGTCAACACATGACTGTCGGTGGCCTGCTAGGCTTCAAGGCAACTCCGGCCACACAGACTCAATTGAGCCTGTGTCGTTGGCTGCCACTTGAACTCAGTGTTCGAGATTTTTGCACAAACAACATGGTTGTGTCACCGGTGACACTGGTATGTTGGGCACACCGAGTGTCGCCAAATTCAAAATGACTTGATGCCTTACATCAGCGTCAATACGAAACCTGAATCACTTTTTTGGCTCATAATCAAACTTTTAATGGTTGTCCATATGTGCATATGTATGTTTTATAAACCTTATATATGGAAAAATCTTTGGAGCCAGGGACGTCTCACTCTCACTGGAAGTGGCCTCTCTGTCCTTAGGATAGAGGTAAGGTGTGCCTACATCGCACCTTCCCCAGAGCCTACCAATAGCTGCTATAGCTACGGGTGGATTATACTGGGTATGATTGATTGATTGATATGAAATTTAAATGCTGGTGACTTCCAAACCACTTGAACCGCTTCCATTTTAGCTTAATTCAATCTTACTTCTTGTCACTAACATGTATCAAGAACAAATGTACCCAAACCAAAGTTTATTAACCCAAAAATGATACAACTGAAAATACAATGAACTTTACAAATCACTCTCACAACTCCTCTCACTAGCAGATTATCAACATGATAATCTGCATAGACAACACACAAGAATCAACTCAAAGTGAATTAGCGATATTCTTTAAGCAACCCTAAGTCGCCTAAACAAAGAGAGAGAGAACAATAATGAACTGAGAGATCAATAATGAAGTTAGGTGCAACAGTTCCGGATCCATAAGTATATATAGAGATCCGGACTCTAATCAGTATTCCGGTAAACCCGGTTCTTGTTATAACCATTAGCACATGTGTCCACCAGCTTATATGATATCCATGTCATCCAAGCCCAGCTACAATCTGCTACAACTGCTACAAGCCCATCTGCTACAACTGCTACAAGCTCACTTTAAGCTGCCAAGCCCACCGGCTAGATTTCCAATATAAGCTCAACAAACATGCATGCACAAAAATAAATAAACATAAGATAAGTAGTGTAACTAATAATGGAATTGGTAAATATTCATAAGGTATTATTAACACTTCTCCCCAGCTGCTTCATCATTGGGAAAAATGTAATATTATTAATCTTTCGTATCTACCTGGCCATTTCCCATCAAGTGATTTGTATTAATCGGTAAGTTTTCTTCAAGCAAACTTGCTACTCATAAATGGGTCAAATTTATTATCTCTGTTACTTACTTTTGGTTAGCTGCAGGTTTAAAACAGTTGTTTATGTCTAGAGATTGGTTGTTTGAAGGATGTTTATGATGATATGATGTTGGATGGTGTGCAACCAGAAAACGATATGTTTCGTGCATTGATTGCTGGTAGTATGGAAGGCGTCCGTTTGCAGGATTGTTTCCTCTTCTGAGACCGAATAAATCCATGGGTTTGATTTCGGATTAGCGATATAGAAAAGTATATCAGTGAAGTTGATAATTATTCACAATATCTTATTAAACTAGGGTTTTGAAAATAATTTCATGCTATATCCTTCTTGGTTGTACGTTTCTACGTAAGTTTTAATAGAACCACAAACATACAAGTTATTAAAACTACTTCATGGTTTCACTTTTTTTATATAAAATGACGTTTACGGCTTACCATTCTCCTTTTTTAGAATTCCAAAAATATACTGTCGATACCGTTGCCACGTGCTTATTTTATCGATGTGCTTATTAAATTTTATTCATAATCAAGTTTACGCATTGTAATGCGGTTTTCACCCGATTTCATGTATGTTACTTACTTAAGATATTTACCTGATAGTAATGTAACGTTTTTTGCAGCAATTTTGCTTAGCATTATCTACATTGAGGTTTATGGAAGTCTTAATTTGACTATTGTTGGATCGATACCAGGGCGGGGAAGACTTTTTGATCTGGCCTGAAATAGGAAATCCCAAGGTAATTTGACTATTGTGTGGATCTAACAGGGGTTTCCCCGCTTGTGGGCTTAGGGGATAGTGCTTTCACGGTGGGTCAGACTGCTTTAAAGGCTGCTTCGGGTAAAGTGACCAAACACGAGAAAGCGTGCATTGAAAACCACCACGTGTTTATCCCATTTGCTTTTGATACTTTCGGTTTCCTGGCGCCAGAGGCTGTGGACCTACTTAATAGAGTTTAAAGGTTCATGCATAGTAATTTTATGATCCCGAGATCTATGGACGTGGTTTTAAAAGACTTAGTTTTGTTATTCAAAAAGGGGTAGCGGCGCAGCTTGTTGCCCGTTTACCATCTATCTCGTTGTAAATTCTTTAATGATATTAAAAGCTTGGATATTAAAAAAAAGGTAAGTTGATTTGACAGATTAAAAATGTTAATTATCAGATTATTGAGGGTCAAATAATCAGTTTCAAAGTTGGTTATGTTCTTCAACAGGAGCTTTTTGTGCCACAACTTATTCGGAATAGTCGATAGGCGCTGTGTTGAGGACCCAAAGTCAAGAGCTGCATGGATTTTGCACCAGAAGAAGAGGCTGAAATCTTGGAACCTTTGGTTGAAAATTTGCATATGTTGAGACTTGAATCATCTTGGAAGTCGTTGGGACACAAATGTCTTTTGGCGGTTCCTTAAAACACATGTTGGTATCGTTCCATTCGAGTTTTTTGGTATTCAACTTTATCTAGGTGATCTTGTAGTTGTTTGCTTGTTTTTTACAATGCAATATGTAGGTATGCTAACTTGTTTTAGTCATGGTTGTTAAATCATCTTATTTTTAGTAGTTAACAAACAACTAAACAGTAATGGAATTGTATTCGACAATGTTGTTTGTTACATTTGTTTTTAATGGTTATCATAAATGATCATTTATATACAAGAACAATGGCGAAGCTTGAGATTTCCGACGGGGGGGGGGGGGGGGGGGAAACGTATATACCAAAAAATTTCTATAGAACCGGGGGTCGAAAACATATATACCCAAAAAATTCTATACGAAATCTACATGTATAACACTACTGAGCAAAAAGTTCCGGGGGTCGCCCAACCCACCCCCCCCCCCCCCCGCCCCTTCTAACCTTCGCCCCTGTACAAGAAGACAATAGGTAATACCAATTTAGATGCATAAAATGTTGACAATGCAAAATGTTCTAAATTAATTCACAAATGATACCAGATGTCGTTGTTGTATTGATACAGTAATGCGCCGAACCAACACCAACCGAATTCTCCGGCCACAACATGTGGGGATATTCTGCTAGAGTACCGTATATCAATTGTCGCCGCCGCATCGCACCGGTTTCCTACTAGTAACGATACGTCTTTAACCCATTTTTGTGTTGGTAAACTTAAAACGCAGTTGTATTTAGATTTGATTTAAACTTATACCAGCACGGGTACCATACGAGTGCCGTAACAAGTCGAACTGATATTGACCAAAACCAAATTCCGGATGCATGGAGTAGGGAATCCAACTAGTTATGTTTATTTCAGAATATATTCTATTAACTATCACATTTATCTTCCAACATGCATCCAGTGGGGAATCCAACTAGTTATGTTAATTTCCGAATATATTCTCTTAAAGAATCCAACTAGTTATGTTTATTTCCGAATACATTCTATTAATTATTACAATTACTTTCCAACAACTCCACAGTCCACACGGATATAAATACGAATGCTGGCCACAGTAATGGTAGTTTTACGCAAACATGGTCTCGCAAAACGCTTAACGATTTAATAACCATCGCCTCGGACTCACCACCAGTCAAGGGTCACCTACTCTCCAAGTCCCCTCTCAACAATCAGCAGTCAGCTTCATTCGCATATTGCGACTATCTGATCTGGTAAGTTGTAAATGGTAACCCAGGCTTAAGTTTTAGTCATTTACACTTCAAAGCCTAAATTTGATGCAATGTTTAAAATTATATAGTTAGAACAACCTGAATCCGAGCCGTTTATTAATAGCTTATAGACTATTATTCTTTTAATATTTCTAACGGGTTAAGATAAAATTCTACATGGGTTGATGGGTTTAACTTATGAACTATTATTCTTTTAATATTTCGAATTCCAAATTTAAATGGGTTGACATGTTTATGTTTAGTTTTAGAACAACAACCTGAATCCGAGCCGTTTCTTAATAGTTTGGTGTGTTGCTATATGTTGCTACTTATTTAGAAACCACAGTTACAATGAAGTGAGTATGATAGGGATAAGAATAGGATGAAATATCATATTTGACCGTAAGATCACAAGAACAAGATAACTCATTCTAATGCAATACGATATGATAGGAACAAGATAACTCGTTCTAATGTAATATGACGCTAGCTAGCTCTCACTTCATGGTGTTGTGCTTTCATTCAGGTGATCAAATGGAAAATTATAATATTCTTATTAGTCTTGGTCTAACTCAAAATTGCAGAAGAAATAACACTCGCTATGGAAAACGACGATGTGGAGCTTGGAGACGTAGTCATTATTCAAGAGACGGTCCAAAGTTTGCTTGATTGTGTAAAAACTGAAGGCAACCATATGAGCCAAGATTTGCCATCAATTTTCATGGTAACTAATACACTACGAGATCGAAGCCTAAGTTCTTTCACCCCCCGTGTGGTCTCTATTGGACCTTTGCACAAACAAGATAAGAATGTGCAAGAATTTGAAATGCAGAAACCAAGGTATCTAAGGCGTTTCAATTCCCCACATGAGGAAATACTGAAATTATGTATGGAGAAGGTGTACTCTTCAATGGAACAAATCAAGGCATGTTATGTTTGGACCAAGCACTTGATGACCCGGTAATTGTTTGACCCGGTTCACAGCCCAAACCGTGTCCCAGCCATGCATTAGCTGTAACAAGCTGTTGCAAATATTATTATTTTTGAATTTGGTTTGTTTCCTTTCAGTATTTCAAGTCATAATACTTTCCTTTCTTTTCAGTATATTTTTTATTATTTAAAGGACCTTTGTAGTCCCTGTAATTTCATCCAGTTTTGAAAGCAATAAAAAACCCGCAAAGAGTCGTGATCTAGTTCGATCACAAAATCATTGTGTTATGAGTTTATGCTTTGATTATCGATTGTATACCAACAATTGGTATCAGAGCACCAGGTCGAAACCAGTTGAAGTAAAGCAGAGCAGTGTTTTAGGCCAAAGAACATGTCAGGCGGAGACGTTGTTCAAACCGGCGCAAGCGGCGCGGGGATCCAAGTCCGAGAGCACAGTGGTGTCTCTTTTCAGTGCCCAAAGCTCTCTTCAACTAGTTACAACTCCTGGGCAGTAATGATGGAAGCCATCATGGACGCACAAGGTTTGTGGCAGGCAATCGAACTACCAGAGGGTGAAGAACTGGACGAGAAAAAGAACAAGCAGGCAAGAGCATTCCTGTTTCAGTCGCTACCTGAAGATGTGTTACTTCAGGTTGCGAAGAAGCGTGAAGCAAAGACGTTTGGGAGGCGTTGCGTGTTCGATACTTAGGGGCAGAGCGGGTAAAAAAGGCCCGGGTACAAACCCTACGAAGCGAACTAGAAGTGTTACGTATGAAAGAGACGGAGTCGATCGAAGAATTTGCGGGCAAACTCTCTGGAATAGCATCAAAGTTTAGTACTTTGGGGAGTACTTTGGAAGATGTGACGATTGTTCGAAAGTTTTTCGACTCAGTACCAGATAAGTTTCTTCAACTTGTTGCTTCTGTTGAACAAACGGAAGATTTGGAGACCAAGCCGTTTGAGGGGCCGTGGGAAGGTTAAAGGCCTATGAGGAACGACTAAGGGGGCGTTCTAAAAAAAGCGATTCACATGGCAGGTTGTTGTTTTCTAAGGATGTAGGGAAAACAAAACTGGGAAATATTGATGAAATGGGTCGTGAACAAGGTAATGGAGGTTCCAGTCGAGGTCGTAGCCGAGGGTATCGAGGACGTGATAGTCACCGAGGGAGAGGTAGCCACAGAAATGCAGGTGGCTCGGTCAGGAACAAGGACCGAGCTAAGTGTTTCAAGTGTCAAAATCTAGGCCATTATGCATCTGAATGCAAGGGCGAAAGAAAGGAAGATGATGAAGCCAATTTGACACAAACAGTAGAAGATGAACCTGCACTTTTAATGGTCGAAAGCATGAAAATTCTTTTGAATGAAGATAAGGTAATCCCTAGCCTCTACACTAATGACTCTAAAGAACCCGGGTTATGGTATCTCGACAACGGTGCGAGCAACCATATGACCGGGAGGCGAGATTTCTTTACCATGATTAATAGTGGTATATCGGGGTTGATTCGGTTTGGTGACGGGTCAATGGTTGAAATCAAAGGAAAAGACACTATAATATTGGAATGTAAAAACGGGGAACAAAGGATGTTATCAGATGTATATTACATCCCGGACCTTTGTAGCAATATCATTAGTCTTGGTCAATTGACCGAGAACGGTTGCCGAATTGTGATGATAAGGGAACACCTTTGGCTTTATGAAGAAGGTGGCAAGCTACTGATGAAGGTTCCAAGGTCCATGAACAGGTTGTACAAAATCTCACTGAAAATTGGGTCCCCCGTTTGCTTACTAAATGTTTTGGACAACAAAGATTGGCTTTGGCATGCGCGTTTGGGCCATTTAAACTTCCAAGCTATGGGTAACATGTCTAGGAAGCAAATGGTACGAGGGGTGCCTAAATTCAATCTCCAAACTCGTGTATGTGATGTTTGCCTTGCCGGAAAGCAGTGTCGCCTACCATTCCCAAAAGAAACAAAGTTCCGTGCCACACAACAATTGGAGCTTGTACATATTGACCTGTGTGGGCCGATCAGTCCAACTACTCGAGCTGGAGGTAAATATATTTTCTTGCTGATTGATGACTTTACTAGGTACATGTGGTTTTTTATTCAAAAAACCAAAGATGAAGCACTAAGTAACTTCAAGAAATTCAAGCAAGCTGTTGAGTTGGAGAGTTCATGCAAAATCAAAGTCGTGAGGTCAGACCGCGGAGGAGAGTTCATGTCCAAACTATTCACTAACTATTGTGAGGAAGAAGGCATCAAACATTTGTTCACAGCTTCGTACACTCTGCAACAAAACGGGGTCGTGGAGAGAAGAAATCAAACCGTGTTGGGAGTGACTAGAAGTATTATGAAGGCCATGGATGTTCCTCAAGACATATGGGCAGAAGCGGTAAGGCACTCGGTATTTCTCTTAAATCGGCTTCCAACTAAAGCCTTGAAACTCAGTACCCCGTATGAGGCTTGGTATAGAAAACGACCAAACCTTGACCACCTTAGGGTGTTCGGGTGCATGGCTCATATGAAGAACCCAACAGTTCACATGAAGAAGTTAGAGGATCGGAGTATTCGGGTCGTGTATCTTGGAACTGAACCTGGAAGTAAGGCGTACAGGTTATACGACCCGGTGGGTAACCGACTTTATGTGAGTCGGGATGTGCGATTTGAAAAGAACATGAAGCCAATTTGGGATGATCACTTGGCTCGCATGGAGTCAAGAAATGGACCAGAATGGGTGAACTTTATTATTGATACTAACTCCTTTATAGGAACTGATCAAAACTTTCCATCCACAAGTGATAATCATGCTTCTCAAAATGGCGAGTTCAGCCCAGTTCACTCGAACCAGCCTGAAGCCGAGTCCGCGATCTCGGAAATTTTTGAAGTTCCATCTTCTGGTGCTTCAACTCCCGGGTCAGCGCCACGTGATGATACTCCTCTAAGTGGCTTTCGAACAATTGATGATATATACTCCCGAACTGTCCCTATTGAGGTTGATGTCAATGAGTTACTACTCATTGATGATGAACCTTTATGTTTTAGAGAAGCAACAGGAAAGAAGTCATGGGAAGATGCAATGCAGCGGGAAATCGACTCGATTGAAAAAAACCAAACCTGGAAGTTGGTTAAACTGCCAAATGGGCACAAGCCAATAGGCTTGAAGTGGGTGTATAAATTAAAACGTGATGCAGCGGGAAAAATCACGAAACATAAGGCGAGGTTGGTCGCAAAAGGTTACGTGCAACAACCGGGTGTGGATTTTGATGAAGTTTTTGCCCCGGTAGCCCGCCTTGAAACCATAAGGCTCTTACTTGCTCTATCCGCTAGACTTAGTTGGGAGGTGCACCATTTAGATGTCAAATCGGCATTCCTTTATGGTGACCTCAAAGAAGAAGTCTACGTTGAACAACCAGTCGGTTTTGTCGTACCCGGGAAGGAAGACTTAGTATACAAGCTCGACAAGGCCTTGCATGGCCTAAGGCAAGCCCGTCGAGCTTGGAATACACGGTTGAACAACACCTTGTTGCGTCTTGGTTTTAAAAGATGCCCACATGAACAGGCGGTGTACAAGCTTTCAGATGCGTCGACACTTGTTGTGGGGGTTTATGTTGATGACTTGATTGTAGCCGGACCCGACAAAAATAAAATAATGGCTTTCAAGATGCAAATGGAGAGAGAATTTGAAATGAGCGATTTGGGAATCCTTTCCTACTACTTAGGTATCGAAGTAAAGCAAGAAGCAAAATGTATACTCTTGAAACAAGAAGCATATGCCAAAAAGATACTTCAAAGTGCAGGTATGTTAGACTGTAAGTCCTCTAAAATACCCATGGAACCAAAGCTGAGTTTGATTAAAGATGGTGAGGAGGAACCGGTTGATGCAAAATCATTTCGGAGGATCATTGGAAGTCTTCGATACCTAGTCCATACGAGACCCGACTTGTCTTACGCAGTTGGCTCGGTGAGCCGGTTCATGGCAAACCCGAAACTGAGCCATATGCATGCCATAAAACATATCTTGAGGTACATAAAAGAACTCTCAGTTACGGGTTAAAATACGGCTGCAATGGTGATACAAAACTTGTGGGGTTCTGTGATAGCAGTGACGGCAGTGACAAGAATGATGCAAGGAGCACAACCGGGATGGCTTTCTTCTTCGGTGAATCTTTGTTATCGTGGAACTCACAAAAACAGAAGACGGTAGCTCTCTCATCGTGTGAGTCGGAATTCATGGCGGCTACGGCTGCCGCATGTCAAGCTCTCTGTCTTAGAGGTTTGTTATGTGACTTGACTGGATGGAAGGAAGAGAGGGTGTTATTACGAGTCGACAATAGATCAGCAATAGCATTGATGAAGAACCCGGTGTTTCACGGGAGAAGCAAACACATAAACACCCGTTTTCATTTCATACGGGAATGTATTGAAAGAGAAGAGATCACTGTTGAGCATATAGATGGAAACAAGCAAAAGGCCGACATTCTAACTAAAGCTCTACCACGGTTGAAATTTGAAGAGATGTGTCAACTGTATATGCAAAGAAGTTGCATGGGCAGGATATTACGAAGAACAGTGGAAAACACTGAATAATTACTGTAATGGTTACTGGCCAAAACGTATTGCCTGGTTGAGGAGGACTTACTTCGCTAGTCCTTGGAATATCATTGCTCTAATTGCTGGAATAATCCTTTTTGCTCTAACTGCAGTTCAGACCATCTTTACCATTAAGCCAACCAGCTGGTAGCAATGATTATTAGACTTTTACCCCTAGTTTTATCTCATTTTCTTGTTCACTTGATGCTTAACAATTATTATGGTTCACAAAGTTCATGAACATAAAAAATGGGACATGATTCTAATAAAACAAACGTGTTTTGATTGGTTAGAGATATAACTTAATTCCATCAACCAAAATTTAAGATTACTTCAATCTCTCAAGAAAAGTTAAAATTCCAAGAGTTGAAGATATGGTTTCATGTGAGTGATGGACAAGATTGATGAGAATTCGTATTTATAGAACTAGATATGAATGAGTTTGAAAAAAATATAAGCTTTGAGAAGAAACTTAATGTGACATGAAAAACAAGGTATAGTGATAAAAAAAAATAGTTTATAACTTCCGCAATTAAATATTCTCTCTCATTAATTAGGCAAAAAAACATTTTATCCTTCAAATTTCAAATTTTATCTTATATATATATATATATATCAAAATTTATCTTACATATATCCTGCACATATCAAAATTTATTCTACAGTTTATCGTACATGTATCGAAAGTTGTCCTTCACCATAAATTAGGTTTTCCTGCAAGAGAAGTTTTTTTTAAAAATGAGCTATAAATTTAAGTAGTTAGCTAATTTAAGAGAATACAATATATTAATTAAAATTGTAAATTTAACTATATGTCATCACAGTAACATTAAACTAGTACTGCACTCGTCCACTGGGACAGGTTCTTAAACTTTACAACATACATTGAAGATCTATGTAACATCTTATCCAACTTGGTAGTATTGCACCCGTCCCAGTGGACGAGTTCCTAAAATTTACAACATTCAAACTATGTGTAAATTGAAGATCTATATAACATCTTATCCAACTAGGATTAGTAGACGTAAAATTTGATAAATTCCCATACATGTTAACTAAAATCTTGTTATTTAGTTGATGCAATTTAACATCTACGCTTCATTGTGTATAATCCATAAATTTTAAGGAAAAAACAAACAATAACTAAATAGCTTCAAATATATAATATATTTGAATTACAAATGTATGAAACATAATTAACAACATCAAAAAATATTATACTTTATATAAAATACAACTCTATTTTTCAATAGAAAATACATCAGAATTTGAAAAAAAAAACATAGCTACGTATATATATATATATATATATATATATATATATTTAAGTTGACTGAAGTTTATAACATGCTTTCTATTTCGTTAGATTTAAATGATTCATGATAAATAAAAATTATTGATAAAAATCTTATTGGATATGGTATTAGTATTCATGTTCATGCTTGTTGGTTTTCATTATTAGCTATTAATTAATTAATAACTATAACTATTAGAATATAATAGGGTAACACGTCTTTGTAGGTAGGTTTAGCTTAAATTCAATTCAGTTTTGCTTGTTGACTAAAAATCTATATATAATTTCAATCATATGTTTTTTTTGATATACCGCTGTAACGTGAATAAATAAGTTTGTAAACAAATAAGCATAGGTATTTTTTTATCCATCTAGTCATTTTAAATTACATTTCTATTTTCAGTTTCGAAAACAAAATAAACCAAATCCGAAAAACACAACATATGGGGATGATCGTATGATTTCACAAATTCATAATGTCTATTAGTGGTTTGAAGTTCATGAAACAATATAAAACCTTACATCATTTTATGTTAAGCACACTAACTCTCACTTGGACACAAATAAAATTATGTACCTTGAATACAACCTATGTAACATTGTAAGCCGTTTATTTATATGGTCAAGCAGTTGATAGGTCAAAGCAAATTAACAAGTTGTACTGAGGTTTTAAATGTGGTAAACAACTTGTAAATAGTATGTAAACAAATTGTAATAAACCGGTAAAGAAGTTGAATATACAAGTGAGAATAATCCTCAAGTTATATTTTTTTTTACAGTTAGAGATCACACCTACACCATTTATTCGAGATAAGAAAAAAAATTCCACGGCGCAACTTTAATAGTATATTATATGGATTAATGATTAGATTAGACTATGTGAAATAAAACAATAATGTAGCGACATCTTTGTAAACGAGTGAAACATTGACAATAGATGAATAAGATGTATGCATGTGATAATTACTCCACATGTGTTGGTAATTATACTTTAAAGTGAATATTGTTGCATGCAATACATGTGTTATAACATAATCATTGATGTATACATTGTATGTGTTACCAATGTAGAATATGCATCGGTGACTACATTAGATGTCTTACTTATTATACTTTAGTGTAATCATTAGTTTATATAAGGTTGAGGGGTACGGTGTGGCTATCCTCCTCACTGACCACCCCCTCCCTCACCTCACACCATCTTCTTTTTCATCCTTTAAAGAGGGTGGTGTTCCCCTTCCCCTCCAATAGAGGGGGAGGGTGTATTCTGTCGGAAGGATGTCACATCAGCCCCATGACCTCCTCCCTGATACCACATCCTCAACCTAATGCATATGTTAGTAATTATACTATATCGTAATCATTGCTGCATACGTTTTATATGCATTTTACTATCATATATCAATGATTACACTACATGTGACTTCTAATTATACATTACTGTATGCAATAACGATCACACTATATGCTTTACTGATTATACCTTAGCATACCCTCCATGTGTCATTTATTCTGTTTCGATATTATCTTGTTCAATATGTTAGGAAAAGCAGCGGATCCAAATATCCAATTACTCTGGTTCAAATTTGAAATTAGTCACCTTTTTTTCTTCGTATTTACCCTATAATTAACATTTGTAAATAATATACCGATCTTAATTTTAGATTTGTTCTCTTTTAATTTTGATTTCGATCATATCTTTCGATAGGTTCTATTCAAAATTCGTTAAAGAATTCAAATACGTAAAACAGATTTAGTCATATTACGCAAAACAGGTTTAGACAGATGAGAAATATAAACATACATGCGCTAAGTTAATCAGATACAAAGCAATTTACCGCTAAAACAAGAAACACTCAATCCTTTTCATCAAAATCCAATTCTACATAGTGAAAGTTATTTATTTTTTTGAACGGCCAACTAAATCACCAGATAAGCATTATGGAATGCCCTCAAGCGAGTAAATACATACCCTCCTCCATAACAGTCAGAGTTGAACGCATATCCGAACCACCAATTATTTAAACCCTACTATTTATATATATATATATATATAAACCCACATCATTCTTGTATCCATTGCCATTTGCAAAAATCTTGATGGGACTTTCCCTCAACTTGTGGTATCTAGAAAGATAGAATTATATTATATTGACGACAAATTTGACAAAATCAGACGTCAATTTCGGGGGATTGAGAAATCCGAAAAAAGGGTAGAAGCAACCGCGTTTGTCGTGTCCAAATGTTCGATGTTCTTAACAAACATTTATATTTTATTTATTTTATAATATAATATAATCTAACACCGGTTCATTCATTCTCTTGAACTAATCAAAGCCCACAAAACTATTTTAAAAAAATGTTGAGACTAATTCAACACTTGTTATCTGGTTGGTAATCATTTGTCTTGTTCTTAAATAAGATCTATAATTCTCTTTTAATTTCTACCAAATTTAGATGCTTTGACCCTTTCCCTTGTTCTTGTTTGACTTTTGATTAGTTCATCCCTTTTTGGTCTTCTTGTTTTCCATTTGTGTGTATATAATGCTTGTAGTTCTTTAGTTCTTGATGTTCAATATTGTTTAATCTTGCTTTTATCTTGACAATCTTGGAGTTATTTGAAGTGGGTTTGGGGTTAAATTTGTAGGTTTTTGATAAAGTTTTGATCTTTGTTTCATTGAGCTAAAAAAGTTGGTGAAAGAAGATTCAAGATTGAATCTTTATGCTAAAAGCAGAAAAGGGTTTTCTTGTGAAGTGAAATTGTGTTGACTGTTGACAATTTGGAGTCAAATTGAAGTGGGGTTTGGTTTAAGTTTGTGGGGGTTTTGATAAAGTTTTGATCTTTGTTTCATTGAGCAAAAGAGTTGGTGAAAGTCTGAAAGATTCAAGATTGGATCTTTATGTTAAAAGCAGAAAAGGGTTTTCTTGAGAGGTGAAATTAATCAAATTATGATATTGTGTTGACAATCTTGGAGTCAATGAAGTGGGTTTGACTTTATTTTGATGGGTTTTTTATAAAGCTCAGATTTTTGTTCATTTGAGCAAATTTGGTGGGAAAATTGGATCTTTATGTTAATAAGTGGAACAAGGATTTCTTGAGAAGTGATTGAAGCTCAATGGGGAATACCTGTGTTGGACCAAATATTTCGAAAAATGGATTTTTTCAATCGGTTTCAGCTGCAATGTGGCGAACCCCATCCGAACCACCTACCCCTAATGGAGAACAATCGTCGACTCATTCGAAACAACCCGAATCACCATTGCCGGTTCAAAACAAGCCGCCTGAACCGATAACGATTCCGAAACCCGAAAAGAAACAAGAACAACCCGCGAAGCCCAAAAAAGGTCCCCAAATGAAACGGGTATCAAGCGCTGGGCTTCGAACCGATTCAGTCTTACAAAGAAAAACTGGTTCTTTGAAGGAGTTTTTTCACTTTAGGGAAGAAGTTAGGCCAAGGGCAATTTGGTACAACTTTTCTTTGTACAGAAAAGTCAACGGGTCAACAATACGCTTGCAAATCGATTGCAAAACGAAAACTGTTGACTGACGAAGATGTTGAAGATGTGAGAAGAGAAATTCAAATAATGCATCATTTGGCGGGTCACCCGAATGTTATAGCGATAAAAGGGGCTTATGAGGATGCGATCGCGGTTCATGTTGTTATGGAGTTATGTGCGGGTGGTGAGCTTTTCGATAGGATTATTCAAATCGGACATTATACTGAAAAAAAGGCATCTGAGCTTACAAGAACGATTGTTGGTGTTGTTGAAACTTGTCATTCTTTAGGGGTTATGCATCGGGATTTAAAGCCTGAGAATTTCTTGCTTGTGGATAAGAAAGAAGATGCATTTTTGAAAACGATCGATTTTGGATTATCCGTTTTCTTTAAGCCAGGTATATTTTGAGTTATTTTTGTTGGAATTTATGTTGTGTGTGTGTGATTATTTAGATTGGAAGAATCAAATAATTAGATAATAAGTTGCTTATTGCTGCAGATAGTTAATTATGCATTTATAATATTCATTTATCCAAATATATTTATATTTACCCAATATAGTTAGAAACTCATGATCATGATCAAGTTTTCCCAAACATTATAATCAGTCTGTCAATAACTTTTTTCACGTTATCCAAATCGAATTATGTTGACTCTAAACTATTAGAATCCATGATCATGACAAGTTCATCTAAACCAGAGGTTGCAAACTAGGTGGTTTGGTAAGGGGTCAAACGGGTCACTTTTGTTACGGGTTAGATTTGGCTGGGTTGACCCAGAATGTTTTTTGTATATTATTTATAAATTATTATAATAAAAAGTTATATATATTTTCGATAATAATCTGACATTTTGAGTAAAATGATTATTTTGAGTAATACTTTGGTGTATGAGCCATTTCCTTTTTAGTTGATTCTCTTTACCTGTGTTACCAATTGGGTAAGACATAACCCGAATTGACCCGTTCATAAGTTAATGGGCCGTAAATGCCATTTCTAAGTTAACCCGAACACTGTGAAATTGCAATAGTTAGTTTAAATGCACATCCAAACACTTCTTTATTTGGTTTTGAGAATTTTCAGTTTGCGCACTCTCTACTCTCTAGCTCGTCTACGCTTTTCTCATCTTTTTGTTTAAAAGATGCTTCATAATTAGTACATAACTGATTAACACTAATAGTTCTAATGTTTAAAATTTTCCGTAATTAGATGGACTAAACGCAGGCAACTAAAAAACAATAAATCATACAGATGTCATTCGGCTGTGTTACAAATCCTTGAATTATATGCATGATCAAATTTTCAGCAAGTAGGCCCATACTACCCCAAAAGGAAATGATATATATGTGTGGGGGGGGGGGGGGGGGGTGGGGGGTTATCCTACTTGTTTACAAGATATGCTTCCATGAACTTGAAATGCTTTTGCTAAATCAGGGGTTCACATTTAAGTTTTGAATTATTTTATGGTAAACATAAAAGTTCTGCAAAGTTAGGATATGTATGCATGTATGTGCGCACACACACATATATATACATACATATATATCGTGTGCTGCATGAGTTTTGAATAATTTTATGGTTAACCAAACTGATACATTTTATTTAAATAAAGTAAGTTAATAGATTACAAACACTTAAGTACACTCTGGGTGACTTTAAACTATCAACTCGTATCCCTTTTAGCCAAATGCTTAATATTTACCCATTGGACACATTAGCAGTATAATGTTATCCGAATTGACTTTGGCCCCAATTTGAGTGGTTTCTAATTTAAAACTTTCAATTAACATTTGATTCGTTTCTTAGGTGAATCGTTTAATGACGTGGTTGGCAGCCCGTATTATGTTGCACCAGAAGTTTTAAGAAAACGTTACGGTCCTGAAGCAGATGTTTGGAGTGCAGGAGTTATTGTTTACATCTTATTAAGTGGAGTACCTCCATTTTGGGCTGGTAAGTATTTTTTTTTTGTGTGAAATTACATATTTACCCTCCCCTCCTTTCAGATCCTGAAATAAATGCAACAATTTTTTTACTTGACAATTGGAAAAATGATAATTTTAATTTTTTAGAAGAGTAAAGTACACAGATGGTCCTTGTGGTTTACCAAGATTTTGGAATTGGTCCCTAGCTTTCCAAAAGTACACGGATGGTCCCTGTGGTTTGCACTTTGTAACGATTTTAGTTCCCAACTTTACCAAAAGTACATGGATTGCCCCTGTGATTTGCACTTTGTTACACATTTAGCCTTTAACTTGGACCTATTGAAACCTTTAGATTTGTTAGCTGGGGACTAATTGTGTTACAAAGTGCAAATCACAGGGACTATTCGTATACTTTTGACAACCTAGGGATTAAATCCAAAATGTTGGTAAACCACAGGGACCATCTGTGCGCTTCACTCTTTTTAGAATTTTGGAAATTCAGCATCAAGGGAAACTTTGGCTGATATGGAAATTGTTATTTAAATGCGATGTAATATTTGTTATTTGTTGGACCCGTTTTTAATTCTCATTTCTTTTCTTTTGTTTTTTTACGGGTATATAGAAACGGAGCAAGGAATATTTGAACAAGTCCTGCAAGGTGAGCTTGATTTCTCATCTGATCCATGGCCGAGAATTTCCGAAGGAGCAAAAGATCTTGTAAGGCGGATGCTTGTGCGGGACCCGAAAAAAAGATTAACCGCTCATGAAGTTTTATGTGAGTTTCCATTTAAAGAAAGATTAATTTTTCGTATGTAAATCACAGATGGCTCGTAAAGTGTAATAATATTACTTTACATTTGCCAATAAAAGTGGGAAAATGGGTTGGTTGGGTAATTGGTTATAATGGGTTTGGGATAAAACATGTTTTCAATACGGGTTGAAATTGGTTTTTATTGGTCGGGTTTACCCGGAATCAATTTTTATACGTTTTATGCATTTTTAATAAATTGGTAATGGTAATGGCATAGTTGTTAATAGCGAGTTGCAGACGATAGCTACAAGCTACCTATGTGCCACGTAGCGATAACTATGAAATAGCAGGCACTGTTTTATGTTTAGCGACACACAAGAAAAATATTCTAGAAATATTTTATATGTATATTATATCCAAGTACGTTGTTTTATATGTATATTTAACAAAAAACCTAAAATCCCGCTATTTATATTAAAACAGAAAAAAAAAACAAAAAAATCTAAAATCCCGCTATGGAGGTGCCAAAATCAGATAGCGAGACGTGAGTGCTTCGCTACGCTATTCGCTATAGTGCCCGCTATGAGCGCTATTAACAACTACGGGTAATGGGTTAAATACGATTACAAACAATATTCTACAATAATAATCTAAAAAGTTGCAAAATAAGACGGTTCAGGAGGCTGCAGGCATAAAAATATATTTTGAGCGGCTTTCAAGTTTCAACATGTTCAATTTTGATTTGACCTAGGAGGGATAAAGCCGTAACCCAAATCGACCCATTTAATTTCGACTTCTAGTTGACATGTTAAATATATTAAGTATGGTTTCAAAAACTATTAGTAACACGATAATTCAATATTTTTATTAAAGAAAATTAGGAGTTCCTAAGCACTTGATTATCCATTTGTTTTCTTCTACCAAAGCAAAATTTAATCAGATTAACTTAAAAATAATGACTCGTTTTTTGATCTTTTACAGGCCATCCTTGGGTTCAAGTTAACGGTGTGGCCCCTGACAAGCCTCTTGATTCCGCAGTTCTAAGTCGAATGAAACAATTTTCAGCCATGAACAAGCTAAAGAAAATGGCTCTCAGGGTAAGTTTGACTTTCTAAGGTCAAACCGACTAACTTTCAACATTAAATTTGACAATGTTCGTAAGGGTGTTAAACAAATCCTGATTACTTTCAGCTTTATAATTAATTAGTATAATTTATGAAAATGATGGTGTTCAATTTCTCACTTAAAAACCATATCAATTATGAATTTGGAAAGATCTATGGTTGACCTAAAAGGTCAAAGGGTGTCGCATTAAAATTTATTTTGACTCGAGTTTAATTTTTTTTAATGTTTAGGTTATTGCAGAGAGCTTATCTGAAGAAGAAATAGCCGGGCTAAAACAAATGTTTCAAATGATCGATGCGGACAACAGCGGTCAAATTACTTTCGAGGAACTTAAGGCGGGATTAAAAAGAGTTGGTGCTAACCTTAAGGAATCAGAAATTTATGATCTCATGCAAGCAGTAAGCCCGAAATCCAACACTTAAGTTTGGGTTTTATTTATCTTACAGGTTTAATATTGTTGAAGATTTATAATCTGAATAATTGTCTAAAAATTTATATTTTGAAGTTGAAAAGTAGTTTGTTTGTCGTTAAAAATTTTAAAAAATTAATACGCGGTCCTTTTCAACACAGGCCGATGTAGATAATAGTGGAACAATTGATTATGGGGAATTTGTTGCGTCAACATTGCATCTGAATAAAATTGAGAAAGAAGATCATTTGTTTGCGGCGTTCTCATACTTTGATAAAGACGGAAGTGGTTATATAACTGCTGATGAACTTCAACAAGCGTGTGATGAATTTGGCATAAACGTTCCCCTCGAAGAATTAATTCAAGATGTTGACCAAGATAATGTAAGTATTTCTACTTTAATCCTATCTTTTTGTATGATTTGCTATTTTTTCATAGGGTGGTAATTTCGAGTTGTTTACTTTTGAACACGTCAGAAAGAAAACTAGTCGAAAGACACCCAAAAAGAATTAATTTTGGTAATCATCTATGAAGAAATTAAAAAGATTAACAAAAAAAGTGTCCATGGTCAACAGACACGTTTTGACCCGTTTAACATCCCACCCAACTCGCCCTACGTTCCAATTAGTGTTGCTTCTATTCTTTCTTTTTTTTTAAATTATACTTACGATCATTAAGACCAAAATTCTATAAATCATTAGTTCTCATTTTTCCAATTTGCCCTCACAAAGTGACCGTGTTTTAACTTTTTCTAGGGGTGTTTACAGTCCGGTTTTGACAGTTTTTAAGTCAAACCGTGAGCCAAACCCTCGTTTTTTTCTAATTGAAAAGCGAAACCGATCCATTACCAACGGTAAACAGTTTCATGGTTTAGGCGGTTTCACGATTTAAAGTTCAAAATATAACAACAGACCATGAAACCAAACCAATGATCTGTTTAGGCGGTTTCACGATTTAAAACCGAACCATTAACACCTCTAACTTTTTCAACAAGTTGATTTTTTAAGTGTATAATAGTCATCTTCAAGTTTACTAGTATAGGACACCCTTTCTTGAGCACCATAAAATAGTTATTGACAAACTATTAGAGAGCAAAAGGATCATTCCATACAACAATTACAATACTAAGGGTTTGTGTGGGAGATCTGTGTTTAGAAGAGGAGGAAAAGAGGTTAGAAGACTTGAGTCAATGCCTGCACCAAAAGAGGTCTCGCAGACCTTTTTATGGAAAGTCTTCGAGAAAACAAACAGTCTTAAGACCCAAAGGTCTGCGCATGGTCTGCGCGGCGCAGACATAAGAGGTCAGGAAGCACTTCTTGAAAAAAACAAACAGCCCGTAAGTAGAAAATTGTGACAACTCTAATATGCACCAAATACAAGTGCGTATGCAGTTCTCTACTTAAAAGTGGTTCCATTTTGAACGGGCCTTCTGAGTTAAAAATGTAATTTTGAAAATTAAGTTCATATGCATATTCTTATTCTTGTTCTTTTTATTTTATAAATTTTTTGTATATTTTTTTGCAGGATGGACGCATAGATTACAATGAGTTTGTGGCCATGATGCAAGGACATACTGGTTCTGGACCAAAAAAGAACATAGACAATACTTTCAGTCCAAGGTTCAGAGAAGCATTTAAGCTTTGAATCCATCGTTTTTCTTTTTTATTTTCATGTTTTTTTTCCTCCAAATTTTCATGTTTTAGAACTAATATTGTGTGAAAATGAGTAACTTTGGATAAAAACAAATATATAACTTAAAATGATCTTTTTTTTTGTCAAGCATTCTTGTTGGAATGCTGTTTAATTTTAATACAAAAAATACGTCTTAGAAAACCGGAACAGTAGCTTTAGCTCAACTTGCATTTGAGGGGAAGTGAATATTTCAGTAAAATATCACTGGTTTAAAGTTCGAATCCGATTCCAACCAGGTTTTACCGCAGTAGGCCTTCGGACGACGGGTTTTCCTCAGAACTGGAGATGGTGGACTTGGGCTACCAGCGTTGTATGCGATCACAGGCGGCGTATGAGACCACCTTTTGTTATTGGATTACCTCGGGTAACTAAGTTTTTATTAGTTGAACGTTCAAAATAAAAATAAAAGAAAAGGCTAACTGACCAAGCATAGATACTTGATTGGGTAACTTCTATAATTAACTAGGCTTATGCGTCGCTCGCGTTGCGGGATGCTAAACTGAATATTTCTTTATTTAATAACATGTACGCATTTATTTCAGTCAGTTATACATGCTACTTATAACACGATCTCAAAAAAGATACATCGAGTCAACCAATTAAACAAAAACAATACTATAGTTATAATAAAAAATAACTAAAACGATGGCAAGCGTGTAATTTAGAGTTGGGGGCAAAACCATAATTTGTCAGGACCAATTAGCGAGTGCTAGGCAACTGTCTGCTACGAATAAAAACTAAATTGAGTCAACCAAGTAAAATAAAACACTATCATAGTTTTGCCAAACAAAAAAACGATGGCAAGATTGCAATTTTTAGCTGGGGTAAATTCGTAATTTTAAAATGGAGGTAAAATCATATTTTGAACTGGGGGCAAAACTATTTAGTTATTTTGAATTAGGGAAAAAAAAGCGTAATTTTTTTAACTGAGAGCGAAATCGTAATTTTTAGCTTGGGACAAAACCAAATTTTATTTTTAACTTGGGGCAAAATCGTAATTTTTAACTGGGAACCAAATCGTAATTTGGCAGGACAGCTATCTGGGGGCAAAACCATATTTTTTTTGAACTGATGGCAAAATCGTATTTTTATACGGAGGGCAAAATCGAAATTTTAAACAGGGGCTAAAACAAAATTTTTTGAACCGGGGGGAAAACGTAATTTTATACTTGGGATAAAATTGTAATTTGACAGGACCTATGAATAACTATTATATGAAAAAAAATGGGGAAAGAAAGTGGCTGCCACTTTTGACCAACCACATGATACAACTATTCCCACCGGCCACTCTATTTTGTATGTATTGTAAATAACATCAGAACTGTTGATATCCGGTCTGATTTTCAAAATATATAATGAAATAGCAAAGTATCACACCTTGTGAAGGTTGTATATTCACAAACAAAGTTAATTTTGTAATTTTATTAGGAAATAACAAGATATATTGTTTGCTTACTTATATTTATAGCCAAACTAGTTTTTACCCTATCCGTGTTGCGGGGCACAAAGCCGAATAGTTCTCTCTCATAACATATACACTTGTGTTTCGATTACTTGTACATACTACTCATAACACGGTTTTAAAAATCACATCAAGTCAACCAACTAAAACAAAGCATTACCATAGTTTTACTAAAACAATAGAAAGACTATAATTTTAAACTTGGAATAAAACCAATGAGCGTATGCCAGGCAGTCGCCTGCCACGAATAATAATTACACTGAGTCAACCAATTAAAAGAAAACGCTACCATATTTTGTAAAAAAAACGATGACATGACTATAAGTTTACACTGGGGGGCAAAATCGTAATTTGACAGGAAAAAACGGTTGCAAAACTCTAAATTTGAACTGAGGGCATGATTGTCATTTGACTGGGAGAGGAAAAAACAAAATCAATGACAAAACTGTAAACTTAAGCAAGATAAAATTGTAATTTAGCTGGATCAATGTAGAAGTACGAGGTGCTTAACACTATTACACTTTACTAAATGGTATTTTAATATTTGAGTTTGATTATTAACTACTAACTTAAAAAACCTACGTAGCATGCTGCTACTTTTGGCCAATAAAAGAACTTCACTATTCCCGTAAGGAATACATAAACCATATTTCAACACTGACATTAAAAGAAAATAAAAAATGTTCCTAAGATTAGAAAAAGATTAATAACTTTAGTTCCGTTTTATATTAGAAAAACTAAAAGGAAGTTCACTAATATTAGGTCAGAATAATATATAATAAATAAATATATGAGAAACAACCACTAGTATTTAACTTTCTTTGACGTTTCTAGAAGAAAATAAGTCCCTTGTGGTGTCATTCAAAAATTAAGTTCCAACTTTTGAGCCTAAAAATATCTTAATATCCTTTTCATAATAATAATTTACGTAATAAATATCTATATAATATGTGTTTTTTTTCATTTTATATTATTTACCTAATAAATATCTATATAACATGTGTTTTTTTCGTTTTATATTTTTAGCTATACCTATAATCATTTTTATCAAATATTTTAACTAAAAATACTAAAATTTGTAAAACACACCTTAATTCATAATTAAGGGATGGAATCATAGCTTGTATCTAGTTAAACAACAAAAACCACTAAGGTTATGTGGTGTGGTTGTGACCCAAATGACCAGCATCACCTTCACGTTAGCGTCATGTCACCCCAATCAACATAATCCACCACCCTATATGGCGCGGGCCATGACCCTTACTATCATCCACTATCATTTCCCACTAATCAAAATCCACTAATTAATTGAAAGAGTGTCATGGTTGGCTGGTTGCCATGGATTAACCCATGCGAACCACCATGGTTTGGGAAGAGGGGAGTGTACCACGGGAACCTTGTCTTGCGTGGCAATCCATGATCTAATCCACCACCCCATACCCCATAGCCTAAGGTGACATGATTTATCCATCTGCGCTATTCCCTAATCGGAGAAAGTTGTAAAGTCTTGAGAGTCTCAGTTTTGCCATTTCTTTTAAGAAAATGGTTCAATATTATTTCATGATTATAAAATTTTTCATAATGGTTGAAATAAAGCGACATAATTGAAACACTTATTAAGTACGTTATTTTATTGATATTCTTTTCATTTATAGAATAATGGATTTTAATAATCCTAACTATCAGTTGGCCGGTAACGGTCTTAACTTCAAAAATAACCAGTAATGGTCCCACCTTTTCACATGTTGTAAACCAATGGATCTTTAGTATCAGAACCTTAATTTCTTTTTGTCTCCTTGTCCATTTTGGTTTAGTAAAGGTCTATTGGTTTACAATATGTGAAAAAATGGGACCACCACTAGTTATTTTTTAAGTTGAAAACATTGACGGCAAATGACTAATAATTGGGGTTATTAAAATTCATTGTTACTTCCTTTATTCAAGTTAAATTTGAAATTCACTAAATAATAAAGGTAACATCCGTCGAAAAACGGGTTTTCCAAACCCGCTTCGTTTGTAATCGGATATCAAGTTATAAAAATTACGTTGCGTATCTATGACTTATTATAATTTTAAACGATACATAATTAATAAACAAATTTGAATTTATAAGCTATAATTGTTAAAAAGTAAAAATAAAATAAATAAAAAGAAAAAAACAGGCTGCCGGGATTCGAACCCGGGTCAGCCGGGAAGCCTAGCAACTTAACTCACACACATCCAACCACTCCGCCACTTGTGTTATTTGATAATATATCGAAACAATTAATACATATAACAAAACTCGAAATCAAACCCAGTCAACAGCGCGCCCATTTCGCAGTCGCCGGAAAATCCGACGATTTCGCCAATTATCGACGGTTTCTTTTGACTTAACGTACGCATTAACATCAACATCGGTTATAACCGATGTCTAGTTCCGCGGCATCAGTCATAACCGCCGGAGAAAGGCTGACCAACGAATCAAGACAGAAATCGGACCCAATTCATCGATATTCTTTCCTATAAATACACACCCTAGCCTCTGGTAATCTTTTCGCTCAAAATCGCACCAATTCTCGAAGCAATTCACTCGCCGGAATTTTTCTGCCATCACCGGACTTTCGCCGAAAAACCGAGACTCACATCAAACGGTAAATACCTCGACTCTTCTGTTTCAATCCATTGTTAGAACATTACTAACAGCAATCCATCACCCAGAATCAATCCCAGACGACGTTGCCAGATATTCTGTACTCGCCGGAAAATCGTTGGAATTTCCAAAATCACGTTGTTAAACGGTATGATCATCTAAACCTACTGTTAATCATGGTTTAGTAACTCAATTTCATATCTAATCAATCAAAACTGCTAATTGATCTGAACAGACGGAGTTCACAAAACAGAGCCGACGAATCCTTGCCGGAGTTCTGAGAAAGACATCTGATTCGGTACATTCTTTCCCCAAACCCTCTCTGTCCATTACATTTCAATCGCTTATAATTTTCGTTAATCGAACAAGAAACAGTTGATTAATAGTTGTCTGTGTTCTTGAGCGAAGAAGACGAAGTCGATTATGATTATAAGATTAATTAAAATCAGTATAATAAACGGGTTAGACACACAGTCCAGCGGTGGACTGTGTGCAAACAATAAACACACATCTCGAGTTCGATCCCTATCACGACCCTATCCTCGGAAATAAAAATGTTTTTTTTTTTAAAACCGAACCGGGTTAACTCACTGTAAGTTGTTAAGTATAATAAAAATCAGAATATTAACCAGGTTAGACACACAGTCCAGCGATGGACTGTGTGCAACACTAATCACAGGTCCCGGGTTCGAGACCTGTTGAGAGCTCCGGTTCGATACAATTAAATCCTTTTTAAATAAATGATTTTCGGATTAAATTAAATAGTGTATAAATATAATTAAAAACAGAAATATTTCGGGTTAGACACGTAGCTCAGTTGGTAGAGCTGCGTGCACGCGTACGGGAGGTCACGGGTTCAAGTCTCACTCGGTGCAAATATATACACGACCGAACCGGTCAACGGTCAACAGTCATGGTCAACGGTCAAAGTCAACATTTTTTTTCTATATTTTTATTTATTTATTTAATTTAAAAATCAATTAAAAATACTTAAAAATAATGTTTTTAAAGTTAGAAAATAGCCTTAAACTCACAAAAATATATCCAAAAATCCTATTAAAATTGTTAATAAAATCCACTTATTTACCGTACCTTTTCGTTATTAATTAGGGTAGTTATTCCTCGTCGATCAATACTCTAAACTCGTGCGCATTCAACATCATCAACCGAACGCACCCAATGTGAGTGAATCTCTACCAATTCCCCGTTTTAATCACATTTTGGGGTGTATCATGTGTCGCTATTTATTTATTTCAATTAAACACTTGTGCATCCATCATATTCATGATCAAATGTGTTGCCAATATATATCAATTGTTTGTGTGGTTAATGTTTAGATTTAAAGTTATCATTTTCAGTACATACATCCCGCCGCTCCCCATTACCTATGAGCGTGAGCTGTTCCCCATTACCTATGAGCGTGAACGAGGCGTTGCCAACATAAGATCGGCTCCGTTTGATTGAGCCTTGATCTCACATACATCATCATAGGCCGTCCGTTCCCCATTACCTATGAGCGTGAACGAGACGTTGCCAACATATACATTGTCATTCATATCATATACTCATGCAAGGTGTTTGTGATTGTTTGTTTACATACGTTTGTTCATATATGATTATTGCACAATTTTTCCGTATTAATTACAACAAGGAATCAATAACAAATGTTTTTAACAAGGTTCACTCGTCAACTTTTGTTGACCCAAAATCCCCCATTTTTACACATGATACAGGTGATCAAGTTGAAGCAAAAAACACCTAGGGCGGCTTAGAAGAATAAACCAGTTTAGATTTTGGATTGTTTTAGTTAATTTTTCCTTTCCTTGTATTGTATGAACTTGACTTGAGATCTTTGAGATGTAATTTGAATTTAATAAATATGAAACATATTAGTAAACATCATGAGCTTTGGTGATAACCCAATTATGCCCCGACTCTTATTCCGCTGCGGGTCGGGGTGTGACAATAAACAAGTATGATATATGTTTCATTCAGGACACTCAATTTCAACATTTATATAAATTTCAAAAGGTGTTTTTAAACAAAACTGAAACTAAAAATGGTTTTATGGTTAGAAAATTTTTGATAGAATTTAATAAAACATATTAAAAAATTATAGTTAGTAATTGTTGTGATTTCAAATTTTAAAAACACACACATGTATATAGGACAAAATAAGTAACAATACACTTGGGATGGAATTTTGGTCCTTGAAAAGTATAACATGATAAAGCAACATCACTTATAGATGTTGCATTGCTTATCAAATGTGGAATGCATTTAAAGGAGGCAATTGTAGCTGATTCATGGTGTAGGGACCTTGAAATTGACCTTTGGCCATTGGCTATTTTCCACAATGTTAATAGGGCAATCATATTTTATTTATTTTAAAGTTGGTAAATGGATGGATTGGATTTAAATAACAAAAATAAAACAAATAAGTTTTAATAAGTGAGTTAGGTCACATTAGTCAGTAACTACTTGGTGTCTATTTTCTTTCTAGAATTTTATAAATACGTTTTCCTTTTAATAAATCAATTTATGAAGTTTATGTTTCTAACATATCCAAGAGAGTTTGTTGTGATTTGAAATGTTTACCTATTGCCCATAGCATTATAGTTTATTAGCATCTTGGGGTGGGATAAAGCTTACTGTGGAGGAAGGACCCGATTTGACCAAAGTGGATCGAAAGGTCAATCACTAAAAAGGTGCATAATAATAAATGACAGAAGATTCTATACAAATATAAGATTGACACCATCTCCAATAAAGTCGGGATATCACATAACCGACTCTCCGATTCTCCAGAAACCCTAGGTAACTTGCATGTATAAATAAAGGACATCGATACTAAGGTAAATTCATTCTATATTCCCCAAAACATCTTATTTCTCCATCAAACGAATACTTATTCTCACGCCGGAGGGTGGTGACAGGAATTACCCCATTCCTGTAACGCATCCTAACGGTGTTCTGTCTTGCAGGTTAAGGGTTCGATCACTCTCCTTTGGAATCAGCAGTAGAGTCAAGGGTATTCTGGGTAACGTCTTTACACTTACGGATTAGGTCCTGAGTTCGATTCCCACAAAGGGGTTTTTCCCGGGTTTATGGGTTTCTCCTGAATTAGTGTTTATGCATTATTTCCTGATGGAGATGGTATGATATCAGGTGATTTCGCTGATAGCACGATGATACTTTAGTAGTCCGTCAGTGATCCAAATTTGTCACTAAAAATGTTTACCTACTATGTAACATTTAAGGTTATTTAAAGCTAGTGGCCAATGATATCAAAGTGTTGCATTTCTTATAAGTAGTGTAGTTTGAGTTTCAATTACAAACCCATTATTTCAATAAAAAAGATCGTTGAACAATTAAACACAAACGGGTTAAAATTTGTTATAAACCCGTTGTTTTATTAAGAAAACCTTTTGCTTTCTTTATAACATACCATCACAAATTTGTTAATATGTATTTTTCTTGAATGAGTCGTGTTCATAAAACATACCATCACAAATTTGTTAATATGTATTTTTTCTTGAAGTAGTCGTGTTCATAAAACTATGTATATATGTATTGTATAACAATATTATATATGTGTGTGTATATATTAACACAATTAGATATGTATATTAAATTATCACCGTGTTTTATTTGTGGTATATTATCATGTTTTTCATGTTCATCGTAAGACTATAACATTGCTAGGCATAATCGTCGCTAAAAACAATCAAACAAAAAAAATCACATATTATTAACCTTGGAATAAATTAGCGAATAAAGTTAACAAAATTCTTTGTTCTTCGTGTTCTTTGCGTTCCAATCATCACCAAATCAAAACTGATCGTCAACAAATCAAAACCGATCATCACCTTGTTAAATCAGTTTTCTTGAACTCATTTTTTTTTACAAAAATCATTACTTAAGAAAACTATAACATAAAATCAAGATTTTTCTCCATTTTTAATATGTGCATGGTATTGCTATATTATTTGATAGATACATGACATTTAAAAAAAGTGTAATATATTGTGCCATATAATCGTGCATTTATACTATTTACAAATCTAATCATGCATTTATACCATATTGTGCCATATAATCGTGCATTTATACTAATTACAAATCTAATCATGCATTCATACCATTTGCATAATGCAGGGGATGTGTCGGGTCTAAAACGGGTCTTTGGTACGCATTAACATGATTTTTATATCAAAATGTTTGCAAAATATGCATACATAAATGAGAGTAAGTACCTTTGTGAAAATTCACACATTGTTGCCTCTTTATTGCTTCCTACACTATTCACACTAAAATGCTTTGTACAAACAACTAGTTGTTGGGAATTCATTGTGTTTGTGAGGGAAGAGAATGGATATCACACATAGCATCCGTCTCTCTCTCTCTCTTTGTGTGTAAATGGATTACAAATGACGTTCTTGTTCTTTTTTCCCTTTTTTGTATGCGTATATCTTTTTAAATAGAATAATTGGATATTAATAATTCAAACCATAATCTATTGGCCTGTAATAATTGAACCGACAATTTAACATCTTAACTTTCATTTACGTTGTTAAGAACAACCTCACTCACATAATCATCAAAGATTTATACTTGTAGATAGAAAAATTGGTTGCTTAGGGTGGACGGGCACTGGCACGGGTTGGGTTGGGTTTGAGGGTTCCAATCCTTGTGGTAACACTCTCGTCGCCACCCCCTAGGGTAGGCATTGAGGGTAGGTTGCCCGAGTTACGTTTGTTGCATGGTAAAGGTTTGGAAATGCGACTCTTGGACTTAAAGGTGGGATAAAGGTGGGATAGGGTGTGTGTGATTGCTGGGTGGAGTAAAAGGATGGTGTCCATGGTTGTAGGGTACTTGTTGATAGACATCGTCATTGTTTTATGATTCTAGGGTACTTTGATGTATAATTGACATGAAAGCGCATGATTGGTCAGGGTTTCATAATTGTGTGAACAAGGAATGGTGACTTCATAGAGAAACAAGTTCAAGTATTGCTAATTTGACCTGACATAACCCTAATTTGACTTGACATGTCATTACTAATAATTATGGACCACACAAGTCTTAAATTCAAACAAATATAATTTTTTTTGTTTGGTCACAATTTCAAGTGACTTGAGACAAAATGATTACAAAAATATGGGCCACAATGTCATTCAAAGGTTGGGTATAGAGGTTTGGTTAAATGAGGGTCGTTAGTATATTTTCTTATAATCATAATATTCTGTATGTTATTTTTTTGTATAACTAATACTAATTAATTAAAGAGGTCTTAAAAATATTTATTTCTTTTAGCCGTTGTTGATAATTAAGGTTTTTTTTTTTTAATTCAATAAGAACACCAAATTGATTTAGTTGATGACGACATTTTGATCATTATAACCTTTTTATTCACATAAATAAAACAAAAGGGCCGGCCATTAAAATACAGTATCTTTTTTTTTATAGAAAGATTATGGTTCCTTTAGCGTTTTTCTTTCAAAGAAAATCAAGGGTGTGTGTGTTTTTTTGGATATATTTATTCATATAGAACAAGTGAAAAAGTTAATTCTTACATTATAGATATAAAACCTGTGTTATAATATAGACAGATACATATATAACTATAAACAAAAACAAAAAAAAAATCTGATTTAACAAAAACAAATAAAAATTCCGATTTTTCTCAAAATTGTACCTAAGGTTTTCATGTCATACGGGTACACTTATTTATGCATGCATCAAATTTGCACCTACTGTTTTCATGTTATAAGGGTACATCTATTTATACATGCATGTTTGCATCCTCAAATAAAACGATAAGACCTCAAACAAAAGTTACAAGAAGAGTTAATTGCCATTTTGGTCATCAAATATGTCAATTCAAGCCAAATTATAAATTTGTACTATTTCCGTCCCTGACATTCTTTAAACATACTAGTTTCATCCAAAAAACTTGAGTTAACTGCTCTTTTCGTCCATGTTGTTTGTCCAGTTATTCGATTCAACCTTATGTTTTTGGACGGAATTGGCATGTTTCAAGAACGTCAGGGACGAAAATGGTACAAATTTGAATTTGGTCTAGACAAACCACAGGGACGAAAATTACAATTAACTCTTTAAAGAACTTTAGCTAGTCAACCCATGATGGCATATACAAGTACGTTCAAAAACGATAAGGATGTAGCGTGTAAAATGATAATGAAGGATTGATCACGTTGATTCTGTGAATACCCGTGATCATCTTCCCCAAACCCCCAAATTCAACCCAAAAGGCAGAGAATTGAAATAGTAAAATGAGTATTGCAAAATTGATGACTGACCATCCAAATTACATGTGAGGAATATAAATAAGAACAGAAATTCGAAACGGGCCATAAAAAGGCCATGGGCCAAACACAAGCCTAAAAACAAAATGCATAAAACATGGAAAAAAAACATAAACGTGCCCGTAACTCCCACTAAAATCCGACTTTTGGACCGAAACTTGGACAAGGCCTTTCCGGCTCCTTGCCATGACGTGCACCTCGTTTCACGCTTTGATTTGACTGGTAGAACGCCTAAAATGGAGACATGTAGCCAAAGTTATGGTCGTTTTCGTAAATCACCCTTGGTAGCTCGATTAAGGGCCTCCAGAAATGTCATGACTTGATCTTCCACACTTGGTGCATATCACAATGGTCCGGACTTTACAATACCAGTTTGTTGAGTTGACGATTCGAGTCCTGTCATTTTCTAGTTTTTCAAAACATTTTTAAAAGTAAATGCCTCATTCATATGCCTATCTCTATGTGTATCTTAAGTGTTAACCATGGTTGTAAAAATCCTGACTAGCCGCTGATTAATCGTTAGTCCCAAGTTTACTAAGTAATTTTAACTAATTGGTCAATTAATCAGTAGCCGGTCAATCGTGGTCAAATCTAGTCCAAAATATCCAAATCGATGGCAGTCTAGCGATCCCGATCAGATTCTTGACCAAAACCTATAAATTTCAGCAATTAATCCTATTTACTTAAAAATATGGGTTGAAGAATGTGTCAAAACATGTTTACTTAAAAAATACACATAAAAATATGTGTACTTAAAAAATACATATAAAAATGTGTGTGTATACACATAAACTAAAAGTTACATATAAAGTCTCAATCCTATTAATCCCGATTAATCTACCCCATCAAATCCCGATTAATTTACCCCATCAACCGACTAATGCCTTGCAATTCTTACAATCTTGATTTTTAACTTTACTAACTTTTGTATATGCTATATATAAATCATATAAAACCAAGTTCGATTAGGTATCTTGAATGAATAGATAAAAATAATGTAAATTATAGTGTCCACTAAAATGAAAAGAAGAAAGAGTGATTATATATCACCCATTTGCGTAATCATAGTGAATCCATTGACTGGTGCCACTCCTTTTGTGCTTTGTGCATGCTAGTGATTAGTGAAGTGTCTTCTTTGGTCGGTCAAAATATAGGCCACTCAAAAACCCTTTTAAATATTTTTGGTTAATATCTTAACCATTCGTGGCATTCGTGTGTAGAAAGGTGTAGATTCTCATATTTTATATATTTGTGTGATCAAATAAAAAGTGATTTTTTCTTGCGGTAAGTCTAGCATGTTACTATTTCAATGGTTAAAATAAAGCCAATGATAAAATTATAAATATAACAGGGTTAAAGAAATAGATAAAAGAACGAAAAGAGTTAAAAGGGAAAAGAATCATGCTCAGTTGTTGACTATTTAGTTTGTACAGATGAATCTTAACACGACTTACTCATGTAAAAAATATCAGTCTTAACCTAGACACACTTAAAGCTATGTTGTGTTACTTTCATGTTTTAATAATATCTAGTGACTTATCAGCAGTTTAAGTAACTCACAATTTTAGTTCAAATGAACTTGTTTATATATATATATATATATATATATATATATATATATATATATAGGGAAATTATAGGAAGAATCCTATATTAATTAACAAAACTAAGAAACCCAAATAAATAGACTTCATTTTGTCACGTGTTACACATTACGTGTAACAACCAGAGGCTGCCACGTGTTACGTAACAACTTTTATTTTTCAGAAAAAGTTGAAAGTCTGCAAAAGCTGTTACATGTAACACGTGGCAGTCTCTGGTTGTTACACGTAACACAGTCTACAAAAAGGTGTAACACGTGATAAAAGAAGGTTCATTTATCTCTTAGGCCTTGTGTAGTTGGCCGTTTTGCAAGGGGGAGAAGGCCCAAAGCGCCCCCGACACCACTACGGGGGGCGTTTTAGGGTAAAAAATTTTGATGGGCGTGATACACACACCGGCGTTTTGCAAAAGTCTCCACTCACACACACATATATACATACTTTTATATGTATAATTAAAGGGTTTATTTATTAATTGGGTAATGATGAGTAGGCGCGTTATGACTACGGCATCTAATGTTAAAACACCACAAAACGCCTCATGCTGACGTGGCACGCCACATGTCAGACAACGCCCCTTCAGGGGCTTTTTGACTACACATGGCCTTAACTAATATGAGTTTTCTTTCTATCCCTTTCCTATATATATATATATATATATATATATATATGTGTGTGTGTGTGTGTATGCATAGTTGGTATCTTTTAAATTGTCATTTTTTTCTTTCATTTCAGATTAACAAGCTTGGGCGTGTATATGGGAATTCTCTGAGAAAGAATGAGTAAGTGAAAATACAGAGTTAGAAGTTATGAATAAATTAGTAAGAAATCAAGAGTTAGTGAAGGGTTTGAAAAATCAGAAATGAATTTCACCTATGAAAATTAAATAATGAGCTCAAAAGGTCAAACATATAATTGTTCAAACTTAGATACCACAACCACGATATAAAGATATCACATGAACTATAAATATAGTTCTTTCTTTTTATAAATCATGACGTGTTTTAAACGTCGACACACTCTTGATCATAAATGATGCGTCTAACTACTTACAACACCACATCTAATTAAGTTCTCCAATTCAACAACGCGTCTAAACAAGTTACAAAACTATGTTTAATTAACCTGATTAAAACAGTGCATCTAACATACAACGTGACGTCCAACTTGCTTAGATCTAAAAGGGCTGTTCATGAGCCGAGCCGAGGCGAGCTAGGCCAAGCTCAGGCTCGGCTTGGTTTTAAACCGAGCTAGCTCGGTTCGGCTTGGTTTGGCTCGAATTTAAAAAGAAAAATTAATATATAGATTTCAAAGTTCAGTATTCTAAAATATTATTCGATAGTTTAAAAGAACGTATCCAAAATGAGTTCAACCTTACACATTACAAGTGAAAATCAGGCTCAATAACACAAAATAAGTTTCAAATTTTAACAAAAATACAATATAAGTTTATCAGTATTGTAATCTTGTAATCGACCTTTAAATATGCCATAGGTATACAATAACACTCATAAATACATGTAAATACTAATAAGTTTTTTTTTGTAATATATTATAAAGTATATAAAAAAATACGTTAAATGTAAAATAATCCGAGCTAAGCCGAGCCGAGCTAAAAAGCGAGCCAAACCAAGCCAATTTGGCTCGTTACGAGCCGAGCCGAGCTAGGCTCACTTTCTTACCGAGCCGAGCCGACTCGACTCAGTTTCAAACCGAGCCATTGTAACATCCGTCAAAAAACGGATTTACCAAACCCGCTCCGTTTATCAACCGAACAGTCAGTCAAAATTTTCGTTGCGAATTAAATGCCCAAAATATTTTTAAACGATACGTAATCAATTATTATACGGGAATATGTATTTAGTTTTTGAAAAACTGTCAAAAATCGCAAAATAAAAATGATTTGCTTCTGCCGGGTTTCGAACCCGGGTCTGTACCGAATCAGCAAACAAACTTAACTCACTCACACAAACCACTGCGCCACTTGTTCTGTTTGATAAATAATAGAATCATTTAATTCATAAAGGGACGTTACGAATTCAAAACCGGCGCCCAAACAGTTCAGTCGTCGGAATCCCGGAAATCTCGCGAGTTTTAACACCACTTTCAGTTATAACGTAAACCATTAACAATACATCGGTTATAACCGATGTTTGAAGTCCGCGACCAAAATTATAACCGCCGGAGTTTTTATGAATTACGAATACAGACGGAAATCAGATCAGATTCTTCAACGTTTTGCCTTATAAATTCACCCACAACCCACTGCAAACCTTTTCGCTCAAAATCACATCTTTTCACGGCGTAATTCCACTCGCCGGAATTTCTCTGCTCATCGCCGGAAAATCGTTTTCCCCATTGCCGAGCCTTACTTAGCCCCTGAGTTTATACCGGAGATACCCACGCCCTTTCTAAGCTTCCTGGAGACTCGCTGCTACGAGAAACTCATCGCCGGAAGTGATTTCTGTCGCCGGAGTTCTGCCGGAAAACAGAGGAAAGCGAGTCGGTATACCTCACGCTTATTTTCCTTTCTTTTTACTTCTATCTTACCAGTAATTAACCTAAAACGCTAAAGAAACCCGAATAATAACTCGAACCAGTCAGACATTATATCTGGTTAACTCTTGACGGAGAAGACGATGATTGCTGTAAAGTATAAGTATAATATAAATCAAGAAATTACTCGGTTTAGACACACAGTCCAGCGGTGGACTGTGTGCACATTAAACATACAAACGTCTCGAGTTCGAATCCGGTTTCACACACGTCGCCTTAATAAAAACGTTTCTTTTTGTTAACCGAACCGGAAGTCATACAGTTATATGTTAAGTATATTGATAACCGAAACAATAACCAAGTTAGACACACAGTCCAGCGGTGGACTGTGTGTTTGTTTATATCACTGGTCACGAGTTCGAGTCCGGTCTTCTGCACCGACTCGGACAATTATCTCTTCTTTTTAAATAAGGCAGAAAAGGAAATAATTAATTAGTATTTAAGTATAATAAAAATCGAATTATATAACATGTTGAACACACAGTCCAGCGGTGGACTGTGTGTTAGATTAAACCACAGGTCCCGGGTTCGAGACCTGTGGAGTGCACGTCCGGTTCGCTTAAAACTGTTTTTAAAATAAAATGATTTTCGATTTAAACTAATTAGTATATATATATAATTAAAATCAGATATATAACGGGTTAGACACGTAGCTCAGTTGGTAGAGCTGCGTGCACGCGTACGAGAGGTCTCGGGTTCGAGCCTCACTCAGCGCACTTGTATTCCGAATTGAACCGGTCAATGGTCAGGTCAACGGTCAGTCAAACGGTCAACGGTCAGAAAAAAAATCAATTTTTTTATTATTTTTTATTTAATTATTTTAATTAAAAATCAATTAAAAATACTTAAAAATAACATTTTTAAGGTTAGAAAATAGCCTCAAACTCACAAAAATACACCCAACAATCCTACTAAAATAGATTAATAAAACCCGTTTACTTACCAAACCATAATGCGATTTATCTAGGTTAAATCTCACTCGTGGTTAAAACCACTTCGCGTGCATTCAACGTCATCAAACGAACGCACCCACTGTGAGTGAATCTTACAACTCCCCCTTTTAAATTATACGTTTTGGGGTGTGTCATGTGTTATGAAAGTAATTAGTTTATTTATTTAAACTTGTGCCATACCACATCATGACCTAAACTTAGATTGTTTTTATTGTTGTGATTTACTTATTTCCTTTTATCAAATTATATGAAACTCATACATTAAGCCCATCAGTTCCTCGTGGGAGACGAGTAGAACATCGCGTGCTTCACATCAAATTCATTATTGTTCATGTGTGTATCATTGAGTTTATATTGTTTGTAGTTGTGTCATTCATATTATCATGTTTATGCAATTCATTCATCAGGCCCCTCAGTTCTTCGTGAGAGACGAGTTGAGCATCGCGTGCCTCTAATTGTTCCATTATTGTTCATGAGTGTTTCATTTAATATCTTATGATTGTTGATTAAGATACATCTAATTTTACTCATGTTTGGTTGTGCACATATTTCATAATCAATTCAAATAAATTTGTTCAAATGTTTTCCATAGGATTCACTCGCCAACATTATGTTGATCCAAAAACCTTTTTACACATGATACAGGTGAACAGGTTGAAGCAAGGAAAACATAGGATATGCCTTAGAAGAGAACAAAGAAGTTTAGATTGTTAGTTAGATCATGATGTAACATTTATTGTAAATTTCCATTTAATTTGTATTAATGAATATGAAACGCTTAATAAATGTCATGAGCTTTGATGATAACCCAATCATGCCCCGATCACCTTTTCCGCTGCGGGTCGGGGTGTGACAGCCATATCGAACAAGCTTTTTCCAAGCTAAATCCGAGCTAGCTCCGAGCTTTTTGGACAGCAGTAGATCTAAAAATTGAACAAATGGCTATATATAAGATATTTTCCAAACTTTATTCTTAAAATCAATTATATACTTTTATATAAATACTTACTGATAATATAAAAATAAAGTTAGATAAATATAAAATACTTTTTCAAAAGAGGAAAAATAGAGACGTTACTCTAAAGGTTTGTTGACACAATATGTATACAAAACCATGATCACACACTTCTTCTTCATCCTATATAAACACCAACACTCAAACCCTCAACAACAAAACAACAACAATGGTGGTTCGGATGATGAAGTGGAGCCCATGGCCCCCACTCTCATCAACCAAATTCCAAGCCACCATTGTTGTCAACACCCTCCAAGCCTTGCCGGAGAAAACCACTACGAAATTGGGTGTTGAAGTTGAGTGGAAGGGGTCGGTTAAGTCGAACAATCGGATCGGTTTTAAGCGGGGTAGTAAGGTGAAGAGGGGTTTGACGGAAGAGAGATTGGTAACAGATGATGGGGTTGTTGAGTGGAATGAAGAGTTTGTTGCGGTTTGTGATTTGGTGGGGTTTGGAGATTGTTTTCATCGGTGGGATGTTGCACTCAAGGTGTTTGATGTAAGTCCTCAACTAACTTTCTGGTTTTGTTTTCTGTTTTTTTTGGCTGATTAATGTTAAGGGGTGTTCGTTATTCGGTTAGAAACCGATTAATCGAATTCTTAGACAGTTATTCTGTTTGTTTACACACTTATCTTATTCAGATCAGCTTGGTTTGGTTTTCAGTTACTACCATGGTTGTAGAACTCGCTAGGCGCTAGTCAGCCGGTGGGGTGGGGACTAGCGATTAATCGGGATTAATCGGATCGAACTTTTTATGAATAATTTTAAGTTTTATACATATATACACATATTTTTATACGTAATTTTTAAGTAGACAAGTTTTGACCGGAATCTGACAGGTTTTGGCCGGAACCTGTGATTTTTTCTGATTTTTTGCCGGCCGACTAGCGATTAATGGACTTATTAACAAAAAATTAATCAGTAGAGGGCCGACTAGCGATTAATCGGCGACTAGTCACCGATTAATAGCGATAGGTACAACACTGGTTACTACCATATAAAATCCAAAATCGAATAACTGAATCAATGAACACCCCTAATTAATACAATTAGAATAGAAAGTTTTTTTCTTTTTAAATATATGTGTTGGGATTTTCATCCTGAGGAGGAAATTTATGAACTTTAATGCAAAAAAAAAGATTGCAAAATTCTTAATATAATTAGTTATTTAACTTATTAACTTCTTGTCATATGGGAATTTGATAGAATCATGTTTCCCAAAAACTAGAATCCAACGATTGGTTAGAGTTTCTTAGGTTTTCGTCAAGTGGAGACTAGTTCTTAGATCGAGTTTGGTCCTTTTCTTTTTCACTACATATTTTAAAGCTTTCAATATGAATGATCAAAGAAAGGTGAAGTTTGACTATAAAAGGATGATCAAGAATCATTTTTTTGGTAGTGGTTCATTTAGCTGTGAATTTGAGTAAATAATGATGTCCATTTTTATTGTGGAGACTAATCAGCATATTCCTTTTTTTTAGTGGTAGCTTTGGGTTGTTGGGAAAATTAGAGGTTATAACTTATAAGACATATACTTTGAGCCTTTGTGGCGTTTACTTTTTTGAACTCTCAATGGGTCGTGCTTATCATACCCCCCCCCCCTCCATCGCATCACTTATACGCCCCACACCTATACATCTTTTACACCCCTGAATAAAAGTGCATATGTCGATATACATTTTTATACGTCTGTATACGTAGGAAAGAGAGAGGGGGGGGGGGTATAACAAACACATATACCTTCTCAAGTTAGTTATTATGTTAAACACTAGGTTATATGTTTCGGTTATTATTGCCTTTTTAATATTTCACTCTCTTTTTTGCAAAAAAGAAAACATTTGACTAATGATCAAATATAATATAATAACTCTTAACACGACGGAATTCAAAAAAAAAAAAAAACTTATGACTCCGATAATCTCATCATTATGTTATAAGAATTACTAATTCACAAAAGATTTTTGTTATGCACACACCACAAAGAAAGATGATGCATTATCTTGTGATAACCCAAAGAGAAAATGTTTAAACATTTTTGGATTTTGATGTTTTTTAGGGCCTAAACCATGGACCGAAAAGACGGAATCATATTGTTGCCACTGGATCATTGAACCTTGCTGAATTTGCTTCCGTTGAGCACGAAAAGACCCCGATAAATATTCATCTGTCTATGCCTGGTAGCACAGAGTGTAGTCCTATACTCTCTGTAAGTACCTTCTAAAAAAAGTTATTATTATTTTTCAATATAATACATTCATACCATGCAGCTATGCTCACTAGAGGTGGCAAATGGGTGGGCGGGTATTCGGGTAATATTTTGGTATCCACTATTCCATTGGAACTTATCTAAAATACTTTTGTCTAAACCGGTTAATGTTTATTTATAGTAAGTACACGATTGGTCCCTGTTGTTGATCAAAATTTTGGATTTGGTTCCTAACTTTCCAAAAGTACACGAATGGTCTCTGTGGTTTGCATTTTGTAACACATTTAGTCCCCAGCTTTTTCCAAAAGTACATGTATGGTCCCTGTGGTTTGCACTTTGTAACGCAATTAACCCCTAACTTGGACATATTAAAACCTTTAGATTTGTTAGCTGGTGACTGAATATGTTATAAAGTGCAAACCACAAGGACCATCTGTGTACTTTTGAAAAGCTAATGGCCAAATCCAAAATTTTGGTCAACCACAGGGACCATCTGTTTACTTTACTCTTTTATATATGTAAATTTTTTCAGTAATAATCTAATTTTTGAACAAACTAATTTAGGAGGTTTCATGCTTTAGCATAACACTTTGGTTTGACCCGCTAGACATATATCATAATATGTTCGATCCGCAGATATCACTCAGCCTCGTAGAACTAAAGGATGCACGCAATGTTACCGAACTAACACAAAGATCTATGAATGGAGATGAGCCTGTGGGTCTTAAAGCTGGTTTAAAAAAAGTCAAAATCTTTAAAGTAATAATCGCTAAACACCGGGCCAAGAAAGCATGTCGTGAAGAAGAGGACAGTGTTGGAAAAAGCTCAGTCAAAACCGACAGTTCAGATTATCCGTTTGACACAGATTCATACGATGGATCAGATGGAATTGATTCCGAAGAAATCGATTATTCGGATCCTAATATCAAAAACTCTTTCGGGTATGGAACGTTGGCGTATGCAAATCATGCGGGTGGATTATCGTATTTCAAGTCAAATGGTCGTGAAGACGAGGATATGTTATATTTCCAAAGTCATAATAAAATTAAAAAAACAGATGAGTCCGGTGAATTTGTATCGAATGATCGGTCAGAAATTCAAATACCGAAAAGAAGCATATTTCCATGGAGAAAAAGGAAGTTGAGTTTTAGATCTCCGAAAGTCAAAGGAGAGCCGCTCTTGAAAAGAGATGCTGGTGAAGGTGGGGATGATATTGACTTTGACCGTCGAATGTTGACCTCATCAGACGAGTCGTCACACAGGGTAATTTTTCTCATTTTATTTACACGCGACAGTCTTAGCGCATCGATGATTAAACGTTTTTCTCATCAACTTTTTTTTAATAACATGACAGTGGAACAGAAGTGACGACGACTCAACAACTAGTAGATCTTCGATATCTGAATTTGGAGACGATAGTTTCATCATAGGCACATGGGAAAACAAGGAAATAACAAACCGAGACGGGAGCATGAAACTTGCAACCCAAGTTTTCTTCGCTTCAATTGATCAAAGAAGTGAAAAAGCATGTGGTGAAAGTGCATGCACTTCATTAGCTGCTATAATCGCCAATTGGCTCCTGAATAACCGCCACCAACTGCCCATAAAATCAGAACTCGACACCCTGATCCGCCAAGGCTCGTTAGAGTGGAGAAACCTATGTGAAAACGAAGATTATATTAAAAGATTCCCGGATAAACATTTGATCTAGAAACGGTTCTTGAATCCAAGACCCGTAATTTTGAAGTCATACCCGAAAAATCTTTCGTTGGTTTCTTTCGACCTGAAGATGGCGGGTTTGACTTTTTATCTGGCGCCATGTCGTTTGACAACATATGGGATGAGATAAGTCAAACTTGGTCAAACCGTACTAACGACATAGAGCCGGTGGTGTATATTGTTAGTTGGAATGACCATTTTTTCATATTGAAAGTTGAAAAGGATGCTTATTTTATCATTGACACGTTGGGGGAGAGGCTGCATGAGGGGTGTAGTCAAGCATATGTGTTGAAGTTTGACCAAAATACTAGAATTCATCAAAAGTCAAAGGAGAGAGAGTTGATAGTGTCCGAAGGGAAAGAATCGTGTAAAGAGTATATTAAGAGCTTTTTAGCTGCAATCCCGTTAAGGGAATTGCAGGCGGATGTGAAGAAAGGGCTGGTGTCGGCATCAAGCCCGATTGCTCATCATAGGCTGCAAATAGAATTTCATTACACCAAGTGTTTGCAGCCTGTGACTGGTGAGTTCTCATTATCCTAATTATAACAACACTTTTTGATTGTTATTATGTTATATGTATATGTATGTATGTACATATGCATAATGTATGTGCGTATGCATGTATGTCTGTACGTATGTATGTTTTGGTATTCTTACAACGTATTTCCTTTTTTGTACTTTACAATGTAAAATGACCCCATAAGAAAGTATTCAAATGAGTTAAAATAATAAAATTTTAATTTATAATTATTATATGTTTAATTTATTTATCTTGTCTAGTTTGTGAGACCCTTAACCAACCTAAGTTAAGAATGAATCTTTACGCATTAACGGTTGTTATGAGGTCAATTGACGATGTAAAAGACTAATTCCGAAGGATGACAAGTTGAGTATTGGTCTAGAAGTATCATATTTACGTGTCATTAAGCAACGATGGTTCTCATTGGTCATACATAGCCTAGTGTGTGTCGTTTTTCTAAAATTTGTTAGTCGATAATTAGTTTGTCGTACGAGGCATAGGACTAGAGTAAAATGAATATTTTGATCATTCAAGGTAAAAGAATGTATTTGTATTTTTTTCACTTGTCCACGACCAGTTTAGTTGATTGTGTCGACACATGATTCAGTATGCACCCATTTGTTCATCTCTTGTAAAAGAATGCATTTGAGGAGTGCAGTAGCCAAGCACAAAGAAAGCCGCCGTTCAAAAAACAAAAGAAAAAACCTCAATCCACCACATTACCCATTTCTTCCAAATCACCCCTCTTACGTTATCACCCATATAATTATGTTGGTAAATTAATTTGCAGCTTGAATCGTGCTTTGAAACAACATGTAAATATACGATCATGATCCGAGATGAGCTCGCCTGTTTGGCTCGCTCAAGTTAATTAGGCCATTTAAGGGCGTCTTTTTTCTATATGTTCTATCTATCAATATACGCAAGAAATATTAGTTTTTATTGTTATATCTATTAATATGTGCATGATATATAAGATCTTAAAAGTTTGCGAGTTGTCCTGATCTTCATTTGAACCGAGTTCGAGCTCAATTTTCACCTAACTTTGAGCAATATGTGATCAAAATGTAAGCAGCAAAAAAAATGGGAGTTAATCGCTTGATTATTTAAAGAAGAATTACATGGACTCTTGTTGAGAAAAAAAATATTTTTTGAGCCAACGAATAAATGCTCGGCTACATCTGGTAACCTAATGACAAAAGGCGCCGCATACACCCGTGACCGTAGACAACACTGGGTAGCCCAAGCCCACTATTTCCAGTTCCAGCGAAAACCCGATGCCCGAATACTCACTGTGATAAAATCCGGCTAGGATCGAATTCGAACTTGACAGCTATTACCAATATACAATTGGTAGAAGCTGAGTGTGAACAGGCCCACTAAGATTTGAACCGTTGAGGAATTAAAAGGGCTTCACGTCGGTTGGGCTGAATTAATTTAATCAATAATAAGCCGACAAAGCCCATCGATTGGGCTAAATAGATTGGGCTAAATGGATTGGGCTTTGGTTTAGTTATTCATTTTTTTGTTACATTTAACTTTTATGAACTTATTATGTTTAGCATTCGTTACATCATGAATAATTGAATATTTATGCATTGTGACAATTAGGTACTAATTTATACGAATTATTGTTTAAATTTAGATGTGTAGTAGTGTCTTGTTATTGTCGTTTAACATGGTTCGTGTCTAAAGTTAAACGATAAATCAATGTAGGTTATGTTTATGTAACCCATCATATACATATATCAAACATTGATTTAGTAATCCAACTTTATTGAAAGACAGTTACGTTAAGCATTTAAACGTGTGTTGATCATAGGTCTGTGATTTGTTTCATTTTAGTGTGCTTGATTCTAGCGTCGATTCAGCAGATGATATTTATAGTATGCCACCCGTTCATGCCCAATACACCCGATTTAGTTCAGTTAAGGATCAAACGGTTAGTGTGTAAATACATGGATGGTGCTCTACGTCAGTAGTAGGATCAAGATAATAAGCTATGTCTATGTATGCGATTAAACATTAATACTGATTAAGTCTTGCATCTAAGTAACCAAACCAGACTTCGAAAGTGATTGTTTGTTTCTTGTCTCCCTAACCGATTCCAATGTTGTATTGTTCTTTTGTGTGTGTCTTACTTGTTGAGTTCACTTTAGTCCAACTTAGTTTAATTCAATAAGTCTTCAATCAAACTTTTGCATTTTCTTTATAATCAAGCATGACGTGGAATGTTAATCACATACTTCTCGTGAATACGATACCCTACTTATCCTCACTATCTACGTTATTGAGGTTCTTGCATGACACAACGGCAACAAACAACCATTCATATGCTCCTTCGTTACTCGATGAAGTTCAAGTTCTTTTATTCTTTATTGTCACTATATTTTGCCACGTCTTATTTTGTGGGCCTAAAATTAAACCCCAGAGAGATTCAGTCCGTTGGTGTCATTGTTTTGATCTTACTTGGGCCAAGTTTTATGTCCAAACACATTGGGCTGCTCATATTGATGGGTTGAGTCCATTTTGTTACTGGTGTTATACATAAAGGTGACTAGTGAGTAGTGACTACTGATTATTAAATTAAATAAAAAAACAAACTAGAAAACAATGTCGACATGTTTTGTTACATCTAAGTTATTAAAACAGAAAACGAAGGTCTCATTTTTATAGATCCCAAGAGACCATGAATTCAACCCATCAATCAAGAAAAAAAATAAAAAACTAACAAAGAACAAGAAGAGAGGGATAAAACCTTAATAGGCAATTGTATTAGAACTGAAGAATTGAATGTGATTGATACAAGATGTACAAGATACAAACTGAAAACTAATCTATTTATAGTTTCTAAAAGGTACGAGTGTAGAGACGTGTCCCTTCCTGGCGGGTGTGTCTCTAGATCTTGCGGTTGTAATTAAACGTGAAGAGGCGCGTCCCTTTGATTCCAATAGTCGCGTCCCTTCATCCTTCCTTGTGGCCGATCGCGAATAAGTGTGTCCTTGGAGACACATCTTTTCGATTAGGGTGGAAGTTACCAACTTCCAGTTTGTCAACTTTGGCCCCCTTTGTTACCGCCATGTAACCGCCATATAACTAACTTTAAATTCTTTACACTTTTGACTCGTATCTCCTAATCAAACTTTGATCAAATAATTAAGGCCAACATTCACCCCCCTAATTGTTGATCCAAGTTTGAGTCTTGAACATTGAATGCTTCTCCCTCGGCAAACTATAATCCTGGTGTCATACACTACACCAAAACTTTGCGGCCTCATCCATGTCTACATATGACTATGCAAACCATTATGTTCCAGCTATGATTCCATCAACAATCTTCAATCTTGCAAGTCCTTAGGCTATTCCGACGCGAATACCGTCTCTTGCGATTGACCTTTGTGATGTTAACCTCCCTTCCTTCTATGTATCTTTTTCTCCTTCCTGGGCAATCTCTGAACCCGACGTCTTTAATCGTCTGCGACTTCGGGATCAACTTCTTGGGAGACTTGGTGATTTCCATGAACGAAAGATGGCTTCCCCTGCGCGTACTGTTTACCTTTTCCGCTGCCCGCGTCGCTCTTTCCTCCATTTAGACCCCGTACATCACTGAAACCGGCACCAACCGATTTACCCTTTCCCTCAGATGATTCTTCCGAACCGCGAAACCCTTGCCTTGATTGAAGAATTGAACCCATGATCTTGATTCTTTAAGTCTTGGCTCTGATACCAATATAGATCCCAGGAGACTATGAATTCAACCCATCAATCAAGAACAAAAATAACAAACTAACAAGAACAAGAAGAGATGGATAAAACCTTAATAGGCAATTGTATTAGAACTTAAGAATTGAATGTGATTGATACAAGATGTACAAGATACAAACTGAAAACTAATCTATTTATAGTTTCTGAACGGTACGAGTGTAGAGACATGTTCCTTCCTGAACGGGTGGCTCTCTAGATCTTGCGGTTGTAATTAAACGTGAAAAGGCGCGTCCCTTTGATTCCAATAGTCGCGTCCCTTCATCCTTCCTTGTGGCCGATCGCGAATAGGTGTGTCCTTGGAGACACATCTTTTCGATTAGCGTGGAAGTTACCAACTTCCAGTTTGTCAACTTTGATCCCCATACTTTGTAACCGCCATATAACTAACTTTAAATTCTTTACACTTTTGACCCGTATCTCCTAATCAAACTTTGATCAAACAATTAAGGCCAACAATTTTTCCTTGTATTTTTTCATGGAAAAAACAAATTTGAACACTTTCTAATTATTATATATAAGACGAGTCGGGACGCCCCGTTGTGAGGCCACCACCACGCGTGGTGGCATGTTATACACCACCGCCGGTCACTGGCGGATACAGAATTTTTTTTGACGGGGGGCACAAATTGACCGGGTTAAAAGGTGGGTCAAAATAAGTCGGGTAAAAATGAGTCGGGTAAAACCAATTTATACGTATCTACTTAATGATACTGTAAAACTACTCATACTTATTTACTAAATAATACGATACATTTGTGAACATTTAGAAACCAGAAAAAAGCAAAATAAAATTCAATTGACTAAATAAGAAAAAATATAACAATAAGATAAGTAAATCTTCCGGTGCCTAAATAAGAACATATATTAACAATCTGATATAATTAATAGATTTAAAAACCAATGTAAATACCTAACGAATAATATTGGAAGATTATATTAATAATACATGATATTTAATATTGTATTATATTGACACATACCCTTTTTCATTTGACAAGAACATATATCCGCCACTGCCGCCGGTCCCTTGTTCTACACGTGAACGTGAAAGATAAAACGCGTTGCACACATCACTCGTTTTCAAACATTCGACCGTTGTTATTGTTTTATTGTAAAATGAAATTAAAAAAAAATCATCACTAGTGATGGGCGCTCCTAGTAAAATCCATCACTAGTGATGGAATACAGCTCGATGACGTGGCGGAACTTTATTGGATGTTACGAGCGATAAAATTCTATCACTAGTGGAGCGCCACTACCCCTAATAGGAGAATTTCTTAGCTACAGTAAAAGCTATATTAATATGTAGTTGACTCACAAATATAATCTTATCTACTCATGTGAGATGTGATGTCATCTTCTAAATTCATACATATTTTGCATAAAAAATCCAAATTAATATTGTTTTAATTTTCATGACTTCCTATATTTAGCTACTGTAAAAGCTATATTAATATGTAGGTGATTCACAAATACAATCTTATCAACTCATGTGAGATGTGATGTCATCTCTTAAATTCATACATACTTCATAAATAAACCAAATTAATATTGTTTTAATTTTCATGACTTCACATATTTATTTGAAATACACCTTTCATCAAGTTATTAATAACTAACCCATTTAAAAGCAACTTTGGACGTATCTAAAAGGTTAGAAATATAATCGTTCATTTTTTTTCTTCAAAGGCAGTTGAAAAAAACCAAAAGTATGCTCAAAACGCATGAAAAAATTGACCTCGCAACGCGAGGAATCAGTTTCAATATATATTCATAACTTTTTTACATCTTTCATATTTTACAACTAAACACACTCTTGATTTATTTAATTAAAAGTATTGATTTATTTATTTTAATTAAAACATAATCATACACAATCACCTATTACTGAAAGATTTTCGTCTATAAGAACCTCTAATATATCATTGTTGGTTACATACTTTACCAGGGACTAATGTTTTGATAATTGGAGGTCTACACAGTTAAATCTAAAATCTACCGAAGTCAGTTATGAGTTAATAGACGGCAAACGAATAAACCAATCAATTTTGAACGAACCATAAAATTAATGAATACTAGAGCATAACCGATGAAAACCACCAATACCTACCTACTTTTATTTGAGGTTGTAAAACTCGCTAGTTACTGGGCGGTCGGTAGGGTACCCCGACTAGCTATTAATCGTATTAATTAGGATTAATCGGATTGTGATTTTTATATGTAAATTTCAGCTATATATACACACACTCACACACACACACACATTCTTATAGGTAAATATTTTAAGTAGACAAGTTTTAATCCTCGACCCATTTTTTAGGTATACAAGATTAAGCGCTGGAATCTACATGGTTTGGTTGGAAAATAGCCGAAATTTAAAGGCTTTGGCTGAAATTTACAGGGTTTGGCCTGAATTGCTGAGTTTTGGCCGACTGACTAGGACCAATTAGGTCTGGCTAGGGCCGACTACCAATTAACAAAAACATAATCAGTGATCGACTAGCGATTAATTGCCGACCAGTCCTGATTTTTGCAACACTTCTTTTACTCACTGTCCTATTTTTAAGACTTTTTTAACTCATTTCTAAGACTTGACCAACCATTAGAACCGGATTTTTAAAACATTACCAATTATTTATTTCATCCATTTATTTGTTCATGGTTCACACAAATCAATTTGGAAGGGTGAGGGGTTGGGTTTAAAAAAAAGCACACAAGAGAAAGAAAAAGCAACAATCTCTCTCTTCACTTTGTTTCTTTTCTTTTTATCTCAATGACCAAATAATCATTAAAAGCATCATCATTACATATCCAAGATCTGATCAAAACATTCTTCATTTAACTTTTGTCTTTCATGCCCTTTTTGACTGGTCTTCTATGTTACCCAAACAATCTACACATACAAAACCCCACATCTAATCTTTAAATCCTTGGATCCCTCAAAATTATAAAATCCAAATCATGAAACTAAAGATATATAGATATGATTCATGTTGTCTGTATTTGTGAACTTCAATGGAAAGATTCCATTAAAAGCATCTGGGTGATAGATCCAACACAAGCTTCTCCTTACTTTCATGCAAAAGAATCATATATAGAAAGAAAGAAACAACCTTTATATATGTGTGTAAATTGTGTAATTAATAAAAGATGTTTCCTTTTACTAAGACTCCGTCATTTTTTCTATTTAAACACCATGCGACCCGTATAGGCCTCTGTAGGGTGCATGGGTATCAAGCCCATGCGATGCTCTTAGGCCTCTGCGGGGCGCATTGTGCGGGCCGCTTGAAATTTGGTATTTTAAGTTGTTTAAAGGTTTAAAGGTTGTGTTATGTTATTTCATATTTTAGTAGTTTATTTACTCTTAGGAGTAACTAGATTAAGTTAGAGATTCACTATTTCAAGTTACAATTCAACAATATGAAACACACGTATAATAAAATGAAACACACACGTATAATAAAAACTGAAACTGCATTAATATATAACATTTGTACAGTACATCGATAATCAAAATTTACAAAGTAAAAAAGAAAACAACCTAATCCTGACCACCCTCGCCTGGCTGATGCTGAGCCTGAGGTGCCTGAGGTACCGGCTGAGGATGTAGTAGATGGGCCGACATATGAAAATCATCTGGTGGCATACCCACGTGAGCCATGATCGCCGCAATCTGATCAATCTGAAATCGCATCATGTATTGCATCTGTGCATTATGCAGCATCTGCATCTGGTAGAATTGATGCATATCAGGCGCAACATGGATCGGCCACTGTGGCGGATGCGGTGGCTGTGGTGCGGCAGTAGCGGCAGGTGCGGCAAGATCTACCGGGTCGTCTTCGATATCTACAACTGGGAAGACCTCCGGCAAATCGACGGGGACATACAACTCCCCCCTGTTGGCCACCAAGCGGCGACCAACGCCCGGAATCTTGCCCAGGATACCCATACCCTGTATGATAGGGTGTATTTTTTTCCTCCTCATCTTCCAGTTTGATTTCTTCCTCGTCATCTTCTCGTTTAATTCTTTCCTCGTCATATTCGTGATGAAAATTACCCTCTGCATATGAATTATCACCTCCGTAGTTGTATCCAGAATAACCTCTGGAATAACTGTGTGGTGAGTAGTTCAGGTCTGGAAGAGGCGGAATGTCGACATGAGAAGGGACACGGTTGACAACTTCCTTGTAATGGTTGGGCTGAAACGAAGATTCGTAAGAATCAAAAATGGCGGTCTCGTATGAGTCTGGAACAACACTATCGTTAGAATTCTCACTGAATATTCCGAAAAACCACGACATACTGCGAATATACGTGATTGTGATTTGAAAGGTTTATTATGGAATTGGAAATATATTATGATAACCAACGATAATGCATGGTCTTATAGCCTTTCTGGAGGGTCCATGCGACCCGCATGGGCCTCTGTGGGGCGCATGGGTACGAGGTTCACGTGTTTCCACGCAGACATGTCAGTCTGCTGCCTTTGTCGGGAAACCCTAACCCTATGCGGGGGCGCATGGGCCTATGTGACCCGCATGGAAGGGTGTCAAAATAAGAAATTTCAATAGGATGACTCTTTACTAATTCACATCAAATGTGGTTGTGTTCTCTTGTACATTATGTAGTGGAAGTTATACATTGGTTTGGAGTTTGGAATTTTGGTTTGAGAAAAGGGCAATAGGTGTTTCAAAAGGGTTACCTTTCTTTTATGAAAGAAAAAACTTGTAGGAAACTCAAGCTTTGGAAACTTCGCTTGTATGTTATTCTTTTGCATGAAACAATGGGTTGTTAGGGTCAGAATGGGTTCGGGAAATTAGGTACGAGTCGAACTGGTTGTTTAAAAAATGTATGAATTTAGTTTAGGTACTAATAAGTTCTCACGATAATGAGCTCGCTCGAAAATGATTATTTGAAAAAGAAGTATCAAGATAGCTTCACCGTCTATATTTGGTTTATAGCGGTTGATGGTGACAAATGTAAGTGGCTGTGACACTTTCGGATTATGCGTATTTGTAACCCGATTTGTTTTATATCTATTGTAATTCAAATCTTTTATTTTAGAAATAATCTTTAAGAATTCCATTTTCTGTTACTTCTTTTGAGACATATATTATTTCAGTTTCTAATTCTTAATTTATACATACTTTATAAGCGATATTGTATCATACACATTCGTTAGTTTTGACTATTCGAGGCATTTTTATAATTTACCAAATTTGAGGGGCCAAAACTGAAAATCTAGAAAACAGGTCCACCTGTGCCACGTGGGGAAACTAGTTGGTTTCCACTCGACGTGTGATGGCACAACCTTTGTCAGTTTATTTTATTCTATACGGGCCGTATAATGTTATACGGCCCATATACACCATGTGAAAATAATATTACTTGGTCGTATACAATGTATACGATAGTTTTATACGGGCCGTATAAGGTTATACGACCCGTGTACATCAGGTTTCCTATTTTTTTGGAGTTAATATTCACAAATTAGGGGTTCGATTTCCTACTTTTTAAGATTCACACGTACAAATTTGAATCATCCTTACTGTTATAACTCACATCCATTGCACGTTAAATTAACTGTTCGTTTGTTTCATGTTTTGATAATTTGTAATGATGTGAGAAATTAAATGCATGTATGGACTCAAGATAAAGCACTCGGTATGTGTTCAGAGCAATTATGTCAATACATGAATTGGCAAAACGGGGGCTATTGGAACGGTGGTTATAGAAGCTATCAATGCTCACCCTGTGTGAGCATTCATTAGAAGCCCGACAAACAGTCTTGCAATTAGTCAGCAATCAAATTTCAAGCATTCTGAACCCTAGCTGCAAACAACCCAACAAACTTCGGATAATGAAGGTTCGTTTTGAGGAGAATGTTCTGGAAATTGAAGGAAAAGGAAGGTTGTAACTTTTAAAGATTAACTAGTAACTTTGCAGTCGGTATGTGTTCAGAGCGAATATGTCCATATAAATACGATCCTACATTATTGAAAATCACTGTATCACCATTTATCTTCTGCCATACGTTTCCCTCCTTTCAAAATTCAAATCAAACTCACTGTATAGATTTGTAATAATTACTGGTAATCAAAGTTACAATAGTCTGTTGGGTTGTTTGCCGCTAGGGTTCAGAATGCTTGAAGTTTGAATAACATTTTATGAATAACAATTTTACAAATTACTGTAAGTACCTGAATTCTTGCACGAATGACGTTAACAATCTTTTTACTTTGAAACAAATCCTGCATTCAAACGAAGTAGTAAAGTTTACAAATGCATATCCAGCATTCAAACGGTTCCTGCATATATCAACATTTATATTTGGTTTGTTTTGCAAGCTCTTCTAACTCTGTTAAGAATTTGGGTCGTATAACATTATACGGCCCATATACATGTATTAAAACCCAAAAAAAACCTGATTAAACCTCACAAAATAAACCCATTTGGCCGTATAATGTTATATTGCTCGTATACATGTATATAGGGGTTGTCTAACATTATACATGAAAAACAAAAAAAACATTTCACTGCATACATCTCTGTGTAACAACATTCTATACGGGCTGTATAAGGTTATACGACCCGTATGCACTAAGGATGTGAAAATAAGATACAGGGGATGTGAAAATAGAAGGGGCTATAGTATAGATAAAGATTATACAAAGTAGAAGCTAGGTTGTATTTTTAACTTTATGTTACAACTAAAGAGAAAGCTGAAATGGGTTTCAAAAGAAAACACCTATTCGAATACTTTAAAGCATTAAACTACCGTTAAAAGGAGCTGTGTTTTTGCTTTTCTGCTTTCTCCCTTTCTTTGTTCTTCATCATCTTTTTTTCCTGTCAGCAATGATGGCTATCTCATATCTATATTATTCTAAATTCATTTATAATATTCATATTCTGTGATTATAGAACCTTCAAACCATTGAGATTATCTCCTCAATCATTGCTTTAACCTTTAATGGAAGATTACATATATTATTAGGTAAATCCTCTTTCAAAAGCTTACTTCCATGATAAACATGTATCCCATCCCTTAATAGTTTTAGGACTTTTTTTTTTAACAACAATTTTTGGATCACTGACGGACCATTAGATCATCATCATGCCACCAGCGGAGCCACCCGATCATATCCATCTCCACTAGACTATAATGCCTATACACCAATTCAGGAGGAAACCCAATAAATCGGCGAAAAAACTCCTTGTGAGAATTGAACCCAGGACCTAATAGTCTTTAAGCCTTATCCCTTCCTCAAGATAATGTTATGGGCTTGTACGTTGTTCTTATATCCCAAAATCAACTACATCTATACTGCCGCATGAGATCTTATAAAACATGATATGTTGAATATGATTGTGAAAGTATAAGCAATTAATTAAATTCAATGCAAAAGTATAGCTGTATGTTTGTGTTTAAGGTTGTTATAAAATGTGTGGATTGAAAAACAGGCTTGGTTGGGTAGACGTGCACGTTTTGTTTTCATATATACTTAAAGCTAGTGTTAACATGATTAAAACGCTACATTTATACACTAATGATGTATATTTTTTTTTTTGGTAATAACTATGTTTGTTTTATACATTTCAATATAATAGGAATGACTTATGGACATGTTGATCCGCTCAACCAATTTGCTAATTGTATAAGAGGATTTGGTCGCTTCATCGTGGCGATTACAAGGTGATCTATATGACTTGGCTCCTTTAAAATTACAGAAACACTTGAAATGACATTAATAATTATAGCCTATCATAAGTTGAGTCATCAATGTTTTCAGGGCACCTATCATGTCATTTGCGGTTTAACATATGCTAAACCAAACTTAGAGAAATATGTAATAATTTAAAGCTGTGAGAAAACATTTCATGAAGCAAAAGGAGATTTGACAAAAGTGTTTTTACACATAATTTTGTCAAATATCGCCTATATCCGTAGTTCATGCTTGCCCTTTAATTAGTAGTGTCTTGATAAGGTTGATCACAATTAGTATTAGGAAATGTTTAGGAATTATATTTAGAGTAACGAAAACGCTATTGTCACTTTATAAAAAAATCGAAAAAGTTAAATAGATTTGATAACATGTATGCTTGTTCTTCAATAAACTAACACATTACTACTCACAACTCGGTTTCAAATAAGAATATATATATATATATATATATATATCGAGACGTTGATAAAAATAGGTACGTCGTAACGACATACTCGGAATGTAACAAAACATTGCATTGTGAAAGATATAGGAGAAAAACAAAATATTATCAAAAGTATTTATAATAACTAAATACTAAACTAATAATTTGTTATAAATAACATTTTAAAAAAAGACTAATATTTATACTATTCATTAGAGCACCTACAATGTGAGCTTTTTGCTCGTCTCCTTCCAACGTGAACTGTCCGCGAACCTCACCTTCGTAGTTTCATTGTATGCTTTGACTATGGAAAAAATGTCATGTTTCATGGAAAGGGCATTATACGTGAGGTAACCAAGGATATCCATTCATAATGCTTAAGGAAGTTGCATCCCATGATATTTGGATTTGGCATGCATTTTTTGGAGGTGCTGGTTCGAAACAATGACATCAACCTGCAAAATTGGTCATCGATATTAAACGACATAATCAAATGGATCTGCACCTCCATGCCATTTTATGGTTAATGGGAGCCAGTAAAACAAAGGCTACTATCTTGCAGATGCGATTTATCTAAAGGGGGCTACGCTTGTAAAAGCTTCTCCTTTTCGCAAAGCTTGAAGATGCTTGAGTTAAAAAAAAGTCACGAATCAGCACCAAAGGATGTCAAAAGGGCGTTCTATGTCCTCAAATCTCGATGGCACATCCTCCAAAGACCATTGGAGCGTAAAAAATATTGTCTGATATAATGTATGAATGTATTGTATTGCATAACATGATCGTAACGAACGAAGGATACACTATAAGCGAGTTGTCTAATGATGAGGAAGATGGAGTACCTCCAGCAAACAATGGACTAACATATGATTTTATTGGACGTCCGAAACGGTTTGAGGATGTACGTGACAGAGAAATTCATCATGCACTAAATACAACCTACTTGACCACTTGTGGCAGAATAAAATGGCAAACGACCCGAAGGATGAGCAAGAGGATAAGAAGTAGCTTTATATAGTATTGTTTTTTAAATTTATGCGATGTTTTAATTTTATTTTCAAATTTTTGTAGTGTATTTTTAATTTTACTTTGCGTTAACTGTCATTTTCGTCCCCGTGGTTTGTTCACTTTTGCCATTTCAGTCCAATTTTAAAAAATGCGTCAATTCCTCCCTGGCATACTGGAAACGTGCCACTTCAGTCCAAAAATTAAAGCCAGTTAAGTCAGACTTAATTATTTAACATAAAATAGGGTGAAACGAAAAGAATGTGAAATTAAAAGAAATATGAAAGGACAATAATACCCTTTATTAAACATGTCTAACTTAACTGAGTTTTAATTTTTGGACTAAAGTGACACGTTTTCAGTATGTCAGGTAGGAAACTGGCGTTTTTTAAATTTGGACTGAAATACCAAAAGTGAACAAACCACAGGGACGAAAATAGCAGTTAACTCTTTTACTTTTGATTTATATATATTTCATTATATATTTATAAACAGGAAATTAAATATAAGTTATATAAATATATTAATAATTAATTGTAAATGTAGGTGATGATGTGAAGGGTGATATAAAGTTGTAGAGGTTTATACATTATGAGAAAACTGAGGGTTTGTCTCGGAAGTTTGTAAATATGTTTGTACATCGTGGATGCTGATAACCGCACTAAAAGCACCCACAAAAATAAAAAAAATATAGATGTTTTTATGTGCCACGTATGAGTTAGGTGTCTACATGGAGGAATGAGACATATTTTTTTGGTTATTGTGAAAAGTTAAAAAAAGGCCTATGCGAGGATGATTAGGAAAGAGAAAGTGATGTTTTATGTGTTGTGTATATGGTAGGAGAAAATCTCATATTGGAGGAGCAAGCGTCATGTGACACGTAAAAACATACAGAAAAACACTTATATTGTGGATGTTTTAAATAGACTTAGGCATCTTTTGAATCCAATGCATGTCTAAAACCTCTAAGGCACATCTTTCATAATACACAATTATGTCGATGGTAAACGCGATCAAAATTTGCTATTGAAAATAAAATTGCAACATTAGGGTGTATATAGCGAACGAAACAACATTGGTCTTAAAGCGATAGAAAACAAACCAATTGCATTTAAAATATAAGGTTAGGTTCTGGTAAAAATGGGTCTTAACATACAAATTGGATTTAATATGAGAAGTGAAGGAGAATTTTTTTTGTTTGTTTGTATTTTTTCTATCTTGTCAAACACGTATTGTAGATGTAATTACATAATTACTCTACTAGAGTAAATATACAATTTTTTTTACATTCTACAACTAAACATCATACTTAAGTAGATGGAAAAAAAATTCTTTCACTTCTTATGTTAAGGCCTAAGACTTATATGTATTTGATTCTTACACTTAAATAAAATATAATATAGAAGCTAGGAAAAAAAATAATAATTTCATCGCATGACAACATCGATTAGTTACCGATATAAAGTAGTCATAGACCTAGCTATTGAAAACGATTTAGTCGTAAAAAACAATTGTGTATTATTGTAATGAAAAATAAAAATAAACGCTCTTTTATCTATAGAAACGAAAACAGATGTAAAAACTTGTAATAATTATGAGATTTTTACCGATATGATTTTTTTATAAAGAAGCAAGCATGTGATGGTAGCAAGTTTCGTGAGAGATTATTAAATATAAAGAAAACTGAGCTATTCTGATCTTCCTGTGATGGTAGCAAGTTTCGTGAGGGATTATTTCCTACGGACATCGAGATACCATCATTGGGGGTGAAGCTTCTTGGGTGGGGGGGGGGGGGGGGGGGGGGGCGTTAGTAGAGACGCAAGCTTTATTAGTGGGTTGGCAAAGAAAAGAGCTGTTAATGCTGTGAATTTGATGTGTCTCCTACCCAAACTAGATGACCCGCGAAGTGAACTATTATTGCTTCGTTCCTGTATGGGCATTGCCAAACATTTCTTTGGCTTGAGGACATGCCAATCGGCACACATGGAAGATGCAACGTTATTCTTTGACATGGGTTTGCATGAGGCGATTGAGGAATTGGTAGTTTGTGGAGGTCCTTTCTTTGGAGACTTCCAGTGGCGATTTGCCTCCTTACCTATTAGGTTTGGGGGTTTAGGGCTATATTCAGCTGTAGAGGCTTCATCTTATGCTTTTGTAGCCTCGAGGGCCCAATCTTGGGTGCTACAGGACCACATCTTACGAGACACTGGCATATGCGGTATGGATTATGATTATAATTGTGCTTTGGCTTGTCTTAGTGATACGATTTCAAGCTTCGACTTCAGCGGTTTCACTAAAAAGGACACTGCCCCGTAAAGCCCAAGATGCATTGGCGAGTGCTCTTGTTAGTAAATTTGTCCAGGACAATGAAGTACAGTTTACCTTGACCGTTAGACAAAAAGCCGTTTTTGAATGTCTACGAGCACCACATGCCCAAGATTTTTTGCTTGCTATACCTATAGATGGGTTAGGCCAACATATGTTGCCGGTGGAGTACCGCACTATCCTTAAGTATCGCCTCATAATTCCGTTATTTCGAGTTGATGAGATATGCCATGTTTGTCATAAGGCGTGTTTGGACTCTTTTAGGGAGCATGCAGCTCATTGTAGAGAGCTCACGGATTTCAAGTACCGACATGATTTGGTTAGGGATGTCCTTTTTGACATTTCAGACGTGCTGGGATTTCTGCTAAGAAAGAGGCACCCGTGAATTTCATAACTGATCCACTGGAAGGAAGATCTACACTTAGACCAGTCAAAATTTTGGTCTTCGGATGAATAGGAGGAAAACACGCATGTGTGGATCTAACAGGGTCTCCCCAGTTGTAGGCTTAGGGGTTTCACGGTGGGTCAGGCTGCTCTAAAAGCTGTTTCAGGCAAAGAGACCAAACATGAGAAAGCGTGCCTTGAAAACCAGCACGTGTTTATCTCATTTGCCTTTGATACTTTTGGTTCCCTGTACCAGAGGCTGTGGACCTACTTAGCCGAGTTCAAAGGGTCATGCACAGTAATGTTATGACCCCGGGATTTATGGATGTAGTTTTTAAAAGACTTAGTTTTTTTTATTCAGAAATGGGTAGCGGCGCAGCTTGTTGCCTGTTTACCTTCTATCTCAATGTAATTATTATCTTTTTAATTAAATAAAAAAGATTTAATTGACCAAAAACAATGTACGTCTAAGTTAAACTGGTAATAAAAATATTAAAAGAAATAACCTATTGATGTTGAAGATAGTATGAAGATGAAGACATAATCCATTGTGGAAAAAGTAAATTCCTAATCCCTAATCAGTGAATTGAGTGAATACTTTATATTATCTTGATTAATAAACTTGATTTTAATAGTCAAGTGACATCTTAATCAATATGTAGTTTGTTATCATGGGTGTTGAGTGGGGTTGTTTGGTATGTGTTTATAACTAATCAAAGGGTTAGTGGGGGACTGTATGATTGATGGTTTTAAGGGTACAAAGTGGGAAAGTAGCTACTTATAAATCTTTAAGATATATCAGCATATATAATATATTCAAACACAAATACTTCAATTAGATTCTTGATATAATGCTAGAAAGAACTCCTTATATCTAGGGTGTATATAGAGCACACCACTTAGCCATCTGAACTCCACACATTAAATGCACCATTGATAAACACTGAAATCTTTCAATTTACTTGAACATCAAGATTGATTAAATATATGCAATTCAACAGAAACATAGAAAATGCATGAAATTATAACATGAACACGAGATTACACAAACATTACCAAGATATATTATAAGAAACAAGATACAGTTGTTAGTATAATCTAATTTAACTCATCATACTTCTATCACAAGACTCTAAAACCCTATTTCAAACTACATACCTAATTACAAAAAAAAAAAAACTTATTACAAGTTTGAAGATAACTTGGTTATCAACTGAATCCAAAATCCCAATGTCAAAAACTGATTTATCTTCACGTGAACTCTTATGATCTTGTGTAGCAATGTTTAAATCCAAATTGATCATAGGCTCTTTTCCATCATACTCAACGGTTTCTTGTCCATTTTCGCTGTACTTTGGCGTTACACTAGGAGAACAAGCTCGCGAGATTGAACTGAAACTTTCACAGCTGAAAATAACAATGGCATCCTTGAGAAGAACTGTTTCACCACCATTTAGTGTGATTCTTCCATTCTTGATTGCTTTCTTGATTCCCATTTGGGAATGGTAATCAACTTGCTCAACATCTCTTCTTGTATAGCTTCAGTGAATCTTTCTAAATAACTGTCCATTTTCATCTCGAGCCCGTTTGTTACTAACAAATTCTTGATCATCATCGGTGGAATCGGCTCGTGTTGCTGAAAACCTGCTCAAGCCCATTTGCACAAAGTTGTTTCTTGATCCAAACATAACTTTGGCCAATTGTCTTGCTATCTTTTCTTTTGCATGGTTGTCAGCACCAAAGAAAGACAACCATGTTTCTTGTTTCCCTTTTCTTTCCATTCTACCACACCTGCATTGGAGGACTGTGTTTACTATATCTGGACTGATCTCTCTTTGCCATGGAACAATTCTCTCCAATGCATTAGTTAAAATCTTTACATTCTCAATGTTGATTTCTTTGAATTTGTGCAAGGAGTATTGGTGTTGATCATCATGGTCACAATCTTGTTCACTAGCTTCACTACAAGAAGCTGAGTTTGGACTAGAATTCGGATTCGATAAGAGTTCCGGCATGAGGGTTTTCTGACTGGGCTCTTCAAAACATTCACCACCCATGAAAAACTGGTGTTCTTTAGGGATGTTGGATTCAAAAACTGGCCAAGTGAGATGGTGTTTGGGAGGTGAACTATAAGCTGAGCTCCATTTGTTGCAAAGATTCCCATACTTGTCACATTCCTGCAAACACATTTATCATGTAGTTTTAGATCACTACTACAAAACAAACAAACGTACCAAGCAAAATCCTACTCGTGGCAGAGTTGTTTGTAAGCTTTTAAATCATTAACATATAGTAAAATCCCACTCATAGCATATCAGTGCTACAAGATTTAATAATTAGGGTTTTTACAATATATAGTATATAACAAAAGCCTAACCTGATCATTATTGGTTTGTCTTGTGTTCTCCTCTTTATATTGTTGTACCCATGAAGGCAAAGTGGACTCGCTGGTTCGACCATAGCTCATTATGGTTCGAGCCTCTCGTGTTAAGTTTACCGAACACTCGCCACAACAAGAGAGCAAGTTCTTCTCATTTTCTGAATCATTACTGCTGATAAAACCAAACCCACGTAGAATATCAGTGTTTTTGCATGAAACAATTTTTAAGAGAAAAGTATAAAAAAAGTAGAAGTCTTTACCCTTCAAGATTGAGAGTGAGGTCCAAAGTAGCAACAGGAAGTGTAAGAGGACAAAGATCCCATAGAGTTTCAAGTGAAGGGTGACCTGTTTTGCACCTCATGTATGTTTCAGAACTGGCTATCCCCATCAACCATAACTTCCCAATATCAACACCAAACATGAGTCCACTAAGCTCCATGATCATATGCTCCGTTGGAGAGTAGTAGTAGCTTCCATTGCGCTTTCGTTCACTGTGCTCCGACCAGTAATTTGCAACCCATTTTAGATCACCTAAATACAAGATTACTCTACCAACAAAGCTTTTTACCAGACACTTAAGTTCCCTAACTTTATCTTGAACATCTTCCCTTGAAAGATGATTTAGTGATTGTAAAGGAAGGCTTACAAACTGCATGAACCTCAAACTGATGTTGTTTTTGGTTTCAAACTTTTCAAAAACTCCTTTAACTATAGCATCAGCACTAGCTAAGCACTCTCTTATAACAACAATATTCTTTCTTTTCCTAGTCATCATCATTTCTATAACACTCATGACATCTTCATCTTGGACTTTGGCTAAAGATTCGGGGTTGATCTTCTCTTTAGATTGAGAAAAATTGAGGGGATTTGGGGAAGAGACTGATATCTCCATTTGTTCGATGTTGTCTTTGACTTGGTGCTAGAAAAACCGGCTTCTCGCATCACTCTACTCACACTAGGATCATCTAAGATGGATATAGCAAGTGTTCTATCTCTACTTTAAGAGCTAAAATGGGTTGATGTTGGTTTTCAATTGAACCACGTCGTTGGTGAGCTTGAGCCCGCTTGAAGGCCGCAACCAACACACTGGAAAGAGAAGGGTGGTGAGATTGATTAGGGTTTAAAATGAAAGGGTTCGATTGTGTGGTAGGGAGGCGGTTTAGTGCCACATTGAAACAAAGCTCGAGAGCTTTACAATGGAGAGGGTGAGAATTTGGTTGCAAACAAGCCTTCCTAAAAAGGCTTGTTGGCGATGTTAGCATCACATTGGCAACATGCAACGGTGTGACCTGAGCATGGCCACGCCGTCTAGCAAGGCCAAGAGCTTGTTTCACGATGTTTGCGGCTTCTGGTGTTAGTGTGTGTTGGATGGTGTAACCTCCTGCCCTCATGGTTCACTAGGGTTTTTGAAGATTTATGAAAATAGGGTTCTAAAATATGGTTATATGGTCATATGGATTGTTTTTTGAAAGTTGGTGTGGTTACTGCATTGGCAAGTATGGTATGAGGTTTATAAGAAGAGCACTAAATAAGTGATGTGAAGTGGGGCTCTTATGCTTTTTTTGTAGTTGTTAGTTTTGTATGTGAAAGTGGAATGCATGTGAAGCAAAGCAATTCTCTCTCATAAAAAGACTATATCAACCTTTAAAAACCTTTAAAACAGTACTGTAAACCGGATTATAACGACAGTTTTTCCATCTTGGACTTTTGTTTTCTCATTGTCTTTCGTTTAATAATAAGATTGTTTTCTTAATCAATGAATTGATTATAATCAGAAAGATATTATCTTAAATATCTTCATATCTCTCCCGTAGTATTATAAAATTCATCAGAGAAGCATGTAATCAAACTGTCACTGAAAATAATACAAAAATAAATATATTATATAATACGTATTATTGTATTTACGTATTATATTTAAATTTAAAGATAATTAAAAAGTTAGAATGGATGTAAATTACAAAGACACTCAATATTTAAAAAAAAATGTAACATGAATAATGACAATTTAGGAATATTTTCATTATGTCAATTTGGTATATAAATATCTCTCTCTTTGGTTTGCATTACAAGAAATATTTATTAAATAGTTTAAATTGTTCAACTCGTGTAACACACGGGGAACTAACCTAGTTATGTTATTTAACAGTGTTGACATCAACTTTGAAATGAAAGAAATATTCCGTCACTTATATAAACATTGAATTACAATGAACTAAAACAATATTAACCCTTGTAATTTATTGATTACACATAGACATAGATGCTACAATATTGCAACTAGTTTCCGTGTTGTAACTATTAATGTATTTTAACACCCCAACTCTCAAACACGAAGTGACTTCTCATTGTCAAGTGTACCTTGCTATTGTCTTCTGTATTATCTAGCTTTAAGATGTTTAGTCCAAGTGTATTCGTAACATTTTATCATAACTAAGTTTAACACAAATGGCTTTTCTTGAAAATAATTGCGGCTTTTATGTGTCTTTTGAGATTGTATAACTATAAAAAATAGATTCTCAAACAAAAAAAGGTTAGTAGATCTCTCCATTTTGCAACCACTTACAGAGGATATGTCTCTCATAGTTGAAAATGTTGGTTTCTCGTAGTGTTAAAGAGATGAAACCTCTTCGGTGTCAAAAACGCTTGAACATGAACCACTACACTTGATTAAAAAAAATGTAACATTATCCATAAAAAAAGGTAATATTATTCAAGATTTTTGCTCCGCACGATGCAGCGTGATAACCATGGAACCAAACGCTATAGACACAAAAACCTCAAGATACAAACAAACAATTTCAAAGAAACAAAAGCTCTAGATACAAACAAACAATTTCAATATAAAACCACTAAAATAATCAAAGAAACAAAAGAAGGTAAAAAAGAAAAAAAAATGAAACAATAAAAAAATAAAAAAAATGAAATTAAACAGAAAAAAAAAACACTTACCAAAACCTATAAAAGTTTATAGTTGCATAATTGAGTTAAAGTCACTAACATATGCATCAGATTTTAATGGCTATAGATGAAACTTAAACAAATTAACAAACACATAAAAAACCAATAACAAAGAATGAAGATGAACATTAAACTTACCAATCAAATTATAAACCACCCTATTTTGCTTCCAGTTTGTAATCAAATTACAAAAAGAGCATTGTAAGCACTTAAAAGACTCTAATCGTACCATGAGTGCAATTGCCTCCCAAATATGCACCAAGACATGCATACAATACATGCTCATTTGATTAAACATTATCATCTCAATTGCTCGTTTTCACCATCAGCACTTTCCCATGATCAACGTCTTTACCAAGAATCACTTTCTCTAATTTTATAATTCCTGCTTTACGAAGATGGGGATTCGTCAACTTGTGTGCAGCCATTTCACTCAGATCCATGGTTTTCGTCAAATGTAGCATCGAAATGAGAACATTACAATCTCACCGAACTGCATTGAAACATCGATCCCCACTGCTCACAGCTTAAAAACAAATACTTTAGCCTTGAACATGACTAAAAGTTCGGGACTTTCCTATACTAAACTATTTCTAAACATAAGTTGTTGATAACAGTTTCCGTGTTTGCGTCGATTACCCTTTAGAAAAAAAACACACGATAGTGTAACAGTTAATAAAATAAATAGTTGATAGGTAGAAAAAGCTCCAAGACTATGTAGTATCCCTTACCTTCTTGTGTGCTTATCTTCTAATTTATAATGTAAAGAGTAAATTGCACAAAACATCCTTTATGTTTCCTCAAACTTGCAGGTTCCAGCCTTAATGTTTAAAAGTTGCTAAAAACAGCCTTTAAGTTTATTTTTGTTGCGGGTTCAATCCTTTACAGCTAACCACGTTATTTTCTTCAGTTAAGTTCCCTCACATGCATAACATGTGAGGGTATATTCGTCATTTTGGTTGATCTTTCACCCACGTCAGTTATAAGAAAAAAGAATATTTAAGGTTTAACCTCTTTTAAAAAAATTCTAACCGCAGGGACTAATGTGCAATAAAACCAAACTTTTAAAAACCAAACACCCTCTTTTCCGGTCTTCTTCTCCGGCGACTTCGCCGGATTCCGGCGAACCCGGAATTAAGATAGGAATCTTGTTAAGCTAGTACACTAAGTTGTAAAGATTAACACAGATTTTGATCATGCCAATTAAACTCTTCAGGATTATCATCAGTTGGAAGAATCGGCGCCTTATTCGCATCAGACGGAAACGACAAACGACTCTTCAACCCTAGATACCTCTCACAGAACTCCGATGCCGTCAAATCAGAGAACTTCGTAACGCCGTGTTCAGTAGTCGGATCCAGCAACCGGTGACGCTTAGGACGCCGCAAGTTAGACTTAAACACTATCAAACGGTAATCGTGCTCCTATGTAGTCGCGTACGTTTTACCAAACTTTGTTTAAACTAGGTTAAAACTTAAATATTCTTTTTTTTTTATAATTGAAGTGGGTGGAAGATCAACCAAAATGACGAATATACCCTCACATGTTATGCATGTGAGGGAACTGAACTGAAAAAAAGAACATGGTTAGCTGTAAAGGATTGAACCCGCAACAAAAATAAACTTAAAGGCTGTTTTTAGCAACTTTTAAACATTAAGGCTGGAACCTGCAAGTTTGAGGAAACATAAAGGATGTTATGTGCAATTTACTCTAATGTAAACAATTTGTTCGAAACGATGGTTGCATGACAATCATACCAAAGTTAATACTCTTCATGTGTAATCATCTTTTTTTTTTCATATAATAGTTATTTCAAAAAAATGGGGCAGATAATATATTAACTATTGCCTAAAAGCTAAATAAATGAAATACTGAAGAAGAGGAGTATACAAATTAAGTAAATTACCTTTCTAGAGATACACATAAAGTGAAAACAACAGCAACATAATCAACTGAGTGCTGAAAGAACGACTGAAACAATGAAACCATGTGCAAATAAATAATAAAGCAAATTTGCAACTCTTTGTTTAAGATAAAATGCTTGTATATATATATATATAAGAATATCATATGCCAAGACTTTTTTAACATCCATACCATGTGATCAAAGTGAAATCAAGCTTCAAGCACAAAGCAAGTAGGACTAAATAAAAAAAAAAAAACCTTTATCTTTACCATAGAGGTTTGAACAGGAGACTAACAGACTACGTTAATGAATATTGTGATTTTGGGATCTTCCTTCTTGATGCCGCCGTCCACACGGCCGTCGGTTACACTTCCGACATGCTCGATCGGTAAAAACCCGCAAGAATAGACACTTGATACCAACCCAACCCGTTAGAGATCTATCAAAGTATACACATGACACCTACCTGGCCTTTTTAGACCCCTAAAAATCAGAATGAATTACCTTTAGTTTCATTACCAGCCTCTCCACTCAAAATGCCTCCTAGATGTGTAGTACCAAAACTCTCTTCTGGATCATCAAGAAATCTTAAGTGGAGTATAATCTGCACTAAAAAGGTCTTTTTATTACAAATCTCAATGGCAGAAAACTTCTTTACAAATTCTATATCATTTTGCTGAAAACAAAATCATATATAGGTTTTTATGTTCCAAATGGAATGACCCGTTAAGCACATTTTTATGCACATAATTTACCTTGTTATGTGGTCTAATATTTCTGATATTGCATATTGTATGATGACAGTCATAGTGTATGTCTTCTTGTTTCTTGTTTGCTAATACATGAACATACTTTCTGAATAAATAATTTAATTTACAACATAGTAGGTGACACAATTTAATATCAGTATTCAAAAATTGAGAAAATAACACTCACCACCAATGCGGGCTGAAAGAGCATGTCTTTTGACACCATCTTCAAATGAATAAAAAAAGGTTTAAATTAAAAAAATGAATAATGCAAGATCATCATCAACAAATAAAAAAAAGGATATTTCTAAAAGCACTTTCATGTTGAATAATCATCAATTGGGATAGAGACTTACCTTAAAGATGCTTCAAAACTCGATCCTTCCATCACGTCAGTACAACAGCCGCCAATTCTGTTCTTATCAAATACGTAGAACTCGAAAAAATGTAGTAACTTCGTACCATTCCATAAGGGATTCGATTCTGGAAGTGTGCGTCTGCAACAAAAAAATCAACAATAAAAAAAGTTCAATCATCTAACTATCAATAACTTCAATCACCAAATTATCTACTTTAGTTCTTGAAGGCCTGATAATTAGTTTAAAAACAACAAAACAACATAACTTTACTGCAGCATCAATAACCTCAATCATCAATGAACAACTTAACACTTAATCATACTGAAAAATCAATAATCCATTCCAGAAAAGCAATCATCTTAGTTCAACAATCCATTCCAGAAAAGCAATCAATCGCTCTGATCTATCAAGCAACACAACTAAAAAAAGCCATATAACATAATCCCACGCATATCAACACAAATATTCATAAAGCAAAAGGCTAAATCATTAGACCCGAGTAGCACAATACTTGAAGACTACCTGCCCTGAATCAATCAAGCAAAACATACATGCTAATCGAACAACTCGAATCCATATTAATCCGAAATCAACTACGAATATTAAATCGTCAAAATCTGCACGTAAATAACGCCAAATTCATCAAAGATACAAGTAATTAAAGCAGTGCTTGAATATGACGAATAGATTAATAAAAAAGAACAGAGAATCCAACTTCATGAAACATACATGGAATGAACCCTTTGGTTTGTTGAATCAAAACCATGAAGAGCTGACATATCCTTCAGGAACTTGCAGTTGAATAAAAAAAACTTAGATGCGCCACGGAGAAGAAGATGTTTAGGGTTTGCAAAAAAATTATCTTCATCATCTTCATCACCATGGTGACTACAATAACTGGAAGCAAGAATCAATAACTTACACCAGATTATGCTCATGCTTGATGATTGCTGATGCGATTAGGGTTCGCGATGATGAATGATTGATGTTTTCGTTGATATTCGGAGTGAAACGGCCAGAAAAATGGATATCAAAATTAGGGTTTGTGCAAGGGATGAAGCGTGTTTAATACGAGACCCGAATCCAGATACTGACCCGTATTGAAAGCGGATCCCGCCTCCACAATAGCTCATATTCATTCCCTCCCAAAATCGGCCCAAATCATCTCATTTATTCATATATATATATATAATATACATATATAGTTGTGAAGTTGGTGGAACCAGCGACCACTTGGGGTGGCAATGCGGTAGTAGCCACCACGATGGTGGTTAAAGCGGTACGCAGTGGCACACATTAGAGCATGATTATGCCTTAACCGACGAGCTAATTGACCTGAAATCAGTGGCGGTGATGGGTTTCTGGGGTGGATCAAGCGGCTTGATCTTTGCAGAGGAGTGCAGAGAAAAACAGGATCTGTGCCGGTGAGAGAAGGATGGTACTAATGTTTGGTACGACGTGTCAACGAAGAGAGATAAGGTATGAGTGTAGAGATAGACGGAGTGGTTATGGCAAGTAGTGATAGAGGCGGAGAGAGAGAGAGTATATATATTAGAATTAATTTTACTTTTTATATTTAAAGGTAACAAAGAAAATTAAAAAAATAAGTGTGTTTATATATATAGGATAATGCTATATAGAAAACCTTGAATTTTGAGAAAACTTTGGAAACCCATCTAATGGCCTACATTTGGCCACATGTCCCAGCTTCCATAATATCTTTATTTAATCTTGAGGGCAAATTGGTAATTCTACAAATTCCTACCCCACTCAAAAAGATATCTTGCCAAAAGTGATTTGACACCCTCATTAATATCTAACATCACATCATTCTCTTCCATCCTCCTCCATTTTCGATGAACCGAATTCAAATTAGAAAGGTTGTTTTTTCATAATTTCTTCATATTCTTAAACCACTTATTTCAAACTAGATCCACCATTAATGAACTATGGAGCATCCATCAACAATGATAGATCTATGGAGCACCATTAATGTACTATGGAGTATTCATCTTCCTAAACAGGATCTTTACTACGATCTGGGTTTTGTTTCGTTTTTCTTCTTCTTCTCTCACCTTCCAATGTTCGTCCAGATCTTGTGTTGAACAGGGGTGTGAATAAAGTTTCTTCTTTTTTTATTATTTGATTCGATTTGGGTCCGATATTTGTGGTGATATTTGCGATGAGGTAATCTTGATTTAGTTTCTTGATTTGATTATTGCATTGTGGGTTTTTGTTTGTTGTTTGGATATGATGATTTAGGGGGATCTCGTTAATGTGAAACACGAACAACAAGTCTATTAATGCTCACGTATCTTGCTTGTTTGCTTCAGTAGTTTTTTTCTTTTCAGCCGATTATAGAATATGGGTTTTGAAACACGAACACCAAGTATAATAGTTAATGTTCGTAATTAGACCGTTAATGTGTCTTATAGATTACAAATTACAGTTTGTATAATTCCAACCGTTATTGTGAAACACGAACAACCGTTAATGTTCGTATAGATTACAAATTATAGACCGTTAATGTTTTGTATTTTAGATCGTTAATGTTTATGTCATTATCTTCATTTGTGTCCTTATTTGATGTTGTTTTCTCATTTTCAGCCGTTACACCTGCTGAATGAAAAAACCATGGTTATGAATGTGTTAATAGTTATGTCTAGTTAACGACTTAACGGTTATCTTATCTTTTTGTTATTAGGATGGTGATGGATACAAGGGAAACAAGATCCAAATCCCGGGACCATTGGTTTCATCAAACGTGGATCAGATGCTTAAGGATCATGACCATGTTTATGTTACAGCACAACACAACTAACACGTGTTATCGTTTGAACTTCTGGACATGCATGTGTTACATGTGACATGAAAACACATTTTTATAACTTCCTTGGCATACGCACACCCACATGTTTACAAACCGTTTCAAGACCGACCCAAACAATAAAGCAAGGGTAGCCGCTGAAAAGCTAAGGCAACAAAGGTAGCCGCTGAAAAGCTAAGGCAGACCGTCAAAGGAAGCTCCACCATTTTCTTAGTGCTATGTATTTTCGTTTACTAGTAATATGTAATGTGAGACTCTTATTATTTTGTCTAGTACATGATGTTAAAACGGTATCGACTTAACACATTTTGTGTTAGAGTCGGCCGTGTTGGTACTTCTGCTGTTACTAAGTTACTATTGGAGTTTATGCATCCATTATGGAAGTCTTAACACACGTTATAATAGAGGCTTAACACACGTTATAGCAGGTATACTCTGCTGTTATTAAGATACTACTGGAGTTTATGCATCCATTCTGAAAGTCTTAACACACGTTATAATAGAGGCTTAACACACGTTATATCAGGTATACGGGTATGGATATAGTAAATGGCCCACCATTTTCTTAGTGCTATGTATTTTCGTTTACTAGTAATATGTAATATGTAATGTGAGACTCTTATTGTTTTCTCTAGTACACGATGTTAAAACGGTCTAGACTTAACACATTTTCTGTTGGATGCGCCCGTATTTGTACCTCTGCCGTTACAGTTACTATTGAAGTAGGCGCTAGTCGGGCGGTGGAGTACCGACTAGCGATTAATCGTGATTAATAGGGATTAATCGGAATTAGTCGGATTGAGATATTTACATGTAATTTTAATTATATATATGCACACCCATTTTTATACGTGGTTTTTAAAGTAGACATGCTTTAACCCCTAATTAACCAATTGTTTATAAGTAATTGGCATAAATTTATAAGGTATGGTCAAAAAATAGCCGACATATGGCCAAATTTGGCCAGAATAGGATCGTCATTGACCGCCTAGCAATTAATCGGTCGTTGATCGATGAACCACCGATTAGTGATTACTCAGGGACTAATCGGAGACTAGTCGGGATTTTTACAACAATGGTGCTATGTATTTTCGTTTACTAGTAATATGTAATGTGAGACTCTTATTGTTTTCTCTAGTACACGATGTTAAAACGGTCTAGACTTAACACATTTTCTGTTGGAGGCGCCCGTATTTGTACCTCTGTTGTTACAGTAACTATTGAAGTTTATGCATCCATTCTGGAAGTCTTAACACATGTTATAATAGAGGCTTAACACACGTTATATCAGGTTTACTCTGTTGTTATTAAGTTACTATTGGAGTTTATGCATCCATTATGGAAGTCTTAACACACGTTATAATAGATGCTTAACGCACGTTATACATTTCAGTCGCTTAATACATGTTACAGTATGTATATACACATCATGGTGTTTTGGAAACCACTAGCTTATACGTGACACCATGTTAGGTTAAACCAAGATTATAACAGAGGCTTAACACATTTTATCCCAGGTATACGGTGTTACGATATTAACTTGTATGTTCCATATTAACTTGTACATGTGTTACAATCAGTATATGCACATCATAGTGTTTTGCAAACCACTTTCATATAAATGAATACAAGTCGGGTTACAACGAGATTATAATGGATGCTTAACACATGTTATCATATGTATACAAGTGGGGTTACAATAATATTACGATATTAACTAAGCTCACCATTAAACCCATCGCCTCCGTCGACTGTTTTCACCCTAAGCAACTACATGTTCCAAACAGACAAATTGTAACACATGTCAGATCAGTATATACACATCATGGTGTTTTCTAAACCACTAGCTTATACATGAATACATGTCAGGTTACAAAAAGATTATAACAGAGGCTTAACACATGTTATATATTCCAAATTGTGCACAACAAATGACCCGTTTCATATTATATATTCCAAAATTACCGGTACATGTGTTACCATAAATGGCTCATTTCATATTACACGTTACATACTAACTTGTACATTTATTACGTGTACAAGTGTTACGCTCGGTATCCACATTATCGGATATTTTAAACTTCAACAAAAATAAAATAGATATTACTTGTTTTTTTTTAAATTAACAAAGGTTAACACACGTTATATATCATTCTAACAGGGGCTTAACACATGTTATACATGAACACATGTCAGGTTACATCATGGTGTTCTGTTACAGCATGAACCACTAACACATGTTATAAATGAACGAAGAGTTCTTTCCCAAAAGATGTGACTTATTCAAGGTCCCCGCATTAACGTCGCCTACATCCATCCAGCTTGTCAATTGAATATCTTTATGGATCTGTTTCTGTAAATCAACACACGTTATATATCATTCTAACAGGTGCTTAACACATGTTATGGGTCTGTATCTGTATATTAAACAACCCAACAAAAAAACACTTACTGTTGAGATCAAAAGCCCAAACCAGCCACCAAACCAACAAAAAAACAATTATTGTTAAGATCAAAAGCCCCAAACAAGCAAACAAACCAACAAAAAAACCCGTTCAAAATCTCATCCTAAAGTTTTCGATTTATTAAAAATACATGAACATTAACCATTACTAGAACACTTTCAGCCCATAAAAACATATTAACAACCATTTCAACAAAAAATCAAGTGTGAAATGATATTTCAAGAACACATACCGGATCTAGAACCGTCCGATAAACACGATGAAGATCTTCAAACCTTCTTCTCTCACGCACACTTGTGCGTGTGTCTTTGTGATAAAGATTGTTGTTTCTCTATCTAAACATCAACTTTCTCTCTCTAAAAACATTCATCGTGCCATCATTCTCTCTCTAAAACAACAAACTTCAAACTTCTTCTCTCTCACACAACAATCTTCAAATGAAGATCTGACCATCTTCAGAGTTTTTGAAATGATTTCAGACCACATGATGCTGAAATTATCTTCAAATGAAGATTTCGGTTCAACGGAATAGCTGGTTGTAGCCATTGCCAAATACACAAGCATGCACCAGATCACCATTGAAGGATCACCATTGAAGACCATGAAGCTTTTCTCTTTCACATGATGAAGAAAGAGGAGCGAGATAATAGTGTTTTGAAAGATGTGACTTGAAGAAAGAGGAGATAGATGATGATAGTAATACTACACAAGTGGGGTTTGTCATTTCCAATGCCAAAAATAGTCTTTTTGTTCTACCATAAATGCCCTTCTTTGATTATATTTAAATCTAATATACACACAAAATAGGAGAGCCATAGATCTTCTTGGATGAAAGACAATCAATGGATGAGAATGAGTTTTCAGGGTTTTCCTAAAAAGATGGGGTTTTCCACTTAACCCTTCCCTATATATATATATATATATATATGTGTGTGTGTGTGTGTGTGCGTGTGTGTGTGTATTATAATTATTATTATTTTTCTTGTTTTTTATATAAAGGTAAAAAAGAAAACTAAAAATTAAAAAAAAATAGTAAATTGCCAAAATTGTGCTTAACTTAATGATACATTTTAACTTAGGTGTGTCAAATATGATTATAAAATTACAACTGTTTTTATAATAATCTAGTTTTCTGAATAAATTTACTTAGGTGGTTTTGTTCATAAAAATTCACTTTGATTGATTTTAATTTATTTGAATAAACTGAGCTAAAACACTTTTTCTCCAAATAACCATTCAATTTATGACACCAGACCTTTATATATATATATATATATATATATATATATATATATATATATATATAATACGTATTGAAGGGACAATATTGGCAATTTATCACTTTTTTAAAGGTTACAAGCTTAAAAATATATTGTAAAACTCTTTATGCATGTTAATTTTTTGAGCTCCACTCAAATTTTGAAATCTAAAACATCCCGCTTAATCTCTTCTCAAATTTTGGTTCTTCTCCCATCCGATCCCAAAATTAAAATTTCAAAACCTTATTGTTCTCTCTTTCTATGCTCTTCCCCTTTTTGTGTGACAGTGAGGAAACTCCTACGATCCAGCAGAAAATGGATTCAATCGTTCGTCTTCTACCTGACTCTAATCACATTTTCACTATATCTGCTACTGCTCTTGATTGTACCAAACCGACTAATGGTGTCTCATCACAAAATTATTGTAAAAAAGCATGGGGATCTTCCACTAAAATTCAATTCCGATGGAACGTTCAAGATCCTTCAGGTTAACTTACTCCCTTTGACCATAAATGGCGATTTCTGGTGATTTTAGGGTTTCTGCGAAATTAGGTTCATCTCCTTCGGATCCTCTTCGCATCAAATTATCATCAAAGGTCTGTGTTCTTAATCCTCTATAGTTTTCAATTTCATGTACGTAAATTCGATAATACGTTTGTTAATGAGTACATTAGGATCTGTGTTCCTTTTTGGTTAATTTTACTGTTGATTTTGCTACTGTGTTGTTTGAATCTGTGAAATAATAGATGACATTGGAGCATCAACATTTTTCTCGAAATTAGGGTTTTAGTTTGGGAAATTTTAGTGACCATAGTATCGTGTTATCTTTATTCAACTTCTGTAATAGATGGAGTTATAACCAGTCGAAATGGGCCAGGTTGGGTTAATGATGGTTCAGACGTGTTCAACTTGTGTAATACATGTAGAAAATCCTTGGTTATTAGATGTAGTTTGTGTTGGGATGTGTATTTTGGTGTTGGTGACCATAAGTGGCAAAACAAACCACCACTACTAAGCCAACGATTGTTCAAATGTGTCCAGGTAAGATTCAGGTCACCGGACAATGGTTCCTGTAAGGGTTTTGTGAAGGACGAAATCTGTGGTACAGAGGGGCTGCTTGGAGATGGGTCAAAGCCTGGTCAACCGAGTCACACCGAAAACCTGTTCTTTTTTTTCAATTTTTTTGAAGTCATTGCATATGAAGATGTTTTGAAGCTATTCTAATAAAAAAATCATTCTTGTAAAAAAATATTTTACTTTTTTTACTGTTTAAAAAAAATTGGATTTTGATTTTTTTTATTAAAGATGCTTTTACATGTATTTATATACAAAAGCTTGGAAATAAAAAGTTTAACAAAAAAATTGATTTTAACATGCTAATGCATAGTTATCCCGTCCCCACTTTTTTATTGTTTCACATTGAACCTTCCTATATATATATATATATATATATATATATATATATATATATATATAGAGAGAGAGAGAGAGAGAGAGAGAGAGAGGATAAATACAATCAAGCACTGATTAAGTTGATCCTATGGTTGGAATAAAAATATGTTATTTTCTGTTTAAATTTTTTGTGTGTTTTATCTTAACAAATACAATATAGGGTATTATGGTAAAAAAAATATGCATTCTCTCTTCTAATTTCATTTTATAACGTTCTCTCTTCATACTTTTCTCTCACCAGTATTCCCTATCTACCTTTTCTCTAATTAACCTTCTCTCTTTTACTTTTTTCTCTACAACTTTCTCTCTCATGCTAATTTAAATTACACATTAATTAATTCAGATATATTAAAATGATAATTTTTTTTTCGTAATTATATTAGTAAATGTTACATAATTAAAGTGAAGTTGATTTTAGTTTGATACGTACTATTTAAATTGCCAATATTGTATGTAACTAGTGAGTATGTGAGACTCGTATAACAAAATAAAGGGACACATAGATTGTATAAAATTATAAACGAAACAATACAATCAAAATTAAACGTAATAAAGGTGCTTTATACTAACTTAAATATATAAAAATGATTCAAAAACTAACGAAAATCTAATTTGCCTTGGGAGACAGCAAAGTTGAAAAAATAATTTAGATAAATTATCAAACCGATCATGTAGACGATCAACAATAACCGTGCGTCTCTTTCTCCTATGAAAATTCTGAGCTGCTGGCTCAAGTTCTTAAAATGAAATAGAATAACTTTGACATTATGATGACCTCTTTTAATAGCTACTAAACACCTATGGACTTGACAAGCTCAATTCGATTATGGCTCATGTGGTGAATAAACTGGTTAGTGGTGAATGCAAGTTTTCTTGAAATCTTTGAAAGATCACGGTAAATATGTCAATACGCTCATGATTATGCACATCAAGCTAGTTGTGAACGACAAAACGAAGTGGTTCTTGAGTAATTGAAACAACAATTTTGGCTTTGCATTTAGTTTTTCGAATATACATAATAAAAGTCTCACAGAGTGTGTCAAAGGATCTTTTTTGCTGAAGTTTCCTATCCTTAGAGCACCAAAGGTATTTGTGCGTGGGTAAACCATTCTATACCTTCGTTTGACCTTTTTTACAGAGAACCCAGCTTGATTGCCATAAGCCTTATACATGGCAAGAACAACTTCCAATTTGTCATATGATTTACCAATAATAGGATGGAACTGTTCGTTGACAATTGGTGTCCAGTATTTTAGGCCATTAGGGGTCTGATAAACATAGTAGTGAGGCGAGGATTGTTGATCGTCTGTAAAAAGTACACATGTAGAGATAAAAAAAAGGTAAAACAATAAACATATGAAAATGTCTAATGTGCGTACTCATGTGTAACCCTGATGCTGTAACACATAAAACAACTATATGTAACATGTATACTCATGTGTAACCTTGACGTTGTAACACATGTAACGATTATACGTAAATGTGTTACGTGGTTATACATGCGTTACTTTCTAGTGTGACATGTGTTACATATGTGTAGCCCCTTTGGTGTCCGTTTAAACTTAGTGAATTTACATATGTAACAACATTAAATCATCCAAATGTCACAACAATTGGTAAACAAGTAATATATGTAACTAGTAATATATGAGAATAGTGTAACAAATTAAAGGGACAAATAAAAACACATCATGTTATATTATATTTGAATATAAACACTTTTCATTACCATGAAACTTAATAATTAATACGTATGTGCTAATAAACATGTTTCCTTTATATGTTAAATACTAAATTGACACAAAACCTAATTACATATTTAGACCATAAAAGCTAATTATGTTCACTTCTTGATAATCATCTCATATTTAACACAACAATTCCTTCGTTACATATTTAGATCGTATATAGATAACATTTCGCTAGTTACATATGTACCTAGAGTTGTTATTAACAATTTACAAAGGGTTTCTAGAGTTTTGTTATGTCAAGATGGTTTCCTATTTATACTTATTAGAAAACTTAAGATACTACAAAATTTCAAAGAAAAACGCTTTTGAACAAAAAGAATTATTTTTATTTTTACATTATTTTTATATGTCACTATTATACATAGAAGGTAAAAAGAAAATAATAAAATAATATATTGCTCTATGTGTACATTCGCAAGCTACATATATGTAGCTCGTCAATCTACATATATTTTTTAATTTGTATTTTTATTGCTATAATACTAACCTTATAATTAAATAAATTAAAAAGTAGAATTAAAAAATGATTGGTTGTTAGTAGTTTTCTTGGTTTTGTCATTAATGGTTTTGTAATTAACCCTACTATATATATACATATAAAGTTAGATATTACGAGACCGTGAGACCTATTGAAAAAAACAATCACAATAAAATTATTTTAATATAACTCTCATTATAATTAAAATACAACATTAGAAAAATGTATTTACTCTTTAAGTTATTCATTTTTCCTCTCAAAATCACTCTTAATAAATTCTTTACACATATGTAAATACAACAAATTTACACATGTGTAAACGGCAAACTTACACGTGTGTAAAAACTTTCTATTTATGAATATATGTAAATTTAAATTTGTAAATTTATTTTCTAATCTTGTATTCAAATAATAAAATAATGATAATTGGAACAAAAAAAAATGAATTTGAATGGTTTTTAACCATATTCTCACAAAATATATGTGTTCTCATTTTAATACTCCATATGTACATATATATAGGGTGTGGTTCAGCTACAAAGTCGATTTTTCCTACAAATGGTACAAAGTCATAAAACACCACAATTTCAGCCGTATATGGACTTTGTACCCAACTCCCACCCTATACACACACATATATATATATAATATTGTTTTTGAGTGGTAAGTAGCAATGGGTAATACCAATAACAATCGAACATATAGGGTACGGTATTTGATTTTAAATTTAGCTTAATTTAAGTATTGGTACTATGTGGTACTATGCATGTTTGGAACCTTTTATAGTACCGTATCATATTTGATATCGACTGAATACATACAATACCGTATTTGATTTTGGTTTTAGTTAAATGTTAGTATCAATACCATGTTGTACAATACGATTTAGGTACGATAGGGTACTAATTTGTCTCTAGTGTGGTCCCTCCCTAATTTCATTTTAATAATTTATTATATTTCTAATTTGTTATACATATTAAATTATTCAAATTTAATACCCGCAATCCCATAATTCTGATTCGCATCTTCCCTCTAACCCACAACATTTCTACTTATGCGGCTCTCTCTCTTTATACCACAACATTTCTACTTAAATAATCTAGACGACCCATGAAAACTGTCGATTGTACATATATCTTGAGTTGCCTGCAGGTTTGCTTTTAAATCTTATTTTGAGTTGCTTCATATGTTGAAAAATGGTTTTAAAGGTTGAAAATGAAGGGAAGGTGAGTTAGTGTAAAAGGTTGAAAAAATGGATGGTTTTTCTTCAACAATAATTTGGATTCGATCATAATTTTTGCTTGTTTGTGTCAGGAATATGAAACCAAGTTTATCATAGCTGCAATCAATAATTTTAAGTTATTATTAATTTTTAAATAAGAAAGTTGTTGCCGGTAAATCAGAGCAAATTTCATACACGTTACATTACTCCAATCGGTATTTTATCGACCTTTTTTTATATACCCTAAAATTTCTAGTATACATTTTTTTTTTACTATGAAGGGATTCTGAGCTTCTGAATATATACGTTGGTGGGGTGAATATGAGTGAATTGGTAGTAACAGCTATATTCGTTTTTGAAAAGATATGTTCTCTATGCATATTATTCTTTGATGAGGTTTTCTTGCTTTAGAATTCATTTTGACAAAAGGTTAAACTTCAACTATACGTATCATGCATAAGGATACTAAGGCTAAATGGTGTGGAATAAAGTCACTAGGGACTTTATTGTGTAACGTAAGCGCCACGTAGGTTTAGGAAACAATGGCGCCCCCTTTAACGCCGAGGGTGTGGTTTAACACCCCATTTGAAGAAAAAAAAACCCTGATTGGCTCTCTCAAGGTGGCCCTCACTACACAAGGCTTTGGCGCTGGCCATTGTGGTGTTGAAGGAGAGAATGGAGCCCTTCTTTGGTAGAGGGGGCTGGTGTTAGGGGCACCACCCAACTGAGGTGACTAGGAGCGTTTGGGTCCAACTAGAAATCTATATCATATATAAGAACTCGAACATGACCTTAGTGTCGTGGAATGACATAATGACCCATTTAACCCGATTTTTTTTTACTTTTTGGCATATTAATATTTTATTAAAAATGAACATATTGCTCACCAAACAAGGCCTCCAATGTTTTCCCATTCGACATCTGGAATGCTCAAGAATCCCGCACTTCTTAAATAAGGTTGAACCAGTTTGGCAACGTGTTGTATGTAGATTGAAAAAAATGTAGGTCAGGATCGGTTCACCGAAGAACACAAGATCTGCGTTTAAACGGTTTTACGTGCGGAATCCATAAAACCGAGTTGTAATCGTGAACACGAATCGTAGATAATAAACGTTTATTATGATTCAACGTGAACCGGACAGAGTTTCGTCGCTATACGACACAAAAATTCTCCTAATCTATGGTAGAACTTGATGAATATTGAAGGAGCCCTTGTGTCCAGTTTTCGTACGGATCTTCAGCTGCTATTTATAAATAGACCATTCATTTCCTATGAAACATAAAGTTGATTCCATAATTCGTACGAAAACAACTCATGCATTCATACGTTTAGTTGTTGATGTAGATTTATCATTAGTTTGCAAGCCAATGATGATATCATGCTTATGTAGATGTGTGATGTCATCACATAAATGCGATGACATCAATCCCGATCACGCCTCTCTGTGTATTGTGTCATACCGAATCCTAACCTGGCCTATAAAATCCTAACACAACCTAGCGAAACCTCTGTCCGGTATATTACAGACTCAAGACACTTGACATTACATGTTACAAATAGATTTCTAGTATGGCCACACGAATAGTGCACTAACAAAAAAAAAAAAAACAAAACCAACAAGAAATAAACAAACTTTATAAAATAAACAACACATGTCAGTGTCTCTCTCTCTGAATACCTCGAAATTAGCCTATCTTATGCTTCTGAATACCTCGAAATCAGCCTATCTGACCCTAATGCTAGCCAAGTGTTTAGAAGTCCATGAGAGCTTCACCCTGTACCAATATCTTACTTTAGTTCAGGTTCTTCTTCAAACATTATTGTAAAATTGTAGGACCGATCCTCTATGCTTAGGAACCTAAATTTGATATCTAACGTCCATAATAGCGGAAATATTACGTCGTGTTTACCAATAGACAAGAACTAATCAGTTAAACGTCAGTTTTATAGATCAAACGTTTTGGTTACAAACTGACAGAGCTTCGCCTCTGAAATGCCAAAGTTACAAATGAAGTAGGCTAGCTAGGTATTTATACTAATGCAAGTTCGCTCCTGGGGAACACAAGTTCGCCCGAACTTGCATAAGCAAGTTCGCCCGAAAATGCATACACATGTTGCTTATGAGTGAACTTGGCTACAACATACATAAATACTTCGTATACCTAGCCTATTCAGCTCTATATAATACATACTCGATATAATACTAAGACATAGACATTATGCACCAACAGACTCCCCCTTGGATATCGTCTTCGTCTTTTGTTAGTCTTCAAAACTCTGTCTTCATTTAAACGTTAACGTACACGACCGAAAAAGTTCTTGAACGGCTTCCTTCGTCGTTCTTACTTTGGATCAGGCGTTTGATCAGTTGGCGGTGGTCTTTGAAAGTTAGCCATTCTTAGCGAACTTTGCCTTACCGCTTTTTTCATTCTTTCTTTAATCGCCTCATTTCTGGTTTCTTCTTTTAGAAACTCCACTCTCTCCAGATCCCTCCACTTCGTTTGCCACATCTTTCCAGAATTTACTTCACGTGCATAGAAAACGTTAACAACTTTCTGATACTGCATCACATGTACCTTTTCTTTTTCTTCAAAAACAATCTTGCTGTTGAAAAGGCATTTTATATCTTCTCTCGAGTAGTTCACCAACCACATAGGATCTAGAATCCTTATCGTCCTCCACAAACCTCTCATACCCTGATGACCCATCACTTCAACTCGTTCCTTAGCAATATCCAAATGATCTTCAAATTTTAACACAATCACCGCTTCGCAAGTAGCTGGATCTATCTGCCACTTGAATAAAGGATAGAAGTTCTGTTCAATTGGCATAAGTGGCATATTCCTCATGGCTCTAGGACGTTTCATAATTAACGTTATGTCCTTTTCCCCTGTAACCTTATTGATCTTTATTCTTCGTCTTGGAACAAACGTCTTCCAGTGATTCCAACCTTTAACAGCTTCGTACTTAATCATCTTCCACAACAACTGATCAACTGTCTTCATATGATAAGTAACATTCATTGTTTGTACTAACTCTTCCGTATCCAATACGGCAATGTCTTGAAATCAGCAAGATATTTGAAGTATTGCACTCCAAATTCTCTTTTGATTGCATATACGTTGAGCTCTTTAAACCAACCCCAACTCAGTACATCTCCCAAAGAAACATCTTTATTTCTGGTGAAGAATGCTAGTGGACGTCGAAACTTACTTTCACGTGGCATCTCCTTGAACCAGGACTTTTTCGCTTCAGCTATCTCTTCTTTGGTCATCGGTTTAGGAATCTTTCCTTCTCGTAGCTCTTCAGCAATCTTATCTTTCAACATATCTTCATTAAGCTGTTTGTACATCTCTTCAAATGTAGGAAAACTTTCTGAATTTTCACCAACATATTTAGCTTTCTAATCTGATTCATCATCTGAGGACCAATCTTCAACTATCACTCGATTGTACTCATCAGCTTCAACCTTCTCTCATACTGATACTCTTTCGGTTCAAATGTGTTAACATTCAAAACTTCCTCAAAATCAAATTCTAAGTTCTCAGCTTCAACTTCAACTAGTTTCGCCAGATCTTCTTTTGAGTAATTATGTACAAACTCACCTTCTTCCACATTATGTTCCAACATTAGTATCAAAGGCTTCGTGGGTATGCAATGACAGGCTTCGCAGAACGGTCAATATCTAACAAATCAATATCTTCATCAGTTGGCCCTTTCTGCCCTGACTCCCCTTGGCTTTTATCTTCCATCCTATTCGACTCATCGTTCATAAGATCAGAAAAATCAAACTCATCAGATACTTTAGCTTCACTGATCTTTAAACTTGTACCTCCCTGATCAAAATCATCACCACCTTGATCAAAATCATCGTCATCATCCCCAACATTCCAATCCTCATAACCTTCTTCCTCTTCATCTTCATTCTTATCTTTTTCAGCTTCTTCATTGCCTTTTTCTTCGGAAACAATAATAGGATCAGAAGGCTTGACAGATTCGTCAACCTTTTGGATATCAGAATCAGAAGCTTTCGAAATATCTTCAATTGGTTTCTCAGGAACATCAGAAGATTTCTCAGCAGAAGATTTAGGGGCTTCACCCTCAACCTGCTTCCCTTTACCACTTTTAGCTAACTCTTTCTCAGCACGTTCTTTTTCTTCTTGACGATCCAGACGATCGTATTCAGCAATGAAATCAATATTTAGATTGTTTGCTAACACTTTCTGCAATCTGTTGAATCTTCGATCGTTCAATGCTTGAATAGTCTTTAGATCAGCTATTAGTTTGCAACTTCTCATTTGCGTCTTGTAAACTCTCAATTAGTGCTTTGAAATACTCACGTTCATTTTCTAACACCTTCACCTTGTCGTCTAACATTTCTTTCTCAATAGCACTTTGATTTGTCTTCTGAATAAGCTCAGCTTTCTCGACTTCATTCTGTGCCACTTTTTCTTCTAACACCTTTACACATTTCTCTAGCATCTCAACATTATATTCTGGGAAAAATGCATCCAAGTCTTCGAGACTGATTGGACCATGTGGCATATCACCAAACAGATTTCCCCTTGGTGTCTTTGGTATTGAATCTTTAGGTGTTGCAGCTTTCGGTGTTGAGTTCTTAGGCGTAGAACTTTCAGGAACAGAAGTCTTTGGATCAATAGGAGATTCAGCAATAGGAACTTCAACAAATCCAGACACAGGAGGTTCTTGTGTAACTCCTGGCCTTTCAGCTTCAGCATGAACAATAACAGGAGGTTCTTGTGGAGGAGGTTCTTGTGTGGTTCCTTTCTCCTGAGCACCAGAAGGTTCTTGTGTGGCTTCTGTGCCTTTCACCTTACTTTTGTACCTCTTGCTCACAGCTTTCTGAGCTTTCTTTGCTTTTCTTTTCCCTTTGGTATGAGGTGACCCTGTACTCTTCTTAGAAATTTCGATTGCTGGAGACTTTGTACGTTTAGACTTTTTCTTCGGTCTCTCCTCGTCAGATTCCTTTTCAGTATTAGGATCAAAATCCGCATCCAATTTTCTTTCCTTTTCTGCTCTAATCTCTTCCTCAGTCTTTTCTGGCTCTTTGGCAAGAACTTCTTCATCAGATTCTTCATTTTCAGAAGTAGCAGAAATCACATCATCCTGAGTCGTTTTCACAGTTTCTTGACTCTCAATAACCACTGCAGCGCTCGAACCAGCAACTGCTTCAACATTTTCAGGTTCATCCTCATCGACAAGCATAGTTTTGACTTTCTTCACATCACGTTTCTTTTTAGGCTTATTAGCTTCTGCCTTTAAAAACCATTCGCTCCTTGCCTTTGGTTTGAATTCTTTAAACCATTCTTGCTCAGCTTTAAGCTCTTTCTCGTCATCACTACCATCCTTTCTCCATTTGTTTTCAGATGGCGAGATATAATCTGAATCTTTTATAGCTCCAAACACTGGTTTCGCAACAGGAGCTGAAGCTTGCTTTTGGAACTTGATAAGCTTCTTTACTGTTGTTTCATCAAGATGAACTAGATAAAGCACATCATTTGGATCTCGTGCAATGTTAGGATACTTCTCGTCAATCATCATCTGAACAAATCTCGGATATAGGCATAGCCTTGAATCTTCCATGTTCTTCGACATGTTCTTCAAAATAAGCGCCGTTGCCATGCTAGCCAAATAATCTTGAACATCATCTAAACCGGCTTTGTGATGGCTGAACGTGTGAATTAGAGCATGCATCAAAAGCTTATAGGGGTTTGGCACTTCCCCTTTCTTCAGCGTTGGTTTATTCACACTCCCCTTATACCCCATACGGAAGAACACCCACGTACCATCTTCTCGTCTAAATGAATCGGATCGTCTTCATTATCTTTGAACTGCAGAATCCGTCGAATATCACCTTCAGTAACTGTAATCGGTTTAACTTCACTGCCGAAGTGCACATATGAAGTGATCGTCTTCTCGTCCTCGCTTAAGCTTGCGTTCATCCAGAAGTGAACGATATGTGATCGATATGATACGGTGCGTTCTGTAATTGTAACATTTGTATAAATCGGGTCTCCAAAACCCGCTCCGTTTTGTAATCAAATACCAAGTTATGAAAATACAGTAATTATTTATGGTTATTTTGAGTTTAAACGTTACATAATTAATAAATAAACTAAACTGTAAAAATTAAATTGGATAAAAAGTTAAAATAAAATAAATAATAATCAATTGTAGCTGCCGGGACTCGAACCCGGGTTAGCTGTCGCCAAGACTTATCATTCCGTCCCTTAACCACTCCGCCATCAAGTGTTTTCTGTTAACTTTAGGAAAACAATTGGATCTTATACGCAAACTCAATCAACCGTTAATGCCATCTGCATAACGGAAATCGGTAAACCGAATCGCCAAATCAGTTCAAACTCGTTTAGCTAGCTTATAACCGATGAATATCGGTTTCTAATTAAGTCTAAATTGAATGAACTTAAAGTTTCGGTTTTTGAAACCGAAAAGTTATCAAACTCCGAATAATTCAAGTTCCAATCATCTGTGCGATTCAGAACTGTCACAACAACACTCCATTCCCTTTTCGTCGCGTTTTCAAGTCTTTTGAGCACCAAAAACTGTTCGCCGGAATTCTCTGCAGAACTCGCCGGAAAACCGTGTTCAACACAAACCGGTAATATTTTCCTCCTTTTGTGGTTTCAATCTATTGTAGGACTCTACTAACATTAATCCATCACTAAAAATCAGTCACAGAAGACTTTGCTGGATTTTCTGGGTTCGCCGGAGAAATTCTGGAATTTGCCAGAAACTCGCTAGTTAACGGTAAACACATTCAATCGTGCTAATAATCCATGTACTCTGGTTCAATTTCAAATCTAATTCCTTAATTCTGTTGATAGACTCTCTCAACCGGAGGTTCAAAAACAGAGCTATCTGAATTTCGCCGGACTCTTTAAAGAAGACGACCTGTCCGGTATTTCCTTTCCCCAAACTCTTTCTCAGCAACCGGGTTTCGAACCCAGGTCCCCACCGAATCCACAAAATCCACACATACCATATTCACCGCTGCGCCACACGCACTTGTTGTGTAATTCTGGAAACAAATAAAAACTTAACTAAAAACTCGCGTGTCACCTGTTTGAACCAAGACTGTAACCGCCAAAATCGAAGTAAGGTCGCAAATTACGTTTTGATTTGGGGTTGATCGAAGTTAAATGATGTGGAATACTCAAATTATAACTGAAATCCGTTTCAATCATTTTGAAAACTGCCTGAAATCATTCGGAAATTAATAAACCCATAATTTGGGTTTTGAAACCGAAATCATGTGTTGATCATTCGCACTATAAATATCGGTGCATCTCATCTCATTTACCTCGCTCATTTCTTTCGAAGTTCCACTCGAAACTCTCTGATCAACTTTTCTGTTCGCCGGAATTTGTCTGCTATCGCCGGAATCCCTCGTCGGAGGTTCAGCATCATCGTTTCGTTGGTAAAAATTTCTTGCTTATGTTCCTTATAATTCGTTTCGCTTTATGTAAACCAGAAATCCAGTAAACAACAGGCAATGGTTTTGATTTGTTTTAGCGGGATCAGCTCTGGGTTTTTTTTTAAGATGAAGAAGAGAAGTCGTATGGATTATTTGTATAATAAAACTGGGTGATTTAAATGGGTTAGACACACAGTCCAGCGGTGGATTGTGTGCATTTTACATACATGATGCCGGGTTCGAATCACACACGTTACCGACTTCAGAAATAAAACAAATCATTTTTAAAACCTATTCAGATCATCCTTCAACATGTATATAAATATATTATAATTCAGTACATAAACAGGTTAGACACACAGCCCAACTGGTTGGGCTGTGTGCACGTGAACTGAAGAACTCGAGTTCGATTCTGGATACTTAACCCGGGTTGGCAAGTTATGAAACCTTTTTAAAATAAGGTTTAAGCTAACTAGTATATATAAGTAATTAAAATCAGAAATATTTCGGGTTAGACACGTAGCTCAGTTGGTAGAGCTGCGTGCACGTATACGGGAGGTCACGAGTTCGAACCTCACTCAGCGCATAGAAAACACAGTCAGACCGATCAACGGTCAACGGTCAAAAAGTCAACTTTTTATTTCTTTTTATTTATTTATTTAAATTGAAAAATCAATTAAAAATACTTAAAAATAGGATTTTAAAGTTAGAAAATTTCCTTAAACTCACAAAAATAAATCTAACAATCCCATTAAGAGCACTAATTAAAAATATTAATCTCAAATAAAATTTATTTATTTATCGAGTTATTATGTTATTATTTAGGTTAGTTTTCCCTCGTCGGTTGAATCATAATTTCGTGCGCATTAATCATTATCAAGGAACGCACCCACTGTGAGTGAATCCTTACAAATTCCCCTTTTTATTCATGTTTTGGGGTGTATCATGTGTCGCTTTAATTATTTCGTTTATTCAAACTTGTGCTATTACCATTATATGACCTAAACTTATGATGTAAATATTGTTTGTTGTGATGCGTGTTTACATTTTTTCAAGTTGCGTGCAAATCATTCATTAGGCCCATCAGTTCCTCGTGGGAGACGAGTTGAACATCGCGTGCCTCATTAGATCGGCTCCGTTTGATTGAGCCTTGATCTCATTGTTCATCATTTCGTGTGTGTGCTTGTGCATTAATTGATATTATGTGTTTTGTGATTAAATTTACATTTACGTTTACTCATATGTGGTTGTGCACCTTTTTATAACCAATATAACAAATTCGTTCAAATGTTTTCATAAGATTCACTCGCCAACTTTTGTTGACCCAAAAATCCTATTTTTACACATGATACAGGTGATCCAGTTGAGAAAAGAAACACGTAGGATGGCCTAGAAGAATAAACAAGTTAATGCTTTGTAATGGATATTTAGTTTTGTTTCCCTTTGTAATTGTATGATTTTTGTTTAATACTTTAGTTTGTAATGAAAATGTATTCGAACATGTTATACTTGTATGTCTATTGTAACTTCTTCTTTAAAGAGAAATAATAAATATGAAACTTTATAGTAAATGTCATGAGCTTTGATGAAAACCCAATCATGCCCGACTACCATTTCCGCTGCGGGTCAGGGTGTGACAGATTGGTATCAGAGCTTTTGACTATAGGGATATTGGATAGGTTATTAGACCCTTAGAGCCTATACTATAGTTGATTAGATTTTAATTGTTTATGTGGTTACATGCAAACTCATGATGTTTATTTGTTTCGTATTTATTACACACAAAAATGCATGCAAACACTTTCACTATCATATTGAGTGATACTTAATGAGTTATACTTGTTGTCAAACATAACATGCTTACATATACATCCATCACGCATATTTCAATGTTCACATATTCAAATCATTCTCATATTTCCTTTATTCAAGATTTTGTCGCATTTTTCGTTTTTCAATCTCATCAAAGTGAGTTCTACGACGGGCATGTAGTAACTGTAAGGGTACAAGTACCGGTAGTCGGAACGTCCTGTCTAGGTTGGCATTCGTATAAATCCAATATAACGGACCAGTTTGCCTACCTGGGGACTAACGATGAGAGTACGAAGGACCTATTAAGCCAAAGCATGCCACACCAAACGTCGTTCGAACTAACCCTACTTTGAGTTGTCATTGTGTCCATACCAGGACACCCTCCGACCTTATACTTTGCTGTCATGTTTTACGATTTTCATTCGGGTGGCGCAAGTGTTAACAGGCCAACACCAAGATGAACCCTACCAGAGCCCAGTAGTCATGGGGGCCCACATGACTACCAAGGCCAAGTTAGGGGACATATGGAAGCCCAAACATGAGCAAAGCCCAAGACATCCTATGGATGTAGTAAATTTATATTATTCATTTGTTTTTGTGAATGTTTATTTCTAAATACGACACATGACACCTAAAACGTCAAACTCATACTCTCGATACGTATTCCTTGTAGATGTCTTCTAGTCTCTCTCGTAGAAGTATGAGATCAGGAAAATCCCGCGAGCGCATGGCTGCCCAAATCGCTCAACAAATGGCTGCCGTAATCCCCAACATCGTAGTTCAAGTTCAACAAGCCCTTACCGCTAATCCCGTCAACCCAATCAACCAAGAAGTTCAAAACATTGTCAACCCTCCCCCAAATACCACTAAATGCACCTTCAAGCATTTCACATCCTGCAATCCTCCAAATACGAAGGGACTGAAGGTGTCACCGTTCTCCTCCATTGGTTTGAGGAAATGGATAACACTTTTCTCAATTGCGACTGCCCCGATGATCGCAAGGTGCGATATGCTACCGGTCGTTTGTTCGGAGTAGCACTTACATGGTGGAATACAGAGAAAGCTAAGCGAGGTGCTGAGGATACTATGAACTTGACTTGGGAAGAATTGAGGGAAATCATGACAAGACGTTTCTGTCCAAGAAGCGAAATCAAGAGACTAGAAGATGAGTTCTACTCTTTGAAACAAAAGGAGGGCGACCACACCACATACAACAAGAGATTCCTTGAGTTGAATCAGATGGTCCCCAACTTGTTCACTCCCCTCTACCGTTTGATCGAGCACTACATACGAGGTCTTCCTTCAAAAATTCAAGACCCTGTAATAAGTACCACACCTGCAACTTTGGAAGCAGCAATGGAGTTAGCTACAGAGCTCACGGAAAACCACATACGGAATAAAGACTTCAAGGAAGAGAAGAAGAAGGATAAAGCATCAACCGAAACCTCAAACTCCACTCACACCGAATCCTCTTCTCAAACCACTCCTAAGAGAAAACGAGATGGGCAAAATTTCTCTATCACCCAAGGAAATCAACCAGCTTCACAAGCCGTACCCCTCCAAGCTATCCCAATCACTCAAGTAGCACCCAACTCTACTTACCCAAATAAGAAACCTTACATTGGACCTCACCCTCAATGCAACACCTATTTTTATCACCATCCATCTACCGTACCCTGTCGACTGTGTGCAAATTGTGGGCGTTATGGTCATTTGAGCAAAACTTGTCGTGCCCCTCAAAACCAAGCCTCACCCCCTACTCAAAACATGATCCAAACATATCAACAACCCCAATACCCCATGTTTCCATATGTTCGAGCTTGTTTTAATTGTGGCGACCCTACCCACTTTAGAAACACGTGCCCTCGATTGGTTAACATCATAAACGCCCAAGCTCAAGCAAACCCAGTTAACCAAGCAAATCAAGCAAACCCAGCACTACCACCAGCAAGAGGAAGAGCTTACAACATCAACGCCAATCCTGTTGAAGATAATAACGGCCCAAACGAACAACCCAACTAGCCTTCCCTCACCAAGAATCAAGACTCAACTCCAACCGTCTAGTTTTAATGTTTTCTTTATGTTATCTCAATCTTTACGTATCCCAGTTATAAATTGGGAATTTATGTATCCAAGAATTTTAATGCGAATCGATATCACGGTTTTGTTTTATACCTTTACTCATTGATTTAACTCTCATATCATCATACATCTCGACGTACCTCGATCTTATCATTTAAAGAAGTTGGGTGGTGTCTCACTTTTACATAGATTAACCCCTTCATCATAACAAACGAGAGAGGTATTGTCATCATTCAATCATGTATCCTTCAGATTTGAGACTCAAGCTTTTGCTGTTGTGTTTGTTTTGTAGATTTTAGAGTCACATAGAACTAATCATAACTTACTGACAAAGCCAATGAAAATTTGACAAGAATATGGTGGATACACCGCTGGTACTTCCTATATATAAGTATTCTTGTCAAAGGATCAACAACATTGTTAGGCGGTTATGAGAGGTTCCATGTAGGTTTTAATATCGTCATGGTTGAAGTTTTTGTTTTATGATATAACCTTATCTTTTCAAACGTATCAATTCTCCCAAAACCCTTATGCGTGAGATTATACCTAGTCAATCAACTCTGTTTATCCATGTTCTGCATTTTCATACTATTAGGCATCAAAAAGCGATTTCTGTAGCAGGGTAGTCAACCCTTACTAGGAACGTTACCGCCTCAAATAAAAATTTAAACTTTCACCCACTTCTGATTATGAAATTGTCAAACTAAAACACCCTCCTTTCGAGTCAAATATACCACTACTTAAATTTTGGGACGAAATTTCTAAAAGTAGGGGATACTGTAACATTCGTGAAATCGGGTTTCAAAAACCCGCACCGTTTATCAATCAAATATTCGCTTAAATAGTTCAAGTATGTTATATTAAGTTTCGTTACGCATTTATTCATCATCCAAATTTGAGTTATTAATTTGTAGTTAATAAATAAATTAAAGAGTTAAAATATTAAAAAAAACTAATAATAATATTAATAATTAAGGTTTAAAACAATAAAAAAATACAAAGGGGCAACCGGGTTTCGAACCCGGGTCCCCATCGAATCCACAAACTCCACACATACCATATTCACCGCTGCGCCACACGCACTTGTTGTGTAATTCTGGAAACAAATAAAAACTTAACTAAAAACTCGCGTGTCACCTGTTTGAACCAAGACTGTAACCGCCAAAATCGAAGTAAGGTCGCAAATTACGTTTTGATTTGGGGTTGATCGAAGTTAAATGATGTGGAATACTCAAATTATAACTGAAATCCGTTTCAATCATTTTGAAAACTGCCTGAAATCATTCGGAAATTAATAAACCCATAATTTGGGTTTTGAAACCGAAATCATGTGTTGATCATTCGCACTATAAATATCGGTGCATCTCATCTCATTTACCTCGCTCATTTCTTTCGAAGTTCCACTCAAAACTCTCTGATCAACTTTTCTGTTCGCCGGAATTTGTCTGCTATCGCCGGAATCTCTCGTCGGAGGTTCAGCATCATCGTTTCCTTGGTAAAATGCTTATGTTCCTTATAATTCATTTCGCTTTATGTAAACCAGAAATCCAGTAAACAACAAGCAATGGTTTTGATTTGTTTTAGCGGGATCAGCTCTGGGTTTTTTTTTTAAGATGAAGAAGAGAAGTCGTATGGATTATTTGTATAATAAAACTGGGTGATTTAAATGGGTTAGACACACAGTCCAGCGGTGGATTGTGTGCATTTTACATACATGATGCCGGGTTCGAATCACACACGTTACCGACTTCAGAAATAAAACAAATCCTTTTTAAAACCTATTCAGATCATCCTACAACATGTATATAAATATATTATAATTCAGTACATAAACAGGTTAGACACACAGCCCAACTGGTTGGGCTGTGTGCACGTGAACTGAAGAACTCGAGTTCGATTCTGGATACTTAACCCGGGTTGGCAAGTTATGAAACCTTTTTAAAATAAGGTTTAAGCTAACTAGTATATATAAGTAATTAAAATCAGAAATATTTCGGGTTAGACACGTAGCTCAGTTGGTAGAGCTGCGTGCACGTATACGGGAGGTCACGAGTTCGAACCTCACTCAGCGCATAGAAAACACAGTCTGACCGGTCAGACCGGTCAACGGTCAAAAAGTCAACTTTTTATTTCTTTTTATTTATTTATTTAAATTGAAAAATCAATTAAAAATACTTAAAAATAGGATTTTAAAGTTAGAAAATTTCCTTAAATCACAAAAATAAATCTAACAATCCCATTAAGAGCACTAATTAAAAATATTAATCTCAAATAAAATTTATTTATTTATTGAGTTATTATGTTATTATTTAGGTTAGTTTTCCCTCGTCGGTTGAATCATAATTTCGTGCGCATTAATCATTATCAAGGAACGCACCCACTGTGAGTGAATCCTTACAAATTCCCCTTTTTATTCATGTTTTGGGGTGTATCATGTGTCGCTTTAATTATTTCGTTTATTCAAACTTGTGCTATTACCATTATATGACCTAAACTTATGATGTAAATATTGTTTGTTGTGATGCGTGTTTACATTTTGTCAAGTTGCGTGTAAATCATTCATTAGGCCCATCAGTTCCTCGTGAGAGACAAGTTGAACATCGCGTGCCTCATTAGATCGGCTCCGTTTGATTGAGCCTTGATCTCATTGTTCATCATTTGGCGTGTATGCTTGTGCATTAATTGATATTATGTGTTTTGTGATTAAATTTACATTTACGTTTACTCATATGTGGTTATGCACCTTTTTATAACCAATATAACAAATTCGTTCAAATATTTTCATAAGATTCACTCGCCAACTTTTGTTGACCCAAAAATCCTATTTTTACACATGATACAGGTGATCCAGTTGAGAAAAGAAACACGTAGGATGGCCTAGAAGAATAAACAAGTTAATGCTTTGAAATGGATATTTAGTTTTGTTTCCCTTTGTAACTGTATGATTTTTGTTTAATACTTTAGTTTGTAATGAAAATGTATTCGAACATGTTATGCTTGTATGTCTATTGTAACTTCTTCTTTAAAGAGAAATAATAAATATGAAACTTTATAGTAAATGTCATGAGCTTTGATGAAAACCCAATCATGCCTCGACTACCATTTCCGCTGCGGGTCAGAGTGTGACAGGAAGTATAACGGTAAACTCGAAACTACTTATTAGTAAAAACACTTAATAGGTTAGATACGTTCGTAAAATTGTGCCAAGTAGCACTAACGTCAAACCACTGCCAACGAACACCAACATCAGAAAAGCTTATAAAAAAATTTAAAAATAACACCGAACAAAAAACATACGTAAAATCGTTGAACCACGCACGCAGTCGCGGCGTGTTAATGCGAAAAATTAGGTAGAAACATAAAACGTAGAAAAGAATAACTAAGTCGATCTAGGATCCGCGCGTTGCGACGTACTTTTCAAACAAAGAAAAATAGACGCGTTGCGACTGGCCTGTCAAACGGGAAAAATAGACAAAAAAAACATTGAACCCTACACGCACGTTGACTTACAAAATTTAGAACGAAACGTAAAATAAAAACTTGCGAAAGATAAAAAGTACGGGGAACCAAAGTTGAAAATAAAAAAGTATTGGGGTTAAATTGAAAAGTTGAAAAGCTTTGGTTTAAAAGTAAAAAGTCAAAGGGGTTAAAATTCAAAATATAAAAACCTTTGGGTTAAAAGTTAAAAATACAATTTTTTTTAAAAAAAAACTCCCAATGTGTATGTAACAACTACTTAAAGCAATAAAAAGTTGATAATGTATAGTTTGAAAATTTTCACACTAACATGAGCTCTAGTGTTGAAAAAATTCCATGTCCCTCCTGTTTTTTATCCCTCGCAATGCAATTATCATAGTTGATGTTTGGAAAACCTCATCATGAAATTGATGAAAATTCGTGTAGAAGAGTCAAGTGAGGTCAAGCTCTCACGTCCAAGGGGGAGATGCAAGCATTTAAAAAGGCCACTTTGTTCTATGTTGTATGTCACATTGTCAAAGGAAATCATTATCATATAATGAGCGATAGTTTAAATTATTAGGCTGGTGGGTGTGAGTTTACCGCCCCCCACCAGATCAATATCAATGGCATCCTATAGCGCCCATCCCTCATCTTTTAGGCGCCAAAGGGGAGAGGGCGCTATAGAGAGGGTTTCATCTCAATAACGATCGCTAATAACATGTGAAGGTGGGGACCATTGTTTTCAACCAATCAAATTTTTTGCTCTTTATTTTTTTTTCTTGTATTTTGTTTAATAGGGGACTTTAAACCACATTGTGCAAGTTATCGATAAAGCCCTCGCTTAAGTGATGCATGCATAGCTCTAACGTGTTTTTAAAAAGCAACTAAGAGCTTAAACCACACCCACCAACCTTATAATCAAAGTGTCAAAAGAAATAAATAAATAAATAAATGCTTCTTTACTATCATAAAGATCCAAATATACATGGTATAACTAACTAAAACTCTAATAATAAATAAATGCTTCTTTACCATCATAAAGATCCAACTATACATGGTATAAATAACTAAAACTCTAAGAGCATTATTCATCCACAAAGATATATGTACACATTTAACAAGCAGAAGAGTTCACAAATTAAAATTGTACAACTTTCATTGCACAATGTACAAGTCACTATATCATTATCCCATTGTAACATTTACCAAATATACATCAAGTTACCAAAGGGCATATATCAATCCTCATCAATATCACCCTCAGAATCACTTTCATACAGCAAGTCATCATCATCAAGTTCACGATCAACCCCCGATATTTCATCGAGAGTGTTTTGCGAATTCCAATCAGGCGGGAACGTTTTTTGAAGTGCTTCAGTGAGATCTCCACCACAACGTTCAATCTTGCGTAAACAGCGGGCCCAATGCACTGCGGTGCCCATGTCAACGGTCAAACCAGCATCAATCATTTCCACACAGATTTGTTGAATGCTGGAGTAAATGTAGTCTTCCGCTACAGAGGCTCGGGACAGCAATGATGTCATCAAGCAATGGTACACGGCTCGGTCAGGTTTCAGCCCGGCTAACTTCATGTCTTCAAAACATTTCATAGCTTTCTCGGGAAGCGAAGTGCGGGCCCACCCATGAATTAATGTCGTGTATGTTTTTAAGTTAGGTTTTAATCCTGCAGCCTCCATCTCTTTGATTGTTTTGTCTGCTCGCTGCACTCAATAATGCGTCATTAATTTGTGTGTGTATATATATAGAGGGGGAGAGAGAGAGGTGATTAATGAAGAAGACATACAAGCATATCTCCAGCTTTGCAACAAGCGTTGACCAAGGATGTGTAAGTACGAATGTCGGGTTTGACCCCTTCTTGCTTCATTTGTTGCATTAGGTCAGCTGCTTCCCAAACATCACCTCTTCGAGCCCATCTACAAGATAATAATATGTTAATACTTTTCACTAAGTAATAATTTGTTCAAAATGACGTACATTCATTTTTTTATTAAGTACATGCTTGACGGTCAAATGTATACAATGTTCACCCTAATTAAACAAGTAGATGTTCCAAAAACTTATAAAGACCAAAAAATCTAGAAAAAGGTTGTAATTACCAAAACGATCGCGAGAAGTATGACGCTATTTTATATATTTGGTAGGGTTGCGAACGAACCGAACGTTTAGCGAACAGTTCGTGAACTGTTCGGCGGGAAGCTCGTTTGTGTCCGTTCGTTTAATTAATGAACGAACAAGAACTTCCGTTTGTTTTGTTAAACGAACGAACATGAACAGATACAGCATTTGTTTATTTATGTTCGTTCGAATATGTTAGTTTGTATTTGATAGTACATTAGGGTTTTTTAATTTTTATATCTTATCTATATACTTCAAAATTCCCACTTATACAATATTTAATACATTTTAGTGTGTTGTAGATAACATAAATTTTAACATATGTTGGATTGTTTTCATTTCTGTTCATGGACGCCTTTTGTTTTTGCTTATGTTCATTTGCGTTCATGAACGTTCATTTTTTGTCCGTTAGCTAAAATTAATGAACGTACACGAACTTAGAATCGTGTTCGGTAAGTGTTCATGAACAGTCCGTGAACACATTATTTCCTTAACGAACACGAACAAGGCCTTGTTCCTTTTCGTTCGGTTCGTTTGCAGCCCTAATATCTGGTAAAAAATAATTTGAAGTTCTTACCCGTCAATAAGGATATTGTAAATAAAAGTATTTCTCGGAATTTTTTTGGCATGCATTTCTTTGGTGACGGCTAAAGCACTTTGCATCCTCCCGGCTTTACAACACGCCTTGAGTAATGCCTCATATGTGAATACATCAAGATTTAATCCCTCGTTTTTAACTTTGGAAAAATACTCAAACGCTTTTCCGGTATCACCGAGTGATGCATAGCCATGCATGATTGTGGTGTATGTGTGCTCGTTTGGTCCAACCCTCGCAAGTAACATTTCATCCAATACTTTTACCGCCCTATCCATCTGTAAAGAGAATCATCATTTCACGAGCATAAGAAACGGTGTTTGGAAGTGTACTTTGACACATATTATGTATTATTTGGTACAAATGGTTGATTTGACCGAATGAGTTGTTTCACAGATTTTGTTTGGATTAATAGAAAAATCATAAAAAATAAAATAAGATGCTTAAACCACTAAAATTGGTTTTGTTGTAATTTGAATGAAAGTGATTATTCATATCCAATTGTTTGTAAAGAAGCAAATAATCAGCGGTGTCTAATTATTTGTAAAAAAAATTAATAATAATAATAATAACAATAAATAAAACTGATTATTGCAATAATATAGGTGGCAAACTGAGTGGGGTCTGACAGTTGTGTAACGGGTCAAAACATGTCAGGTCAAAATTTTATTTTTTCTTTTCCAGTTGGGGTCAAAACAGACAGCTGTAAAAAAAACTGATTATTGCATCTTCATCCGGCTCCTTAACTCCATCCATTTTTCTACGTTAAGTCATGGGTACTTCCGTCTTTTTGTTAAGGGCAATTCAGTCTTTTTAGCGGTATTCGGTCTTTTTAGGGGTATTCGGTCTTTTTACATATAGGGAAAAAGACCAAATTGCCCTTAAGTTAACAAAAAAGATGGAAATACCCCTGACTTAACAGAGAAAAAATGGATGGAGTTAACGAGCCAGACGAAAAAAAACATTTGGACGAAAATCGCAAAACTGGCCAAACCTCAGGGAAGAAAATGGCATTTTACTCTTTTTTATTTTACCCATTTGACCAGCAAGAGATAAACATAGCACGAATTAATCGATAGTAAGTAAATGATTTGAAATTGTCATATCTATGAAATACTCCGATAATCATTTACAAAAAGCAAAAACACTCCCTTAATTCAATTTCTTAACGACAACATACCTGGAGCTTCTCAACTAAACCAAGAATTAGGGCATTGTAAGTATGGACGGTCGGGATGCAACCACACATCCTCATCAAATTAAAAACTTCAAGAGCTCGTTTAGCATCTCCGGCTCTTGCAAAACCATGAATTATGGGCATAAATGTTCTTGAAGTCGGTTTATGTCTCAATTTTTGCATCTCTTCAACGGTACGGATTGCACGATCCATGTTTCCCATACCACAAAATGCGGTAATAATGTTGTTGTAAAGCACAACATCGGGTTTTAAACCGTCTTTCACGACGTCTTCGAATATTGCAAATGCATTTGCCCAGTCTTTTAATTTTATAAAGCCGTTAATTAACATTGAATATGTCTTCATGTTATGCTTTATGCCCTCGGCTTTCATTGTTTCACTCACCTCCAATGCTTTTGAAACTTTTCCCATCTGGAAGAGTTGATCGTATGAAATTGTAATCATATTTAATTTAATGCATTTACTTTTTATTTAAAATTATGCAAAAATGTAAAAGATAAACATGGTACCATAGAGAAATAAACATTTTAAGTTACCTTGGTGTAGAGATTAATAAGACATCCATATGTAACTACTGTTGGCGTAAAGCCACATTCCTGCGACAGATCTAAGGTTAGTGTACTATAAGCCACTCACTCAAACTCCTATAAAAAAGGCAAAACGATAATGATAATAATAACTGTAAAATGCCATTTTCGTCCCTGAGGTTTGGCCACTTTTGCGACTTTTGTCGAAAGGTTTGTTTTCTGCATCTGGATCCAAAAGGTTTGAAATCTTGCCATTTCCATCAACTCGTTGACTCCATCTATTTTTCTCCGTTAAGTGAGGGGCATTTCTGTCTTTTTAAACATTTTTTATTAAAATAGAAAACACTATAAGAAATAAAGATCCACCTCTGTTGACTTTCTCCCCACCCTAACCCTTTAATCATCACCAAAAATGTCTAAAAAGGCGAAAATACCCCTGACTTAACGTTAAAAATGGATGGAGTTAACGAGTTGGATGAAAATGGCAAGATTTCAAACCTTTTGGATCCAGATGCGGAAAAACAAACCTTTGGACGACATTCGCAAAAGTAGCCAAACCAGAAGGGATGAAAATGGCATTTTACCTAATAAGAAGAATGAGATTAACGACAATAATAATAAAAGCTATAGAGACAAAACAATCTGACCTTAAGCCTCTTAAACACGACGAGACATTTATCTTCTTCTTTAATCATTGTATAACCATCCATCATCATGTGATAAATATCCCGTGTAGCATCAATGCCCTCTTCCTCCATCTCCCTCACCATTGCTTCCGCACGCTCCATGTTAAACGCTTGGCTGTGTTTTGAACCGTGTATAATCGTAAATCCACAAAATTTATCAAGTAAAATTAATAATAATAAAAATAATAAAGCAACACTTCTAAAAGGTTGTTAAGACTTCATATTTTTCCTTTTGATAAGTGAAGATCATGGTCTCGTTATTTTCACATTTAAAATATATTAAAAAAGGGAATACTTACCAATGAGCATAAATTATGTTTCCATATATAATGGCATTCAAAGTTTCTTGCGTCTCTTTGGCCTCTTTGAACCACTTTTCTGAAGCACTTCAAAGTAAACAGTTCAAAGAATTACTTAAGCACAACTGATAAAAATGAGCAACAATTAATTGTGAAAAAAAAAGTGTAGTAAAGAAATAGTATTGCATAAGTTTTAAACAACATCCAACATGCATGATGGAAAGTACATGTACATGTATATGTATATGTATATGCATATGCATATATGTACATGTACAGTATATGTATACGTAAATGGATGTGTGTGTGTGTTTTACTTACTTTACATCGCCAATTTTAGCAAATCCTCCGACAAGAATACTGTACGTTACCAAACTCAATTCAATACCCTCGTCTTCCATTTTTCTTACACAAGACAGTGCTTCGTCCATATCTCTACCTACTGCATAAGCGTGAATTAGGCTGCATAAAATAAATTATTTTTAATGCTAGAAAATGGATAAAAGTCACAAAAGAGATCATATAGGGGTTAATACGTCAAAGTCGCTTACTTGGTAAATACATGTGAGCTTGGCTCGATTCCCCTGGCCCGCATACTCTCAAAAGTTTCTCGTGCACGATGCATATCTCCTCGCCTAGCATAATAGTTGACCATCAACCCAAACTCTTTCCTGGAAGGCTATAACAGTTGACTTTTAGGAAAACATTAAACTTCTCATTCCGACATTTAAGCATATTTTCAGGCAAGTGACTCCGTATATATAGGATTCGGATCAAATGAGAACCACCATGAGTTGTGAGAACTAGGCCTTACAAAAGGTTTTTTCAAAAACAAAATCCCAAAGATCTTTTGAAAAATCAACTGTTTCAGAAAAAAACAAAAGAATGTCGCCTGCGAAAATTGACATCAGCGTAAAAAAATTACGGGTGACGTCATCAGTCCTGTAAAACAATTTTACATTAACGTAAATGGAGAATAACTACCGGCTCGGCAATTTTTTACAGATGTGTTTGTAACATTTGCATCTACCCTTGTGCAAAAAATGGTGGGAAAACTCGCACGGAAAGTAAAAGTTCTCACATTTCTCACAATTCATACTGGTTCTCATTTGAACCCTATATATATATATATATAGGGGAGGGTTATCTTGACCCGCTACTGAACCCACCTGACCCACCCATTTTGCTACTATAAACAAAACTAAAGTAATTACCTTCTTAATCTTTTGAAACGCTCCGACAACAGCCTGCCAGTTCTCTGGTTGGGTTTCCAACACCTTTTTAAGCTCTTTTCGGGAACCGTCTCTCTCTTCTTGCCACGCTGACTTGTATTCCACGCTATCATCCCCGTCTATCCACCTTGCTCTCTCCACAGACTTCTCCTTCATTCTCCTCCCGTCATCAAGTTTCACAGTTATCACCCGCCCGTGAAACTCCATACCGTCAAACTCCACCGCGTTCATCGCCGCCTTTTCAGCGGTTGCACCGCTGTATATTACAAACCCAAACCCCATGTTTCGTTCTGTGTCGTGGTAACCTTTTATCAATATCACATTCTTTATCGGTCCAAATTGCCTAAAAAATTCAGTAAGTTCGTTTTTCTTTATCCACAACGGAAGGTTCCCAACAAAGATTTTCCCTTTTTCTCTGTGCTCGATTTGTTTGGATTGTTTCGATCCCAAATCAACTGAACTATCCAAATAACTACTATTATCAGTTTCATTCAAATCAGGCGCTGGAGCTGGTGCTGGTGCTGGTGGTGGTGGCGGAGAGAGTTTGCTGGTTAACCAGAGCTTTTCAGTTAGCGTTTGAAAACTATTATCGATTGGATTTCTTTTAGGGGTGGGGTTGAGGAGCGTTTGGAGTGGACTCGTGTTATGGGTTTTGGGTTTGGGGCGGTGGGGATTGACGGGGGAGTTAGCGATGGGTTTAAAGGGTCGGTTATTAGTGGGGCGGCGGAGGGATGATGAGGTGGTGGTGGGGTTTTCAGAGTCGTGTGAGCATGTGGTGATGGGGTAGAAGGGGATAGTGGCGGCGGTTCTAGTGGACATTGAATATGGCTTGCTGGAGAAAGTAGAGCAGTAGTGTGTAGTGGATGAAGCAAGTGAAAAGTTATCCATAATCGCAAGTGAGTTAAGACTATCCGGTCAGTTGGACGGTAGTTATATAATCGTGATTCGTGTCGCTTGGCGAAAGATTCTCCACGAGCTAACATTGATCAAGTAAAAACCATGTTAGTTGCATAACATAAAACATTAGCGATCACATCCTTCTGTTTCACAAGCATATCAAATATATCATTTATGTTCAATGTTTATGCAAAAAAAATGAACAAGGGACTTAATATAGTCAATAAAGTGAATATAGGCAATTGCTTGTAAACGAAAGCATGAACCATATTATGCTGAGCACCTAATCTCATCACATAAACTAGAGTATTATGAAATTAACATGACTTTAAGCACCTAACTATGTGATTGAGTAATTTAGTATTGAACGGATACGATCCTGGATAACATAATATCCGTCCGGTATCCAACCCCCCGCTCACGTGACCGTTCACCATCACAACCAACTGTTCAGCACAAATTAATTACATGGGTGAGCAATTACTCCATGAAATCAGGGCCGACACCATGGGCATTTACTATATGTCCCACATGTGCCACTGACACGAATAAAATGCTCACCAATCATCAGGAAAATATGTTACACTCTCTTACCCTACTCTTAGTTAAGCATACTATTCTCTCGATCGGAAACGCATACTTATTCTTACTTTCTTACACCTAAGAAAATCCCCTATCACTATGACGAGGCTAACAAATAACGATATCCTGTTTTGCATAAGTAAAGCTCGCCCGAGGTGTTCAAACTTCAAACTTCAAACTCCACACTCGTGAACCATTTACTGGAATTTGCTAAAAGAAGAACGTTGGGATGATTGATGAGAATAAGTATCCCACAAAGCAAAAGGCATCTCACAATTCTATACCCTCTTAATCTTAGCTTCTAATCTCACAATTCCACGTGTTTATCCCATTCGCGTTTGATACATTTGGGTCCCTAGCCCCAGAGGCCGTGGAATTCCTAAACAGGGTCCCGGGTTGTAAATAGTAATCTCTCAACCTTTAAGGGCCGTTTCGTCTTTAGGATTGGTTTTGCAATTCAAAACCGTTTACCTGCCACTTGTTTGCAATTTGTTGCTTTGGTATTTTAATGAACGAAATGATATTCTTAAAAAAAATCATCAAATTCCAAAAGTTCGAACCGATTGGCAAACCACTAGTTCAAATTAATCATTTAAACTAGTCAAATTATTCACAAATTCCCAGCCCTAAGTTTGGAAACAAACACGAAAGCCCTAACATGAAACATCGGGATGGAATCTTACTAGCAGTGAAGTGTAGTGTGATTTAAATCAGAGGATTGGGGAGAGATGAAGTGTACGGTGGCGAACGGTAGAGAAAGTACCTAGGTGCTACGGTGGAGAACGACGGTTAGCTCCTTTCTGTGGTGGTGGTTGGTAGGGTACGTCTGTCGTTAACACTCTATCTGCTGCTGCTCCAATCACTTATCCGCAACACTTCCATAGTTCCATAGTAAGGGCTTGTTTGGCCAAGTTTATTTAATGACTTTTAGTGAAAATGACTTATGACTTTTTGAAAATGAGTTTTTGAAAAAGTGTTTGGTAGGAAAGCTAGGGCTGTGAACGAGCCGAGCGGACCTTTGCTCGTGCTTGGCTCGTTTACAAACCGAACCAAGCGGAGCGGCTCACTTAAAACCGAGCGCCAAATCAAGCGAGCATTTTTCAAGCAGTAAATATTCAAGCGAGCGCCGAGCGAAGTTCGAGCGATTTTGACAACCGTGTCGCCCGATTTAAATTTGATGAGAGGGATAGTGATACTATCGGGTCTCAAGTTTTTATGCTTTTAAAAACAGACACATTTCATGGGATAATATTTTTCTTATGAATAACAATGTTGTGACCGACGAAGCGATGATCATATTACACGAACAGTAACGTTGAGACTAGGAGACGATCGACTTAGCGTAACGACATGAAACATTGAGGGTTTAACTTTTGGATTTGATTATTAATTTTTTTATTGAGCTAGTACGTATAGATATAGTTGTAAATTTGTTTATAGTGGACCAAAATCTAATAGAGTGGTATATATATAACTATAAATTTAATTTATACTTAAGTATATATGCATGTGTGATGTGTGTATATATATTGGTGTATATATACATGTTTATATATGTATGTGTATATATATACTAATTAAAAATAATAATTCGATCCGAACCGAGCCGAGCGGACCTTTGCTCATGCTTGGCTCGTTTACAAACCGAACCGAGCAGAGCGGCTCGTTTACAACCGAGCGTCAAATCGAACGAGCATTTTCCCAGCAATTTCCGAACGAGCTCGAGTGAGCGGCGAGCGATTTGAATAGTCCTAGGAAAAGCCAATAAGTTAATAAGTTGCTTTTTAAAAAGTGTTTGGCTTAGTTTTCCATGTAAAATACTAAAAAGCTCCAAAAAAGCCACAAAATTGTAGCTTTTCAAAACTGACTATTTCTTCCTATTAAAAAGTGGTTTTAAAAAGTCCTTTTCAATTACCCAAACAATATTTTGACTTATTTGTTTTTTGAAAAAGCCAATAAGTCAATAAGTTGGTTCAAAAAGGTTAGCCAAACATGCCCTAAAACTGAGACGATATCATAAAAGTTGTTTTTTTTTTGTGAATTGTACATTTACGGATGGTAATTTACATGGATATGTTAACATGACACGACCCAACATGTTTTTTTATGGATTTTTGTTTCGTCATTCATGTATTAAACAGGTCGACATATTAACTTGTTAGTGACCTAGCAATTTCAAACGCTGACATGTTAACACGACACAAACCATCACGTTCTTGATAGGTTTTGCGTTTGGGCTTAACAGGTTTTGTGTTTGGGCTTAACTGGTAGACACATTAACATTTTAGTGATTTGTTTAAATTGTAATGGATGTTATGATTTGACTTTGTTGGATTTCTGTTTTAAATTTGATAAGGCTATGGGGTATGGAGGTGGTGGATTGGATCATGGATAGTCATGCGGGACATGGTTCTCGTGGTACGCCGTCCCCCTTCCCAAATCATGGTGGTTCGCATGGTTTAATCCATCGGAGTCATGACTCTCTTTCAATTAATAAGGGATTTTGATTAGTAGGAGAGGATAATGGATGATAGTGGAGTCATGTTCCACACCATATAGGGTGGTGGATTAAGTTGGTGGATGAGGGTGGGGTGACATGACGCTGATGTGGAGGATGTCGGTGGTCATTTCGGTCATGACCATACCACATAGCCTAGGATTAATATATTTTATGATTTAAGTATTATTAATACTTGTATGAGCTTTTTGTCATTTATGTTTCACTAAACAGGTTCCTAAATATGTGATACTTATCGTGTCTCTAAACATGTTTCTTAATAGGTCGTTTCGTGACCTATTTCTAAACAGGTCATGTTCATGGTTGGAGAAAATGACACGATAAGTTATCGTGTCGTATCCATGTCTAGCATCTCTGGTCATCGTGTCTTATCGTGTTGTGTATGGCATGTTATGTCAGCCCTTCTTTTAATAAAGTTTTATTTATTATCGTAATTATGTCTTTGTTTCTCTCTAAACCAGCTCCTCCCGTTCACCCAAATATAATCGGTGATTGCAGCAACGACTCATGTTCGTGAATGATGTTCTAGAAGTTAATCTTGGTGGTTGGGTAGCGGTGTTTGTCATTGGTAAAGGGGATTAAAACGAAGCCATAAGGGTGGACGGGGTGGGGCGTCTTCAAGATGGGAGAGCGAGATCACAGTAATCAATTTTAAGTTAAAAAATAAGAGATATAAAGAAAAGTAACAAAAAATCTAACAAAATCTTTAGGATAATACAAAAAATAAATAAGCTGGCCAAAAAGCTGCATATGAGGTGACTTAACCAAGAAATTTAATGGTGTTGGTCAAAAAGATTGATCCCCGTAATAAAATATCAAGTTATAGGTTGATCCGAACGACTTCTAAACTGAAAGGCATAGCGTGCAGTTTTGAGAATATATAAAGGTTGTTTTGTTCAATTTTATCTTGTTTTTTTAATTAGCATGGCCCTTCCAACCAATTTCTTCATTTTCCTTGTTATTCTCCACATCTTTTTTATTAATAAATGAATATAAAGATCTATGTATTAACTAAAAGTACTAATAATAACGTGAGTAAATGTTTTCATCAAGTTGAACATCATTAAAAAGAATCATCAAGAATACAAACATTTTACATGTAAATGAACTCAACGTTAAACAAACCGTTTGTCAATTGTTCAACCAGAAATTGATACTTGTCATTTAGTTATTGACAAAATTTCTGTCCGTTTAGTTGTAACTGAATGAACACAAACAAGCTTCTCGTTTTGTACGTTTACTTTAACAAAATGTTCCGTAAATTATTCATTCATGTGTGTTCGTTTATGTACGAATACAAAAACAAACATTAAATATTTTTTTAACAATATACTTATACATAAACAAAAGAATATAATGCATAAACTGAATACTTTTAATGATTTGGTAGATTACCTTTTTAAAAATTTCTTACAACACAAGAAACTTTGTTTGTTTAAGTGTACTTTTCTGTTCATTCGTCCGATTAAACTTATACTTAAAACGAACGAACACAAACACGAATTCGTGTTTGTTAAGTTCACTTAGAACACTTCATGTTTCCTGTATGAGTTATTCATTTCCTGCATAAGAGGAACTAATTTCCTACTTTAACAATGTAAATAACATTAAAATTTCTTTATTTGGTATCAAAATTCACCATAAACCTTAAACCCTAAACTCCAGAACCAAACCGACATAACAAGACTCTCAAAACAATAATATAAACTTACATCATTTTACACTCACGCAGTCACGCAATCGTATCATTCTTCAACAACTTAGCAATTATCGCAGAAAGCGCAGAAGCACTCACCCGACACTCCTCACCCGCAAAGCAAGATCTACCTTCTTCAGCCGCTTTACATAACCTCGGATCCAATGGCACTTTCCCAAGAAACGGGACCCCCATCTCGACACACATTCTCGCCGCCCCGCCCCGGCTGCTATCAAAGACCTCACTACACGCTACCACATCCAACAATTCGGGCGCTTTTTCTCTCAAAACCGCCATAACCCGCTCCGTAACATCCTCTTGTTCTTCTCCCCCGTTCTTTGACGGTTTCACATACTTGAAATCCGTAAGAGGTTGACGTAGCCCGCTCATGTTCTCGACAACGCCGAGAACGCGAATCCCGACTTTTTTACAAAAGCTGACTTCTTTCCTCACGTCGATTAACGAAACTTGTTGCGGGGTGGTGACGATAATCGCACCGTCGATTCCCGTCTCTTTTAAAAACTGGACGATCGAGATGTGTTCGTCTGACGTCCCGGGCGGGGCGTCAACCACTAGAAAATCGAGCTCGCCCCAATAAACGTCTTTTAGAAACTGTTTGATGATCCCGTTTTTACGTGGGCCTCGCCAGATGACCGCGTCATCCGGGTCGGGGAGCATGAACCCGATCGACATTACGCCTATGGAGTCAACGTAAACAGGGGACCAACCTAGGTTGCTTTGGTGGATCTCTTGGCCTTCTAACCCGAGCATTTTGGGGATGCTGGGCCCGCAAATGTCAATGTCGAGTAGTCCTACTTGGAAGTCCATGTCAGCAAGGGCGAACGAGAGCTGAGCGGAGAATGTGCTTTTTCCAACTCCGCCTTTACCGGATAGAATTAGTATCTTGTGCTTCACTGCAGCCATTCTTTCTGCAATTGCAACCAAATCTGTCCCAAAAAAACAGAAAATTTATCTAAAAAGTTTAATATTAGCGTAAGATGATTTGAGTATTATCATATATATGCAGACCTTCAACTAGGGTGTTCATAAACACCCGAAACTGCAAACCGTCGAAACCGAAGAAAGTCAGCCGGTTTGAGATATATACTCTCGTTAAAAGTTTGGTTTTAACAGTTTGACAGTTTATGGCCAGAAATCGGCTGTGAAACATAAAAAACCGTTTGTTTAAAATTTTTCATTAATTTTGTTTCATTTTAGGAACATAATGTTAGGTTATCTGTGTGTGTATATATACATTAGTTTATCAACAATGCTTGTCATTTCATAAATTTTAATACAATTTGTGCTTAGTAAAAAAAAGGTCTTAAACCGATAAACAGACAAAAGGGTTTTCGGAACCATAAGACCATAAAACTGACCGGTTCATTGCAGGTTGGAACAAACAAAATTCATGAAAAAACTGAGTGTAAACCACTCCGTGAACCTTTTGCTGGTGAGTTCATTTGTGTTCGTTCATTTAACAAATAAACAAAAGTTCTAGATGAACAAACATGAACACGTGTCTCTTTGTTTAATCCAACTTCATTTGTTCATTTACATGAGCATAGCGCCCGCTATAGCGAATAGCGTAGCCGTAGTGGTAAATAGCAAGATATTTGTAGCGACAAATAGTGGTAAATAGCAAGATTTTTATAGTGACAAATAGTGGTAAATAGCGAGATTTTTGTAACTTTTTTTAGATTTTTTATATTCTTTTGGTAAAATATACAAATAAAATACTTCTAGAATTTTCTTTAGTTTATCGCTAAACATGAAGTAGCGCTCGCTATATCATCGCTATCGCTACGTATACGTAGCTTGTCGCTATCATCCGCTATTCGCTATTGACAACTATGATTTCCGTTCATTTTAGTTTTGTTAAAACATCCTTTCAAACTTATTCTTTTAATTTGATTTCCTAAATTTGATATCCACGTTCACCGTTACTTTATCTGGTGTTCGTTTCATTCGTTTTTGTAAACTGTTTGTTAAAACAGACACGTTCATCTCCTTAATAAACGAACAAGAACAAGAAATCCGGTTTGTTAATGTCTAATAGTGACAAATAGCAATAAGGTACATATATGCTACACAGCGAATAGCGATAAATAGCGGGCGGCTATTTTATAAATAGGGATACATTAGAAAAAAGTTCTAAAAAATTTTATATGTATATTATATCAAAATACCACGCCCCGCTTGCGGTATGCAGATATAATGTCTATATGTGTGGGTGCTCGGGGGCAAAAGTGAAAGTGCACTAATTTTAACGTTATTTTACTAATTTCGTGAAAATAACGTTAAAAGAGGGGGATGGTTAATCATGCATCATGTGGTGGCGTTGATAGCCGAAAGACAAGGGGGGTACATGCACTAATCAGCGTTTGTCTCAATTGTTGAGTGTTATGTGCCTTATGTCCAAGGCTTGATGCAAAACTACTACTGAGCCGGGGGTCTCACTGGAAGCAGCCTCTCTATTCCTACAGGGTAGAGGTAAGGCTGTCTACATCTTACCCTCCTCAGACCCTACCTTAGCTTTGCTATGGGTGGGATTTACTGAGTATGATGATGATGATTATATCAAAATACCCCGGTATATATATTATATACTATTTTACAGGTTTATTAACAAAAACCTAAAATCCAGCTATAGCTAGATTTAATTGTTATTTAAAAAAATTAAACTATCGCTATCTATCGCTACAACCCTAATAGCGAGCAAAGACCTATACGCTACAAGCGCACTATAGCGATCGCTACGCTCGCTATTGACAACTATGGTTCATGCTGGTCCGTTTGTCAACTTAAAGTTAAACTTACATGCCTAAATGAATCTAATTAACATAATAATTAATCAAAAAACACAATAATTAATAAAAAAACATAATAAAACAATACAATCAAGTAATTATGCAATTAACTACAGAGAACCTGGATCGGGGCCTTTAGGAGCAGAAGCACAGGCTTCTTGATTAGGGCAACCGGCACAGGCGTCAGATTTTCCGGCATCTTCCGATTGAGTTCCCGGACAATCTGAAACCAACCGGAACAAACAGAAATTAAATTAAATCAAATCAAATCAACAGAGAAAGTAAGTGATTGAACAATAAGAAGGTGTTGATCGTACGTTCATTGGCGTCTTCTGGTACTTCTTTGTGGTTGCCGTTCTCCATTTTTGCACTTCCGTTAGGGTTTCTGTTTCGTAGAAGAAAGTCCACAAAAAGGTGTTTGATAAACGGCTGACGTGAGTTTCTGAAACTATATTTATACGCTACCCTAACCGACCTTATGACTCGTCCGAGTTGACTCGTGGCTCGTTTTGAGTTTTTAAATTAGCAAAAATAACCCTATATTATATTAACTGGTGTTGATTCGCCCGCAATGGCGACGGGAGTTCAGTAGATATGGATTCTTTTTGTTACAGTATGTACACTCGTTATAATAACCGAAAATCAAAACAAAGAAAACTAAATTTGTAACATGTCAAAGGATATATCGACTTTAGGGCATACCCACACTTGAGTTGGGTGGGCGGGCGCCCCCTTCATTTTTATTCTTTTTTTTGTGTATTTTATAGGCAAAATCTCAATCGCACTCTGTAAAATTTTGGTTGAACCCCCTGTTCGTGCAAACATAAAATAATTTCTAGGTACGCCACTTATTGACTTGTGTTTTAGATTGATTGAAAAAAACAAAAATGAATACCGATATCTGTTCGTTTTGTTACCGGTATGATCCTTACAATGGGTGTAGTTTACGACACAAATTAATACATTATTTTAAACACAACTCATAAAATACAAAAAAAAAATTGTGTTGCGAATGCAACTCTGTTTACAAGAAAATTTATTCCAAAACGTTGAAAAAAAAAGTAAAAAAGAATGTCGTTAGGAAAGTATTGGTTCAAAACATGCGATTTAAAAAAAAGGAATGCTTTGTGAATAAATAAAAAAATACAAACAATCTCTAGGTACATATGAATGTAGGAATATCGATCCCTATGCATAAAACCACAAACCCCTACAAGTTGCGATGCTTTCATCCTCATCATGTTTAGATGCTTCACTAGCTCATATTGATTGATACGTTTGGCAATCGAAAACTAAAATCCCTTTTGGCAATTGAAAAGTAAAAACCCTTTCTCAGATTGTCAAACTTGTTTGGCATACCCCTGACCTTGGAATTGGCCTGGCGACGGCTAGGCCCGTTTCCAACATGGTTAACTTCATGGACTTAGAGAAATGATCTCTTTAGTGGAACCAATAGAATTACCACCTACGAAGAAGACTGCTGGAAATGCACTAGTTGTCGCAAGGCCAACTCCATATCCATAACATGGTCAACTTCATGAACATGACTTGCACCAAGATCATAAAGCAAAATTTGATACTAAGGCACATCAACTTGTGCGTTTAGAGATGATCATTTTAATGCTAAATCCTCCAACCTCGATGTTTACTTTACTTTCTTATATCTAAACTTATTCAAAAAGAATCGATGCTTACTAATTATGTTTTTTTGCCTCTTTGATTGATACAAACAATGCTAGGGTATTCAACAATTTTGACACTGAAGTTGAATTTAAATCGATTCGAGTTCAACACTTCGAAACTGATTCGAATTAACCTGAATTAGGAGATAATAAATAAATAAAATAAGTAATATATAAAAAATAAATAAATAAGTATTTTTATAAAATAAAGTTACATGACTCAAATTTGAATTCAAATAACTGGGTCGGTTTGAAATCGACTCAAAAAGGGACCCGATTTGTATATTCGAACCCTGGATTCGAATTCGGTTCGAATACTTAAAAAATTCAAATTGAACAATGAACACCCCTACCAAACATGCAACCCATGTACCTTTATAGAGAAATACTGGCAATATGACCCACGTACGATGCATCGCAGGCCCGTAGCAAACATCATATGGATTAGTCCAAGTATTATGTGATTCGTTAACCATATGAAAATGTACGTTTCCACTCATTCGATTTAACTCAATGTAACATATATAAGCACTACAGTTGGATCAAAACGTAAAGTAAATCAAATTTATATCGTACAATCATAACATATTATATAACAATATATAATATGACACGACTCATTCATAGAGAATATAAAAAAAGAGTTAAAAATAACATCTATAGTCTTGTAAAACAGAAAGAAAACAATATCCTTTTATTCAAACAGACTCTATTTCATAATACAAGGACTGAAATCATACAAAATACCACTAAAGGACCTTTCAGGACAACACCCATAAGTACAGGGACGTTTCCAGTAACTATCGGCTTCTAATATCATTCAGGTTCACATAATCCATACAGACGATTTCATTCAAGCGAATTCGCGAATTTCTTCAATCTTCTTCAGCGATTTGAAGACTATAGATACATATAGCACAATAATATATATATATATAGCAGCAATCATGTATCATCCGTCCAGAGGTGGTGTTCGTGGCGGTCGAGATCGTAAGTTTAAATCTCGTCTTCGTTTTCTAGGGTTTTGAGATTTGTGATATGAATTGCTTATGTTTGTGTATGTATATATGCATATTATGTTGATTTGGTTCTGGAAAACTGGATGGTGAGTGTTTCTGTTGTTGATTTGATGTTTTGGACTCATGATTTGGGATGAATGTTTGGGAATTTAGGGGAAGTAATTGACACCTAACAAATTAGCTTTACTTTTTAGGGTTTTGAGGTGTTTTATATATATTTAATATATGTTGTGTATGTATATATGCAAAATTTATTGATTTGGTTCTGGAAAACTGGATGATAAGTGTTTCTGTTGTTAATTTGATGTTTTGGACACATTATTTGGGATGAATGTTTGGGAATTTGGGTGAAGTAAGCAACATGTTATAAATTAGCTTTACTTTTTTGGGGTTTGAGGTTTTTAATATATTTCTCTTGTGTTTCTGTATGTATATTTGCAAATTTTGTTGATTTGGTTCTGAAAAACTGGATGATGAGTGTTTCTGTTGTTGATTTGATGTTTTGGGATGAATGTTTGAGAATTTAAGGGAAGTAAGTAAGTGACACGTTACAAATTAGCTTCGCTTTTTAGGGTTGTGAGGTTTTTAATATATATTCTTATGTTTGTGTATGTATATATGCAAATTTTGTTGATTTAGTTCTGGAAAACTGGATGATGATTGTTTCTTTTGTTGATTTGATGTTTTGGACTCATGATTTGTGGTGAATGTTTGTTAATTTGGGTGAAGTGAGCAACATGTTATAAGTTAGCTTCGCTTTTTAGGGTTTGAGGTTTTTAATATATATTGTTATTATGTTTGTGTATGTATATATACAAATTTTGTTGATATGGTTCTCAAAAGTGGATGATGAGTGTTTCTGTTGTTGATATGATGTTCTGGACATGTGTTTTGGGATGAATTTATGGGAATTTAGGTGAATTAAGTAACACGTTATAAATTAGCTTCACTTTTTAGGGGTTTGAGGTTTTTAGTATATATTTCTTATGTTTGTGTATGTATTATCTGCAATTGTGTTGATTTGGTTCTGAAAAATTGGATGATGAGTGTTTCTGTTGTTGATTTGATGTTTTTGGCACATTTTTGGGATGAATGTTTGGGAATTTGGGTGAAGTAAGCAACACTTTACAAATTAGCTTTGCTTTATAGGGTTTTGAGGTGTTTTATATATATGTATATTTTATATGTTTGTGTATATATGTATCTATGTATATATGCAAAATTTGTTGATTTGGTTCTGAAAAAGTGGATGTGAGTGTTTCTGTTATTGATTTGATGTTTTGGACACATGATTTGTGGTGAATGTTTGGGAATTTGTGTGACATAAGCAACACGTTACAAATTAGCTTCGGTTTTTAGGGTTTTGAGGTTTTTAATTCATTTTTCGTATGTTTGTGTATGCATCTCTGCAAATTTTGTTAATTTGGTTTTGAAATACTGGATGATCATTTAGTTACCACTAATTTCTGTAGATTTATAGTTGCAGCTCTTGTGTGAGGTATGTTGTATCGCATCGTAGAGAAAGAATCAATACGCCATACATTAAATTAGTTTACGTTATCTGTGTGCAGAATTTAGCTGGGATGATGTGAAGGTTGATAAATATAGAGAAAACTATATCGGTCACAGTCTCAAGGCTCCTGTAGGGAGATGGCAGAAAGGTTAGCTTTTTTTTATGGTTTCTCGAAATATGTAAATATCAAAATTTATTTTTACGGGTTTTCATTATTATTATTATTTATTCAACAGGGAAGGATTTACATTGGTACGCTAGAGACAAAAAAGCAAACCAGGCGGATATGGATGCTGCTAAAGAAGAAATAAGAAGGATCAAGGAAGAGGAAGAACAGGCTATGCGGGAAGCTTTGGGTTTAGCTCCTAAACGTTCGACAAAACCGCAAACTAATAGACTCGATAAACACGAGTTTTCCGAACTCGTGAAACGCGGCTCCACTGCCGAAGACTTGGGGGCCGGACATGCTGAGGCCGCTCATGTTCAAGGTCTCGGTTTTGCTAAGTAAGATTCCTTCACTCAACTGAATTGCAGTTATTAGATAAGATTTCGGTTAATGTTTGAAATTGACGTCGCTTATTTAAACCTTTTAACTGCAGGGCGCTTAAAGCGTGGGAAGGATCAAGTTCGAGTACTCTGCCGCCCACTGTTACTGTGACAACGGATGTACCTGAAAACACAAATGTACCTGCGGTAGAAGCGAAGGAAGATTCAGAAGATGAAAATATCAGAAAGAAAAGAAGGCGGGAAGAGAAAAAACAAGAGAAGTACGAAAGACGAGAAGAGGGCAGACATGAACGAAGAGAGAAAAGGCACCATGATCGTGACTCGGATGACAAGAGGAAGCATAAAAAGGACAAGGGTAAAAGAAGACATGATTCTGACTGATGTGTTATTGTTAGAATATGTTACTTCGTATATTGATCGGTCTTAAGTTGAACGGGTTGTGTTTTACGGTTTGTATGCACGTTTTTATCTTGTGGCACTACTCCCTTTTAACAATGTTATCACCTCTACTTTGACATATATGGCTGGCATAGTCGTTCATAGTCTGAGTTTAATTACTCATAGGTTGGACGAGTTGTGTTTTATGGTTTGTATGAACATTTTCGTCTTGATTTTGCCACTCATTTTACATTGTTTGGTCACCTCTGCTTTGACATAAATGGCTAGCGTAGGTGTTCGCACTCTGGTTTTAATGGGTCTTAAGTAGAAGGGGTTCCTTTTATGAACATCTCTATATTGATTTCACTCATTTTACCATGTTGTCACCTCTTCTTTGACATAAATGGCTAGCATGGGTGTTCACATTTTAATTAGTCAGTCATAGGTTGAACGGGTTGTGTTTTATATTTTGTATGAACAAATTTATCTTGATTTTTCCACTCATTTAACCATGTTCTCTCACCTCTACTGTTGACGAATGGCTAGGAAGCATAGGTGTTCACGGTTTGGTTTGGTTTGGTTTTAATCGGTCTTAAGTTAACAAGTACTATTTTGTGGTTTTTATGGGCATTTCTATATCGATTTTGCCACTCTCGTTTGTCATATCTACTTCTAACATAAATGGCTAGCATATGTGTTCACAATCACAATCTGGATTTAATTGTTTTACAAGTTGTATGAACATTTCTAACGTGATCCCGCCTCGTCATTTTTTTACCAAGTTTTGTCCCTTTTACTTTGACATAAACGGCTGGCATAGGTGTTAGCAGTCTGGTTTTGATGAATTTGAGGTTAAACCATCAATTAAATCATTACAAAATACATATAAAAACAATTTGTTCTGTTGGTTTAGTTTCATTTTAAGGTACGTAATTAACAGGCTTTCCAATTTGACGATTTTAAATCAAAACATAAGCCAAACCGACTGTATGGTTCAAAACATGAGCCAAACCGACTGTAAGGTGCAATGTGAGACGATGAGAGCTTCACATACGTGAAACGTTTGGTGTTAAAAAAATACCGATAAAAATTATATATAGTATTTAATTTGTAAACCTTTATACACTAAAAATCAAATCGATGACAAGTTAGGATGATTTAAAACGACCCATAAACATCCCTAATCGAAATACATATATTACAAACACCAAATATCAAGAATCATAAATTTTATCAACCAAATTAGAGAACAATTAAGATTGCAATGTCACAGCAAACAGATGAACTGAGAATACAACCATTGAACCCATAATAAGTTTCCGGAACTCAACGTTAATTAGCTTAGTTAAGCTTTGAGGCCAGCAACAGACGGGGCTGCACCCCTTGTCGTTTTCACATAGTTAACATAGTCACTGTAGTGCATAGTGAACAATGTGCTTTGGTAGCGAGTGAGTCGAATACGGTTCCTCACAGAGTCGGTAATGGCACCTCTATAACCGGCTTTCCTCATCAATGAGTCGATCGCTTCGATTGTTGTCCAGCCTGGAGAACCAAAAACATCCAAATGAAACGTTAACGTTCTATTATACATTGTAAAATATGCAAAAGTACACTGTCTCGTTATATATACTATAACTATGCTATCTTGTTTTGGCATCAATAAACTTTAGGCCTTCAACTATAATAATGACATGTTTAGCCCCTCAACTTTGGTAATGACATGTTTAACCCCTTAACTAAAACAACTTTAGCCACTCAACTTTGACAATAAACAACTTTAGCCCCTCACCTTTAATAATGACATGTTTAGCCCCTTAACTATAGCAAACAACTTTAGCCCCTCAACTTTAATAGTAAACAACTTTAGCCCCTCAATTTTAATAATGACATGTTTAGCCCCTTAACTAAAACATCAAACAACTATAGCGATCGCGATTTGTTTATTTTTATGTAAGTTTCGAACCTGCTGCGGAGCACGGGTGGTAAGTGGTAACCCACTAGTTTGAGATAAAAGTAGAAATACAATTTTTTATTAGATACAAAAGGACCCGTTTTAAATCCGTTTTAACAAGCAACAAAATACGAACCTTCTTGAGAAGCGACATCAGGTAAGTATGTTGCGCTTCGCTTGGTATTATAGTCAGGATCAGTGAATTCAATAATTATACCATGCTTTCCAACCTGCAAAATCACATGAATTAAAAAAAAAACAATTTTGATCGAGAATGAATACTTGAAATATATAAAACAAAAACCATGTCATTTAGCATAAACTGGTTTAGTATATTTCATATTGCATATACATGACCTTAAATGATTAAAACATCATGTAATAATTAAAAGAAACAAGCTTAGATTTGAACAAAATATATAAAAGCTTACCTCCCAATCGAGATAGTTAGCGGCATCTTCATAATTTGTAAGAATTGACACGGTACATTGCAAGAACGGTAACTCCTTAGCTTGTATTGGAGGAAACCGATGATCCCTCAAAGCACTGCAAAAGAAAAAAGTTATTAAAAATAAATTAAACAAAACTTACTTTGAAAATTTTTTGCTGCAAAAGAAAAAAGTTATTAGAAATTAATTTTAATTCTTTTTGATGCATAGAGTACAAACCTTGTTAAAGCATAATCCTTGAAACCGTTGACTATATCACGAGCAGAAAGTGTCCCTATGCACCCACGTAAACGGGGTTCATAACCATTTACCACTTTCTTCCAAGTCACAAATAATGGGCTGAAATCACATACATAATTGGTTAATTCGAATACAAACGTTTCTAAAGTCTAAATCATAAAAAGGTACAATATACCTTGTAAAGGGTGAATTGCATATCACCAAATTTACGCTGTACACCACCAAGATACAATATATAGGATCAAGGCGGCAGTGTACGCGTTTAATCTAATGGTGTATAAATCAAATTCCATAACATATAGGTTGACTAGAAGAAAAGAATGTCAACCTATGAAGCACAGAAACGGCATGGAGCAGCCGTCTCCCGTCCCGGGGACTGCAAGGGGACGGAAACGCGACGGGTACGCCTGGGAAACGTCCCCGGCGATTAGGAAACGTGGAGGAAACGGTCAGGCGAAGGGGACGGCCAAGAAACGTCAAACCGAAACGTTTCCTGCGCGTTTCCGGGTAAACGTTTCTAATTTCTTATTTCACAAGTCAAGACTATGTCGGAGTGTGGTGATGATTCGAGGCGGGATTTTAAAGGAATCGAGGCATTTAGAACGGTTAGTGGTGGAAATGGTGGCTGCAGTATCAGGAGGGAGAGCTTTTCAGTGTCCAAGATTTGGCTTAGAGGGAAGAAAGAGAAGCCCAATTCGACGGCAGCTACCATTGAGCCACTGCCGAAGGGGCTTTCTCGTTGCAATTTTGCTTCACCAGAACGTTATTGGAGATGAATCAAAGGCTTCTGAGATGGGTTGTGAAGATCAAGAAACACATTGTAACAATTTTGATCAACAAGGGACTTCAAATCCACCATCTTTTGCAAAAAGGAGTTTGCTTTGGCTTGTGGGTAGGCAGAAAAACAAGGTTGTTCATTCATCTATGTCCAGTAATGTTTGAAATTTTTTGCACCCAACTATGTTGCTATCTTTATGTTAGATAATTGAAGGGTATTTTCTTAAAGATTCTTATGAGTACAAAAAAATCAATATTTTATCATATTGAAGAAAACTCAATACAAGTCGTGCTCAAGACTTGGTTTACGTCCACAACAATCTTAGGCTTTTGTCTAGGGCGCCTAACGATGTTGTAAATATGTGGGATGTGGGTGGAGATGCTTTTGACTCGATGGAAGATGTAGGATATTTGGAGTTTGCTGATCTTTCATTAGATGAACCGGAACTTGAAAGCGATTTGCTTGTTAACGTTTGATTAGATTAGTAAGATATGGAATTTTTTAGCTTTACATCAATATATAACTAATTTGAGTTTTTGTGTTACATTATCTTTGATATATATTTATTTTTTTATATGTTTTTTTTTCCCGTACCCGTCCCGTCCCCGCTTCTTAAATTTTTTAGTTTTGCCGTTTCCCGTGCCCGTCCCCGTACCCGTACCCCGTCCCCGTACCCGTCCCAGTGCATCCTAGATGTCAACTACATAAGACGAAACGGAAACGTAAGAGCTTTAACTTTTATACCACAAAATGTACATTCTCTAGCATAGTTGCCAATAGCGATCACTGCGGTCGCTATAGCGAATAGATTGGTTTATAGGTCCATGCTCTCTATACGGTCTGTAGTGATAGATAGCGGCCTTTAATCCTTTTTGTCTTTTTTAATATATATAGCAATTAAATATGGCTATAAAATAGTTTTAGGTTTTTGTTAAATATACATGTTAAATTGGGTATTTTGATATAATATACAAATATTTTTTTCTAGTCTATCGCTATTTATAAGATAGCGTCTGCAATTTATTGTTATTCGCTATGTAGCATATAGGTACCTTATCGCTATTCGCCGAATCGCCATCAACAACTATGTTCTCTAGATGAATAAACTAATACATACACAAGATTTATAGATAGTCAAAGGAACCAACATAACCTAGGGGCACTAGACACGTTAGTGAAAGAACTCGTTTTAAGTAGAAAAGCGCCAGAACCGCATATTGCACTTGTACTTAGTATTTGACAAAGGAGAGTTAGAATAAGAGAGTGCGTCTATGCATCACCATTTACGGCAAAAGGTATGAGTGTTCGTTACGTTCGTATGCTCATCCAAACACCCCTCCCAGACCCTACCAATAGCTTGTCATTAGTGAGATTTTACTTGGTCCATTTGTTTGTTTGTTTGTATAATCACCATATCCACTAACCAAGATAAATTAGAAAAATGACATACATTAATCCAAAAGTTAAACAACTACACATCCAAACAAACAAACAATATCAAAACTTTACACTTCCCTTCAACTTCAACATTAATATTATCCATACATATATGACATATTATACACACACATATACATATATATATATAGAGAGAGAGAGAGAGAAATTATTACTGTTGACCCTCATCAAAAGCAGGAGGGGGAACTTGCTCATCATTGTAATGAGCCACAAGTGTATCAAAGCAATACACCACCATCTCCCTATTTGCAGACACCATTTTCCTGTAATTAATTAAATAAAAATAGCAAAAATACAAAGAGGGATAGAGGGTTTAATCTTGAAATTCCGATTGCAAAAATAATGTGTCAAAATCGAATAATTTAATCGATTTACAAATTTCTTGAAAAAGGGGTTTCTTAAAACCAAAAAATCTCAAACGGGTGTTGTTCAAAATCGGTTTTTTTAATTCCCAAAAGCACTGAAACAACACCAGTTGAGGAAGATGAAGAGGGGTCGAAAGATGAATCAAAGTATGGTTTTTGTTGTTGTGAAAAGATGGAATCGAAAAATTATTTGGGAGATGGACCCTTCTTATAGGAAAGTAGGTCTAGTTTTTTAGAATATTATGTTACATTTTGGTTCCATGATTTTGGGTAAATTACGAATTTGATCCTTAATTATAAGGTTGGAAATGAAATGGACGTTCAGCGAATAGTTCGTGAACCGTTTGGTGGGAAATTCGTTTATGTTTGTTAGTTTAGTTAATGAACAAACACGAACAAAGGTCTTGTTCGTTCGAATGCGTTCATGAATGTTCAGTAATATGTTCGTTTATGTCGGTTCATGTACACTCGTTTAAATTCGTTCGAACGCGTTCATGAATGTTCGGTAATATGTTCGTTTATGTCAGTTCATGTACACTCGTTTAAATTCGTTCGTGTTCATTTGTTTATGTTAATTTGTTAAAGTTTTTAACGTTTTTTTTAATATTTCACTTTCCCTCTTACATTTTACTTTATTCCCCCATAAACATTAGATTATAATTTAATTTAAAAAAATAGTACAAATGTAAACCCTTATCTTAACATATGTTCGTTTGTGTTTGTTTGTGTTTATTTGTGTGTGTTTGCGTTCGTTCGTGTTCGTGACCAGTGCTCACGAACTGTTCGCGAACAATTTAAATTACTTAACAAACGAACACGAACATAAACGTCTGTTCGACATGTGTTCACGAACACCTGCATTTCCTTAAGGAACGAACACGAACATGACCTCGTTCATGTCTGTTCAATTCGTTTACATCCCTATTGATTCATGTTTTTACAGATTCGGTTCTTGAAGAATCGTGGTGTTGTTTGCTTTTATAAACGGTCTCTCTATTTAACAAGGGATTGGTTTTAGGGCATTAAGCGCACACCAAGGTTACTTTAGTAAAAACACACTTTTTTGTTAATTTGATAACAAAGTACATAGATGGTTGCTCTCATATGTTTAACTTGTTTTCGGTTTCCATGTTTGAAAATTTACAAGTTTACATCAAAACTTTGCACGGACGTAACATGTTTGTTCATGTAGAGTGGTTGTTATGTTAATGTGTGTTAAATGACCAAAAAACTCTTGTCATTTAAAAACAAAAATATAAGCAAACGATAATTAACTTAAAACTAAGTGTGACTCACATATTATAAAAAAAACACACACACACAAATATAAGGCTATCATAACGTAATTTTGACAAGGTTCTAACAACTCTAGCTAGCAACGACGCCATCTCCCTTGTCTTCCTCTTCAACAACAACCAGAAAACACACCATCCTTTTGTGTTAACGGCCCCAACCAGGTTTCAGATCTAGGTTAAAATGGAGACCTACGGTCTAGACCGCAAACTTCCATTGTTTATTTAATTTATGTTGGACCACCGTTTAGTAAAGTTGGACCACCATTTAGTAAAGTTACAATATGTGCTGATAATGTAAGGGGTTGTTTGTTTACCTCTTAATGAGGCTCTGAATGGTTCAGACCTTTTACTGGTTGAGCACTTAATGGTTCAGACTGTTTGTTTCGCGAGCAAATGTCTGAATGGTTCAGACATTTGCCTCTGAATGGTTAAACATTATACTGAGTCTGAATGGTTAAGACCTCTAATCTGAATTGGTCAGACGTTTGCCTCTAAACGATTAAACATTATACTGCCTCTTAATGGTTCAGACCTCTTACTGGTTCAGTACTTAATGGTTCAGACCTCTTACTGGTTCAACACTTAACCATTCAGAAGTTGCCAAACAGCCCCTAACTTACCTAACCTTAACAAATAACTCACGTTAAGTAGGTTACCATCTATGAAAGTAAACAATATTCTCAGATGTTTAACTGGTTTAACTAGTAAAAGTTATGAATCTATAAATATATAACCTTGTTTATAGCACAGGTACTAAAAATGTAAATTACTCTTTCTAGAAATACAATAAAAAAGTTTTTGTGTAAGTTGCATCTGGTTCCCTTGAAGTTACCATAACCTTGATATGTGATTTTACTTTTGGCCTGGGTTTTATTTGATTTTCATTTGCTAGATTTAATTTAATTTAAACTAGAATTAAGCACCCCATATTGTAACGGGGTCTAGAACCGTGTCAAATAGTACCAATGTCACACCACCACCAGCGAACACCAACACTGACTCGACCTAGGAACTGTGCATTACGACGAACCTGCAAAAAGGAAAAAAAATAGACGTAAAAACGTTGAACTTGTATGTACGTTGCGTCGTGTTAACTCGCAAAATTTTCATGCGGCATATTAATCAAAAAGCTACAAGCCTACAACCTCATAAACTAAGGATACAACTAACTAAAACATGAAACACCAACTAAGCTAAAAACTAAAGCATAAAACACCAACTAAGCTAAATATACAACACTATATGCCTAGAAATGTTATAAATTTATATTATATAAATATAAATATCATCTCTTTTTTTCTAAAGGGTACAGTGTATTTTATTTTCTAAGTTGTTATTATTGCATTATTTTTATTAATCATATGTTGAACACTTAAACAAATCGTATTTGTTAATTTTGAATTTATCTGATTATGATATATGAAATAGTTATTAGAAAACATGATTTATAAGTATACAACTTTTATCATTTACAAATTTATAAATAAGTTATGTAATTCCACAATAAAATGGTCGTCTATGACTGTTTATTGTACATCAAACAAATAACAATATCTTCACTTAACAATTAAGATAAACACATATTTGTATTTAAAAAAACTGAAATATGTTGATTATAAGGACAATTCAGGTTTTAGATAAATCTGTTTTTTGTTCAAGTAGTTTGTTTAATTTAGGTTAAGGTATTTCTCTATCTCTTAATTAAATTAGAAGTTAGATTGTTATTTGTTAGAACATCCGTTAACATGTGAATTCTTTCTTAGTGACATCTTCTATTTCCGTTAATTTAAAGTCTAGTTAATATATGAATTCTTTTTTTATTTCTGTTAATTTAAAGTATAGTTAATATATGAATTATTTCTGGGGTTGATTTGCTTCACTTTACTTGCGACATGACAAGATTTGTGATCATTCTACTAGATCTACCCCCTCCACCATGTGTATTATGTCGGTCCCCAGCGAAGAAAAAGATGGGGATGGTGCCCTAGTAGCGGACCCGACTTAACCAACGAAAACCCTAGCTCCTCACCAAATGCAAACCTGATAAGATGAAATTAGAATAAACTATAGATAATCGGCAGTCCACAAACAAATGGTTGGGTTACCTTTTTTACCGGAAACAACCTTACATAACCAACAAGCACTTGAGAAACGCCATTCACGCCATCTGTCATGGCCAATTTTGTGGCGGTTTTATATAAAACCGTTTCAAAAGTAATTTTTACCGTCTCAAAAGATCGACTTTGTACTAGTTGTTAATGAATGCCAATCATTGCCACCCGCTATGATTGCTCTGTACATTAGGATGTTCTAGTGTTTGCAATGTGAAAGGTCGACTTTTAGCCAAAAAAAAAAAAAACTCAAGAGGATCACAACGATTAACCGCTTAAGATTACATCAAAATTATAAATACAAAGTTACAAATCAAAGTTAATATCTAATCATAACTTATTTGTGAAACATATAAAAAGTTAATAGCATAAAGTTGTATATCTTATTAACATAATTAGTAACTATAATTGACATATAAGAAATTAGAATATGTGTAGGGATTATTAAGCACATGATGGTAGTTGATAATTACAACTTTTTTCAAAGACATCAAATGGGTTGATACGTGTATAGAATTCTAGCACGTGACAGATTTTAATATTATATCTAGTTTTTCTAATAGTTTTTTAAACTAGAGGGACTTGCATTTTTAAAACGAAAGGCTTACCTCGATGACACCATAAAATAACTACCCATATAAAATATACCCATGTAGCGACCACATACATTAAATTTTATTAAAAATATGTTTTAAACTGTACAAACCTTACACAATTTGTGAAGAGATATTGGATTCAAATAACCTCAACTTTCAATAATTAACTGATAACAAACTTTCGATTTGTATACAGTTAGTTTTTGCCGATGTGACATCTGATGTGGCCATTTTTGCTGACGTGGCAGATGATGTGGCAACTGACATGACATTTTTATGACGTGGCAGCTGACCTGGCCTTTTTTATGACGGGGCATCTGACATCAACTAACTGGGTTAGGGTTCAGTTAGTTAGGAGTGTTGTGATACAAATCAAAGTTGGGAGTGTTGTGGTACAAATCAAAAGTTAGAAGTGTTATCGACCAACCGTGAAAATTGAGGTTATTCAAATTTAATATCCCATTTGTAAATGACATTTTTTTCATGCGGACTAGTTAGTTTCTGGAAGATATTTTTGACAATGCACTAATATTAAAGAAATACATAAATTTCATTTTCAAGATGTTATATAAGATTATACTCATACGGCAATGTGAGAAAAATTGAGTAAAATAAAGTGGGGATTATTGATATGCTTACAACCTCATTTGGTTGTTTCTAGAAAGTGATAAAACAATATTATTATTATTATTATTATTATTATATGCATTTTGTGCACTTAAATGGCGTAATTGTCTACGTGGCATTTTTTAGTGGTTCTTATTAGTGGTTCTTATTTTTTATTTCAGTAGCTCATTGTAAGCTTGATACCCATTCGTGCAAGGTATCAAGAGCTTAATTGTTTATTTTTGTTTATAAATGAAAACCAAAAGTCAATTCATTTGTTTTGTTAGGCCGGAGCGTCTGGAGAGTGCCATCACCCACACCGGTGAGTTTAAGGAGAGGCGCCATTGATGACGCTTCACCATGGTATCGAGGAAGAAGGTGAGTTGCAGGTGTAGCCCACATCATTTCATCCAATAAAATTTTTTTCTTTTTTTTTATTTTGTTTAATAGGATGCATTATCCCACACCCTGCAAGTTAAGAGAAAGCATGATAAAATCCCCTGACTGATGTGAATCTGACATGGTGGCGTTGACGTGACGTGATAAATCCCCTAGGGGCTTTATCCTACACCCCATAGCCTTCGTGAATGTAGAGCTAGCCTACATTATTGAGACACTTGTCTCTTAAAAGAGATATTTCAAGTTTAAATCTAGGCAAGATATAACTTAGAATAATTAACATAATACTATGTTAATAACATTTGCTATTCAAAAATAATAATTATTTTGTTAATTTTACTGCTCAAACTCCATTTTAGTGAATTTTTCTTCAAATAAACCAATCAATTTCGACGCGTATGGTTAGTTGTTAGGCCGGTCGAAGTGAAGTCCCCGAAAAAGTCACCGGCCATGGTGGGAACACCGCGCCTTGGTTTTCAGGGCTGCCGAGTGTAAGAACTGAGGCGTTGGAGTTATTAGTTATTACGACCATCTAGTTTGTTCATTTCATCAAGTTCGAATTCCTCGTCCAATGATAAAAACCATCATGAATTGAAATTTCTCATCGGTCTTATTAGTCAATATATATAGTTAGTATAGATAGGTCGGCCCTAATGTATAGAGTGTCAGCAGACCCTAATCAGTATTATATCTGTCTATATATATCTCTATTGTAATCTCTTATGATTAACAATCAATAATACAATCATTATACAATATACCAAGTTTATCTTGGTATCAGAGCCTCTCTTTTTTCTCCTAAAACCCTAGCCGCCACCTTTGTGCTGTCGATCTCTCATCTTCATCGGCTAAAATTTCAAATGGCTTTGCTTGCACCTTTCTCCTCAGTCGACAAAACCACCCACAATTCTCACAAGTTCGGTTTTAAACTATCACCAACAAATTATGGATATTGGAAGGCAATGATACAGCCCTTCCTGGTCACCAACAACCTCTTTGGCTATGTTGATGGAACCATCTCATGTCCTTCAGCCACCATCACAGCCGCTGCTGTCTCTGGCAAGGAGTCTACCTCGGATTCACAACCGAATCCAAACTATCAGATCTGGGTATCTAATGATGCCCATATACGAATGCTTCTTGTTTCTACCATCTCTGAAGCATCGTTTCAACATGTTACAAGCAATACTACCTCTCGAGATTTATGGCTCGCCCTAGAGAAAGCCTACGCCCCTCACACAGCATCCATGGAGTATACCTTACGCGCACAGCTGTTGAAGATAGCCATGAAACCTGATGAAACAGTTGCTGATTAACTTACCCGCGCTCAAGAGTTTGCTGATGCCCTGGCTAATATTGGCGAGCCTGTTAAAGAAAAGGACCTGGTGATGCTGGTTGTTTCTGGTCTGAGAGAAGAATACACAGGTTTGAAATCTAACATCCTTACCCGACAGTTTCCTACAGCCTTTTCTGAACTTAGCGGGCTGCTGTCCGATCATGATTACATGATCAAAAAATCCTCACCGGACGTACCTCTTGTCCAAGCCTTTACCACCGCAGCAACTGCCACAAACAGCCCCTTAACTCTAACAAATCACATAGCATCTAACATCCAAGCCATTCAACAAATGCTAGGACAACTCGGCCTTCAAGTGCAACCGGTTTCAAAGCCATCTTCACATGCTTTTTACACAAACGGGTCAGGGCAGTCCCGTGGTCGTGGAAACAGGCGTGGTCGTGGGTCTTACAGCCGAAACAATCAAAATGGGGTAAGTCGTCAGCATTTTCCCTGGGCTTCTAATCAAAACACGGTTGTTGGTACTTGTAACAGATGTGGCATTGCCCACATATCATCTTCATGCCCAAACAGGGACCCCTCCACTCGTGGCCACTCTCCATCCGCTAATTACAGTGATCATCGGTCCCAATGGTCTGAAAATCGGTCTCAATGGTCTGACAATATGTGGCCTGACAACCGACGTCAAGATTTTTTCTCTGGCTTACCCGACATAGGTGCTACTGACCACACAATACCTGATCAGGCAGGCATGGATTACTCTGAACCATACCGCGGTAGTGATGGTCTCCATGTTGGCAATGGTAAGTCTACCTATTATTCACATTGGTTCCACTCGCGTTTACTCTCCAAACCGATCCTTTATCCTTAAAAACATCCTACATGTTCCTGAAATCAAACAAAATCTTATTTCTGTTCAAAAGTTTTGTCGTGATAATTATGTTTATTTTGAATTTCATGACACTTATTTTTCTGTAAAGGACAAGTCTACACACACTATCCTTCTCACGGGTCCAAGCATTGATGGCCTTTACTCCTTTCGTCTACCTCGGATTCATTCAACTCCAAAAACAGCTTTCTCCACAGTTCGAGCTTCCTCACAGATCTGGCATCAACGTCTCGGCCATCCTCATCCGCAACTTTTAAATTTTATGTTTTCTCATTATTGTTTACCAGTTTCTTCAAACCATTCGAGTCTAGATTGTGATGCTTGTTATGTTGGAAAATCTAATAAACTTCAGTTACCATTGTCAAACTTTAAGAGTTCGCATATTTTGGATTTGGTATTTTGGGATGTTTGGGGGCCCGCTCCTACTTCTTGTGATTGTCATAACTATTTTCTCCTTTGTGTTGATCACTACTCACGCTTTATGTGGCTGTTTCCACTTAAACATAAATCTGATGTTTGTCAAGTCTTTAAACAATTCATAACCATGGCCGAACGACAGTTTAAACCAAATTAAAATCGGTTCAAACTGATTGGAGAGGCGAATTTCGCGCACTTTCACCATTTTTTTCATCTCTCGGCATCATTCACCGTCTCTCTTGCCCCCATACCAGTGAACAAAATGGGTATGTTGAACGACGTCACCGACATGTCGTCGAAACTGGTCTTACTCTCCTTTCACAATCCAATGTCCCACAACGGTATTGGCATTTTGCATTTGACACAGTTGTCTATCTCATCAACCGTATGCCTTGCCGAACGAACTCTAATATTTCTCCTTTTGAACAACTTTTCCATCACCACCCAGATTTTTCCTTTCTTCGGGTATTCGGAAGTCAATGTTATCCTCACAATCGTGCTTACAACAAACACAAAATGAATTTTAGATCCATGCCATGTGTCTTTCTAGGGTACAGTACCTCTCATCATGGTTATCGGTGTCTTGATACCGAATCCGGTCGTGTTTACATTGCTCGCCATGTTTGATTTCAGGAACATATTTTTCCCTTCAAACAACCAACATCACCACCGGCCCAAACCCCATCTCCTCCTTATTTTTCATCTTATCATACACCTATACATCACAATCCATCTCCTACCCCTTCTCCACCCTCTCCGCTTCCACAACCACAATTTTCTAATTCTGACACTACATCATCACCACTACAAACACCCCCATCCCCACCACCGCCGACACCACCATCACCACAGCCACAACTGACACCACCAACACCACACCCGACACCACCATCACCCCCACCATCACCACCACCACGAACCCGACCATCCAACCTTTGGCCCAATCCCAAACAGCCTAACCGCTACACTCCCTCTTCTTTCAACACAACGGCCATTTCTGAACCATCCTCCTTTGCTATTGCCAACACAGATCCTCGTTGGCGTCAGGCCATGGCCGAAGAATATTCTGCCTTAATGAAAAATGGTACCTGGTCATTGGTACCCTCGTCGTCCAAATAGCAACATTGTTGACTGTAAGTGGGTTTACAAACTTAAAAAAGACCAACACGGGAATATTACACGTTACAAAGCGTGCCTTGTTGCAAAAGGTTTACGTCAACAACCAGGTGTGGATTATCATGACACCTTTAGTCCCGTGATCAAACCCACTACAATTCGGGTTGTTTTATCTTTGGCTATCACAAAAGGGTGGTCCCTAAGACAACTTGACGTTCAAAATGCGTTTCTTCATGGTGATCTCACAGAAACGGTCTTCTTACAACAACCACCGGACTTTGTGGACCAACAACATCCGGACTATGTGTGTCGGTTACACAAATCTTTATATGGGCTTAAACAAGCCCCACGGGCATGGTTTCACAGATTGTCCACGGCATTAATCAGTCTGGGCTTTCGGGGTTCCAAAACCGATCCCTCCTTGTTCATTTATTCAGCATGTGGCACCCTACTATATATGCTTATTTATGTTGATGATATCATCCTCACAGGGAATAGTCCGAAGGCGATTGATCATGTTGTTCGCAGCCTTAGCACCACCTTTGCTATACAGGATATAGGTCCACTTTCTTGGGTATTGAAATTCTTCGCAACGGATCAGACATCATTCTCTCTCAAAAGAAGTACATTCTGGACGTTATTGCTCGTGCAGGGCTGTCACAGTCTAAGCCAGTCTCTTCTCCATTGCCGACGACCGCCAAACTCTCTCTGTGTGATAGCTCTTTATATGATAACTCGATTCGGTACAGACAGATTGTAGGTGCCTTGCAATATGTTACATTGTCTCGACCGGACATCGCGTATGCTGTTAACAAGGTCTGCCAATTCATGCATTCTCCTACCATAAATCATTGGTCGGCGATCAAACGGATAGAGTTATATCACAAAACGAAAACTTCAACTATGACAATACTAAAACCTACCCGGAACTTCTCATAACCGCCTGACAATGCTTTTGATCCTTTGACAAGAATACTTATACATAGGAAGTACCAGCGGCGTATCCCCCATATTCTTGTCAAATTTTCATTGGCTTTGTCAGTAAGTTATGATTAGTTCTATGTGACTCTAAAACATAAACAAACACAACAACTAAAGCTTGAGTCTCAAATCTGAAAGGATACATGACTGAATGACGACAATACCTCTCTCGTTTGCTATGATGAAAGGGTCAGTCTATGAAAAAGTGAGACACGACCCAACTTCGAGATACGTCGTGATGTATGATGATATGAAAATTAAATCAATGAGTAAGGATATGAAATAAAACAGTAATATCAATTTGCATTAAAATTCTTGGATACATAATCCCCAAATTATAACAGGGATACACAAAGATTGAGAAAACATTAAGAACTAGACGGTTGGAGTTGAGTCTTGACTCTTGGTGATGGAAGGCTAGTTGGGTTGTTCGTTTGAGCCGTTATTATCTTCAACAGGATTGGCGTTGATGTTGTAAGCTCTTCCTCTTGCTGGTGGTAGTGCTGGGTTTTCTTGATTTGCTTGGTTAACTGGGTTTGCTTGAGCTTGGGCGTTTATGATGTTAACCAATCAAGGGCACGTGTTTCTAAAATGGGTAGGGTCCCCACAATTAAAGCAAGCTCGAACATGTGGAACCATGGGGTATTGAGGTTGTTGATATGATTGGATCATGTTTTGGGTAGGGGTGAAGCTTGGTTTTGAGGGGTACGACAAGTTTTGCTCAAATGACCATAACGTCCACAATTAGCACACAGTCGACAAGGTATGGTAGGTGGATGGTGATAAAAACAGGTGTTGCATTGAGGGTGAGGTCCAATGTAAGGTTTCTTATTTGGGTAAGTAGAGTTGGGTGCTACTTGAGTGACTGGGATAGCTTGGAGGGGTACGGCTTGTGGAGCTGGTTGATTGCCTTGGGTGACAGCGAAATTTTGCCCATCTCGTTTTCTCTTAGAAGTGGGTTGAGAAGAGGATTCGGTCTGGGTTGAGTTTGAGGTTTTGGTTGATACTTTATCCTTCTTCTTTTCCTCCTTGAAGTCTTCATTCCGTATGTGGTTTTCGGTGAGCTCTGTAGCTAACTCCATTGCTGCTTCCAAAGTTGCAGGTGTGGTACTTATTACAGGGTCTTGAATTTTTGTAGGAAGACCTCGAATGTAGTGCTCGATCAAACGGTAGAGGGGAGTGAACAAGTTGGGGACCATCTGATTCAACTCAAGGAATCTCTTGTTGTATGTGGTGTGGTCGCCCTCCTTTTGTTTCAAAGAGTAGAACTCATCTTCTAATTTCTTGATTTCGCTTCTTGGACAGAAACGTCTTGTCATGATCTCCCTCAACTCTTCCCAAGTCAAAGTCATAGCATCCTCAGCACCTCGCTTGCCCTTCTCTGTATTCCACCATGTAAGTGCTACTCCGAACAAACGACCGGTAGCATACCATACCTTGCGATCATCGGGGCAGTCGCAATTGAGAAAAGTGTTTTCCATCTCCTCAAACCAATGGAGGAGAGCGGTGACACCTTCAGTCCCTTCGTATTTTGGAGGATCGCAAGATTTGAAATGCTTGAAGGTGCATTTAGTGCTGTTGAGAGGAGGGTTGGCGACATTTTGTCCTTCTAAATTGGTTGGGGTGATAGGATTGGCGACAAGAGCTTGTTGGACTTGAACTACGATGTTGGGTATTACGGCGGCCATTTGTTGAGCGATTTGGGCAGCCATGCGCTCGCGGAATTTTCCTGATCTCCTACCTCTACGAGAGTGACTAGAAGACATCTACAAGGAGTACGTATCGAGAGTATGAGTTTGACGTTTTAGGTGTCATGTGTCGTATTTAGAAATGAACATTCACAAAACAAATGAAGAAAAATAAATTTACTACATCCATAGGATGTCTTGGGCTTTACTCATGTTTGGGTTCCCATATGTTCCCTTACTTGGCCTTGGTAGTCATGTGGGCCCCCATGACTACTGGGCTCTGGTAGGGTTCACATTGGTGTTGGCCTGTTAACACTTGCGCCACCCGAATGAAAATCGTAAAACATGACTGCAAAGTATAGGGTCGGAGGGTGTCCTGGTATAGACACAGGGACGACTCAAAGTGGGGTTAGTTCATGCGAGGTTTGGTGTGGCATGCTTTGGCCTAACAGGTCCTTCGTACTCTCATCGTTGGTCCTCAGGTAGGCAAACTAGTCCGTTATATTGGATTTATACGATTGCCAACCTAGACAGGACGTTTCGACTACCGGTACCCATACCCTTCCAGTTACTACATGCCCGCCGTAGAACTTACTTTGAGGAGATTGAAAAACGAAAATACCACAAAATCTTGAATAAAGAAAATATGAGGATGATTTGAATATGTGAACATTGAAATATGCGTGATTAACGTATATGTAAGCATGTTATGTTTGACAACAAGTATAACTCATTAAGTATCACACAAAATGATAGTGGAAGTGTTTGCATGCATTTGTGTGTGTAATAAATACGAAACAAATAAACATCATGAGTTTGCATGTAACCACATAAACAATTAAAATCTAACCAACTATAGTATAGGCTCTATGGGTCTAAGAACCTATCCTATATCCCTATAGTCAAAAGCTCTGATACCAATCTGTCACACCCTGACCCGCAGCAGAAATGGTAGTCGGGGCATGATTGGGTTTTTATCAAAGCTCATGACATTTACTATAAAGTTTCATATTTATTATTTCCATTTAAAGAAGAAATTACAATAAACATACAAGCACAACATGTTCAAATACATTTTTCATGACTTCTTTATTTTTCTTCTAAGGCAATTTCCTATGTGTTCCTTGCTTCAACCTGTCCACCTGTATCATGTGTGAAAATAGGGTTTTGGGTCAACAAAAAATGACGAGTGAATCTTATTTAAATATTTGAAAGAATTAGTTATATTGGTTATTTGAATAAAAATGTGCATAACCAAATATGAGTATACGTATATGTAAATTAAACCACAAAACACATAATATCAATTAATGCACACACACACATACCAAATGATGAACAATGAGATCAAGGCTCAATCAAACGGAGTCGATCTAATGAGGCACCTGATGCTCAACTCGTCTCCAACGAGGAACTGACGGGCCTAATGAATGATTTGCACGCAACTTGACAAAAATATAAACTCGCACTACAACAAACAACATTCACATCACACGATAATTCATATAATGGTAATAGCACACGGGTTTGAATAAACGAAATGTATAAATGACACATGATACACCCCAAAACATGAATAAAAAGGGGAATTTGTAAGAATTCACTCACAGTGGGTGCGTTCCTTGATGATGATGAATGCGCACGAATTTATGATTCAACCGACGAGGGAAAACTAACCTAAATAATCACGTAATAATTCGATAAATATATATCTTATATGTGAAATTAATATTTCTAATTAATGCCTTTTATTAGATTTTTAGATCTATTTTTGTAGTATTTATTACAATTTTTAAACTTAAAAAGTCATATTTTTGAAGTATTTTTAAATGATTTTAAATTAAAATAATACAGAAAATAATTATAAAAAAATATACCCTTTTACAGGGTTGACTGGTCAACGCCCGGTCAGATTCGTTTATTATAGGCAGCGTGTGAGGTTCGAACTCGTGACATCCCGTATACGTGCACGCAGCTCTACCAACTGAGCTACGTGTCTAACCCGTTATAAACTTGTTTTTTATTAACTATATATAAATTCCTTTAATTAAAAAGAGTTTTATTAGCATCGAACCGTTGCACTTATCCGGAGTCGAGCCCGCGCCCATACAATGTGTTGCACCTAGCCCTACCAACTGGGCTGGGTGTCTAACCCGGAAAATAAAGGATTTTAATTATATTTATATACTAACTGAATCGTTTCATGTGCGAGTTATAAAAAGGTTTTGTATTATTTAAAGAATCGGCAGCGTATAACGACTCGAACCCGGGACATGTGATTCATGTGCACACAATCCATCCACTGGACTGTGTGTCTAACCCGGTTTTATAACCGATTTTATTTATACATATACACTATATAAACTTCATCTTCTTCATGCTTAATTCTCAGAATTCAAACTCGACTGCTAAATCAGAAATATAGCATACTTTAGTAAATTAAATGATAAAAGAGAACATGAATCAAAAGATTATACCGATCAGAGCCGAATTGAAATCCTCCGGTGATGATTCCGGCGAGTGGACGGTTTTCCGGCGACGTTTTGCTTTGAACAGAAGAGGTTTTTGGAGAGTTCAGAATAATGCTAAGAGAATGAGCGAGTTTAGTTGAAGTGTAGAATCGATATTTGTAGGCATCAAGACAGTTATAGCTTCGGTTTAAAAATCCAAAATTTAAGACCAATGATTTCTTTCTGTTTCGAACCAATTGATTTTGATTTTCGATTGTAACTGAAGTTGAAATCAGTTACTTACTTGTAATCAAAGAAAAACCATTAATCACGCTTGATTGCTTGGATTAAGTTTCGACAATTTTCTGATTCAGTGATTTGAGTTGCAGATTTAACGGGTTTTCAAAAAAATAAAACTTAATTGTTTTCATTTCTAAGCACAAATGTTCGTGCAGTGTAGTGGTGTTTGGTGTATGTATTTATACGGGAGACCCGGGTTCGAACCCGGTTACCCCCTTATGTTTTATTTATTACTATTACTATTATTATTATTATTATTTTTACTTTCATTTATTATTATTGTTATTATTTATTTAATGTTTTAAATTCTTTTAATTCATTTAGTAGCTATAAGTTAATAACTCGAATTAAATGGTGCTTACATACGCAACATGACTTTAGATTAACTACTTGAATTATTTAACGAAGCGGGTTTTGAAACCCGTTTTACAAAGAATGTTACACGTTAGGTGTTTAAAACTTCACCAGTGTGATTGGTAGTTGGCTAGGGAAAGTGGCGGGGTTGAAAGATGAACTCCTCCACCTAACACACACGCATATTGGATAAACGGTCCTTGTATACGGCCCAAACAAGATATCCAAACAGCTTATGTGTAAAAAACAATAGGATCGGGTCAGGTCGTATAACCCCTTTCGCGGTTTGTTCTATTCAGAAAAAAATTAAGGTAAAAATCCAAAAACTATTAATGCATGAAGTACAAGTTCCTAAAGCATGATTAGCGGAAAAAAGGTAATACCCATTTTATGTTGTTCAATTATATAGTCATCACATGTAGCACAAATGAATAATTATACGATAAAAACAAAAGGATGTGATCATCTTCAATAACAGACTCATGATATACAGCAGGTCTCAAATTCGATAGTGGACGAACTTACATTTTGTCATTGCTGCAGAAATTTTGCTCGTTGGGTAGGTTACCTACATTCAAAAAAATTAGAATTTAGCCGAATATCCCGTATTTAACATCTTGGTTTTAAAAGAGCACACATGAGGCGTGAGGCGATCAGGAAAACGACCTCGAAAGTCGGACCTTGAGGTGATACCTCATGCATGTATGGGTCAAGATTGATCAAACTTGGTCACAATTGAGGTTTGTAGGGGTGACGTGTAAGAACAACCAAACGGATAAGGAGATTAAGAATGGTTTACTTAATTAAAAAAAACTAATATGTAAATAAAATGGGACACATGCAGCTTTAGGTTGTACATAGAAAACGCCTCGCGCGCTGGGCTTTCGAAACCTAAAAAAACAAAGCCTTAATGTTTGGCATGTAGATTGTAGAGGACGAGCAAACATGCCGTATACTCGTATATAAAGTTGCAAGCTAAAACAAAACACTTAAAAAAACAAAGCCTCGATGCAACTAGAACTTATTTTACCAACATCCCATATAAAAACAAGCCCCGATGCATATTTGTAGAAAGTATTTTAGATCAAGATCAATGCTTGTGTGTCAATAAAAAATGCTAGCTTTACTAAGTTTTCTTGACACTTATGGTCCTTGAAAACCGAATGTCTAAAGAGTATTTAAAAAAACAGTTGTCTTCTTGGTTTTAAAATAACACCAGGCCCTCCGAGGCGCTTTGATCCCAAAAGACAAAGCGAACATCTATATACAACCAATTAAATATCTTATTCTATCACCTGTTTCACATAAAAACTTACTTATCAACTAAACCTTTCATCGTTTCTTCATTCCTTAGGTTGTTTTTACATATAAACCTTCTACAAACCCTAACTTTAACCAACTTTGACCCAAATGTCCTAGTGTCATCATACCTTACAGTTCTTAAAATCTAAGCATCATATACAACAATATATGTAATGAAAGCAATAGTTTATTATTTAGCAGGCAAGAATATGAAACAAATATGAATACAGATGTGTCAACAAAGCAATGTTTTATTTGACAGGTTTAGAATTGTAATACAAAAAGCCAAACTAATATCTAGAAACCAAATGCACGCTCAGAAGAAGTAAACAAAAAACATTTCCTCACTTCTAAGGTGCTTCAAATGACCCTGGCATAGTTACCTAATTCGCGGTTCGTTCCGGTAGGGGTACGTGGTTCAGGTACGCGATTCACTAGTGATGACGTTTTCGGTACGGAGGGGGGTAGGTTCATTTCGGTACAAACCGGTACAATGTACGATAGAGTCTGGTTCTGTGTAGACAAATTAAAACAGAAATAACTAAGTTTTATGTATAAGTTTATAAGTTTAAGAACCAAATGTAAACTAGTGAAGATAGAGGGGGCTAAATGTTTAAATACACAAACTACTTTTACGCTTTTTCTTTAAAAATTACAAGTTTTAGGGTTTAAATGTAAACTACTATCAGTGTTGCAGAAATCGGCCTAGGCGGCCGATAATCGGCGCCTAGGCGGTCATCGGAGGTCCATCGCCCAGAAATTGCCAAATCGGCCAAATTAGGCGGTAAGGGTCAAAATCGGTCACACTCGTAAAAATCGGTCAAACTCGTAAAAATCGGTCAAAAATCGCTTTAAATCAGGCCTAGTCGGTTATACACGAGGGCAAAACCGGATCTAAATGAGTTGAAATTGGAGCAATACAATCAAATTAGAACGAGATTTTACCTTGAGTAGAACCTAAATCTGATGTGCAGTTGTCTCCATTGTGCAAAATCGAACAACATTGAAGATTTAATCAACCAGAAGAAGCGAAATTGGTTATAGAATATATGTTTTCTTGTTGTGTCTGATGAAAACATGAAGATGAGGAAGAGGCGGCTTATGAGCGTGGGTGGGTATTATTAGGTTATATTAAGTTTGGGTATTTTGATATTTAGCCCCCTCTATCTTTCACTAGTTTACAAATGGTTTCTAAACTTGTGAAATTATATATAAAAAGTATAAAGTTAACCACATATTTATAAAAAAATGTAAAATTACATATAAAAGTCCAATCCGATTAATCCCAATTAATCCCTAGGCGGTAGCTCAGCGCCCGACTAGCGCCTTCTACAACATTGACTACTAAAAATAGAGGGGTTAAATGTTGAAATAACTAAACTTATTTAAACCCTAAAAAAAGCCAAAAACTACGCAGCCGCTGCTGTTTCTTCTTCCTGGACATTGAACGGAACCCTAATAATCATTCCAGTTTGCATTTTACAAATTAATCGAACATGTTTTGGAACATCGAGATCTAAGCGGTTAATCTCGGCGATATATCGATGCTATATCACCGATATATCGGTTATCGGCCCTAGCTCAAATTATCGGTTTGTAATATCGGTTATATCTCGGTCACCGATAATATCGGCGATAAATACCGATATATCGCCGATATTTTGTATATGTTATATCGGTCGTATCGCCGAGAACTCGGTTGGGCGAAGTAAGAAGTGAAAATTGACCTGATAAGGCTGAAAACAGAGGAAGAAACACATCTGTTGGCACCTATCGACCACATATTGACCGTATAGCAACCTCCGGCGGCCAATTCCGACGCCTCTGCCGGAATTTCTGCTGTAAACATGAGAGAATAGCGAGACAGGGAGAAGAACAGAGTGGCGGCTGATGATGCGTGTGTTAGACTTTTAGGGTTAAATAAGTTTGTATTTTAACATTTAACCTCTCTATCTTTCACTAGTTTATATTTAGTCCTTTAAACTTGTAATATTTTACATGAAAAACATATTGTTAGTTTTTATATATAAACATTTAACCCCTCTATTCTCACTAGTTTACATTTGGTCCTTAAACTTACAAATCTATGCATAAAAAGTATAAACTTAACATTATATACATAAATTAATATAGGTTCTATATCTATTTATATATATATATATATATACACACACTTATGCACTATATTATAAATTACCAATGTCCCACCGATATCTCACCGTGATAAACGATATCTCAGATATCGGTCCTTGACCGATAACCGATATTTTTCCGCATTAACTGCATAGATCGAGATTGTCTATTTGGTTCGCTGAACCGGATCAACTTGGATCGCCGTACCTTCGCAAACAGGAACACCGTACCGCTGCAACTCAATTGGGAACATCACGATCCAATACGTGGATCATGGGTTCCCTGGCGATTTAGGTAAATATGGACCCTGGATCAGCAATATACGTCGCCCAAACCGATCATCATTCATCAATCTGATTTTGCGATAGTGTTTCTACAATTTTTCAAACGATCCATTTCAATGTTTCAAAATGAACCCAACAGTTTGGCTAAAAAATACCACTTAAACCGGCCCATCATGTTTTAATTGAGTTCAGTTTCAACTTAGCAATGGGTTGATTTTGATTTGAAGATTAGTAATAGTTTAGCATAATCGCTCAAGAGTTGACTAAAAAAACGTTATATAAATAATCGTCCCACTCCCAAATCAGTTAAAACATGAAAATTTATACCGGGGTTGGTTCCGGTACAAAATGTCATTAACCTAAAAACGTAGAAATCTGGGTCAAACAAACTCCGATTGGGCATATTCCGGCAGCGTTAGAACTGCCTCGTCAAACACTAACCCTGTAACCCAAAAATCTAAACTATAAAACCTAAAGCTAAACACTAAAATCTAAACCTAAACCCAATAAGTTAAACTCTAAACCCCTAAAAGCTAAACACTAAATCTAAACAATAATTCCGTTCGATAAGTGTTCATGAACCGTTCGCGAACACATTATATCCTTAACGAACGAACACGAGCCCGTTCAGTTCGTTTACAACCCTAGGTTTCGACAAGCCGGTTCCCATCGCCGCTAAAATAAGGTCAATCAGACCAGGTTTCCTACTTTTCCTAGGTTAAGATCGTTGTTTATTTGATCCTACCTCTATTTACACAAACATACATGCATACATCTATCTCAACAATAATCCATAAATTCCAAAACAACACATCCAATTTCGCACTAATCATACCAAAAACTCTCAATAACATAACCCAATCGCAACACAAACAGGTCAAAAACCACCAAACACAACGAACAACTAACCTGAAAAACTAGGGTTTGGAATAATCACTTTTGAGGAGCAGCAACGGCAGGAGTACCGAGCAAGCTAGCCTGTTGGAGCTCAAGATCATTGTACTGAGCCTCACGGTCCATCTCAATGATTAACGGTACCACCAGGATCAAAAACGTGGTTCCGGCGATCCAGGCCGCCTTGCCGGTGCTTTTGAGGAGCTTTTTGGCGACGAAACCGGCGTCGGAGGCGACTCGCTTGCCTTTGTAGACGATCGGTGATTCGGATATGGAGGATGAAACCCTGGAGAGCACTCCTTCGTTGGTTGATTTCTTCGCCGCCATAGCTAGGGTTTACAGGGTTTCTGAATTGGATTGAGAGGGTTTTGGGATACAAATGCAGAGAGGCTTTTAAGTTTTTTTTTTTTAATAATAAATGTGATTATCCTAAAATAGAGGTGCAAAAAAACAGGTTTTAAGATCGAAACTGGAAAAAAAATCGAATCTGGTTTTTTTAAACCGGTTTCAACCTAAATCAAATCGACGGTTTGTATATTGGTTAGTATTTTTGAACTTTGAAACTGGTCTAAAAACTAAAACCGGTTATTTTGGCCCAAATCGATTTTTAACCGAACTAAATCGATTGGTACCAGTTTGGGTTCACAGCATGTAAAACCGGTTAATAAATCAAACCGGTTTTTTTTTAAAACATGTTTTTTCCCATCAAAAAAACTTCGATTAAAAACCGTTTAAAAAAAACGATTTGTACACCTCTATCCTAGAAGAATCGAGTGTGAATACGATTTTAACTTTTATTTTCTTCTGAAAGTAAATAGGAGGATGGCTATTTGTTTTAAGTTTTGAATGGTAGCGAATCCGCGTGAGACAACGATAACGATAATTTACAGTTGGGTACTCGTTTTACACTTTTGTGTTAGTTTATCAATCGTCTCATAATATATTATGTAGTACATTTGTTAGTTGTTTTGTTCGTAACATCGATGTTGTCTATCTATAACATAATAGCAAATCCACGTGATATAGCGATAACGATAATTTACAACTGGATATTCGTTTTATGTTAGTTTACCAATCGTCTCGTAATATTTTGTAGTACGTCTGCTAGTTTTTTTTATTCGTAACATCGGTGTGGTTTATCTATAACATGAATCTTACGGATCCTAGTTAAACAATAATTCCACATTAAAATCGTCATGAACTTCCATACACCAATAAATGAGTTGGGGTGTTACATTTAAGGGTAAATTACACTTTGCGTTCTTTATGTTTGTATTGGATTGCAATGGATAACCTTTAACTTCAATAATTACAGTCACAATCATTTATTTGTAAAACTCATTACATCTTACGTCATTTAACACTAAGTAGGTTAAAATTTAAAGTTAAATATATTCCTATGAGGGTAATTTTGTAATTTTACCTATTTACTTAAAAAATATATTTAGAAAAAAGAAAACACAAGAAATATATTACAAACCAAACACACACACTCATAAAGTTGAGAAAAAGTTGTCTTAAATTTCAGCTTCAAAATTGTTGAAAATAATTAAAAAAAAATACAGTCACAAAAAGATCTCCGTAAAATCCATCGGAAAAGTAATAAATTTCTATTACAAAACAGTCGCGGTGAAAAAGGCGACGAGAGACCAAAAGAAGGACATTGTACAGACTAACTGCGTCGGTAGCTTGGATGGTTGAATAATCAATCTCATTTAATCGTGCTACACGAGTCATTTAAATATTGCCTTAAAGAATGGAGAATGGATGATTAAAAATGAGTTGCATGTATAATAGGTTCTTCTCATTATTTAAAGTCACTATAATAAAGTTTGAAGTAACATTTTTTTCATTTGAAGTAACATATTTGGTCAGAGGCTAATACTAAATTTAATTATTAAGATAAAATGTAAACTAGTAGGTATCCTAGTTTTATGAACAAACTTTCTTAATAATATTGCATCTTTTATTGCATCTTCATTCTTGCATTCTACATAGGGATGTACATAAATAGAGAGGTTGATATGACTATGAGTGTTGCAATCCTCCTTCTCAAGCACGAAGTACGAGCTGTAGCACCATTTTTGTGGTTTCGACGTTGATTTGCTGCACCAGCAGCGTACACAGGAACCACCCCATTGCCACCTCCTTGTTGAGAAGAGTTGGGCTCATCGCCATTTCCATTCTCATTTCCGCCATCTCCTGTTGATCGTCCACCACCTCCTCCGCTTCCTCTAACAACAACAGTTGTATACTTGCTTTGGTTTACCATCTTTTGGTGCATATTCCCTTTAAAAAGAATGACACCCTTTTGTGTTATTAAGTGTATATACATTCGTCTTAATTCAATATAAGAAATTTGGATAACTTGTCAATTTGTGCTTGAGTTGAAAATTTTCATATGTTAATATGGGTTAGAGGGGTTCAACGTGACGGGGTTACACGATTCATACCTACTTGATTTCGCTTGCATACACAATCAGAATTTTGTTTTTATGGTATTCTTTTCCAGTTGCTATACCCAGTGTGTATACCATATTGATTTCGTCACGCAAAATCGATTGTGACTGAATTCGTACCACGTAGTGCAGGAGAATTTTGCTAGTCTTAATGGTAAAAACAACAATTTTGACCTCATAAGTCAAATCTTCAACTTTTCAAGATTTCTCAAAACAACTTGCTTTGGAAAAAAAAAAAAAAGAATTGTTCTGATGTATATGTGAGAACTATAAATTTATTTCACAACCCATGGAACCATTATTAACCAATCATTTTCTTTTTTATTTTTTAATTAAAACATTAGTATTGTAAAATTAAAAAAATAAAAATAAAAATATATGTAGCCGATATGCACTCACGAGTTACATATATTTTATTTTACCTTTTACAATATTAACCTTTTAATTAAAAAGATTAGAAAAAATAATATCAGTTGATACTGGTCTCTCGTTTTCCTCGTAACTTTATGCGCGCACACATATATATATAGAGAGAGAGAGATTGAGATTGAGAGAGAGATAACCTTGAACCAAGTTCTTGCTAAGTAAAGCACATGTTGGAGGAGAACAAAACGAGAAGAGGATCATGACTAGTAGCATAAGCTCTTGTAGACCCATGTTAGTTTTTCTTTTGAATTCTTCCTTTGTGTTTTTGCATATATATAACAACAATAATAATATGTCATCCAAATATTCAATCATTCTGTTAACTCTATGATTATTTTAGATGAAGTGGGGCTTGTCAAATTACTAGCTATAGATGTATTTTTTTCCTCAACCTATACATATGCTTTTTGAGGACTTTATATGTACTAATGTCACTTTGACAAAAATAATATTCGACACTAGTGCCTAAAAGAAAATGATGCCATCTAAAAAGCAATTGGATGCATCTTCTACTCTAAACAAACAACATCTTACATTATATATGTTGATGTAAGTTGCCCCACTTGCGGTGTGCACATATAACGTATATGTGTAGGCGCTCGAGAGGTAAAAGTGAAATGGTACTAACTTTAACGTTATTTTACTAATTTCGTGAAAGTAACATTAAAAGTGGCGGATGGTTAATCATGCATCATGTGGTGGCGTTGATAGCTGAAAGACACGGGGGTACATGCACCAATCAGTCTCTCTATCCCGATTGTTTTAGTGTCATGTGCCTTAGGTCCAAGGCTTGATACAGAACTACAATCGAGCCGGGGGTCTCACTGGAAGCAGCCTCTCTATTCCTACAGGATAGAGGGTAAGGCTGTCTATATCTACCTTCCTCAAATCCTATCTTAGCTTTGCTATAGGTGGGAGATTTACTGAGTATGATGATGATGATATATGTTGGTGTAAACTGTAAAGGAAAAAGAAAGATGCCACAATTTTTGGGATAGGGAAGTTCACATTAAGGTTCAGCCGTTATAGTTCATGGCGAATCGATAGCTCAAGGCCTTTTAGAGAAACTAAACCAAACCGGCTAAACGAGACAAAACAATTAGGTTTTGACGGACTTGGCCATTTCTTTTTGTTATTTTTACAAGGAATCATACCATTAGATATCTGAAACTAATGTTTTAACTTTAAGCAATTTAACGCATCTTCTACTATAACAAACGATATCGTAAATTATTTGTTGTTGGTGTGAAGTAAAAGAAAGATGCCCACGACTATATCAAAATAGCGCATCAACAAGGACGATTCTATATAGGTTTTAGGTAGAGGTCATGTCTTGTTGGACATACTTGTTTCACTTTGAATATATACTAATTTTTGATTAAGCACACAGACTTAGGACTTGGACAATGATTTAAAATAAAACTAGCTACAATAACTAGAGGTGGTAATAAACGTAATATAAAAATATAAAGTTGGATGTTATATATATGAATTTATCATACATGCTGAAACCCTTCTCAATAATGACTTATCCTTCAAATTTTTGATAATTAAAGCTAACTTAATTTTGATTAATCTGCATAACATATCCCGTATGTCTTCGGGGTCAACGGTGGTATATTTGAGAAACCTTTTAACCTCATGTTATTGTGGATTAAATGTGATGAAAAAAATCCAGATATCCATACCATTTACAAAGAAACATTGTGTTTAGATAGTTCTGCATCATGTAACGGGCACCACCATAAAAAGAAGACGGTAGTATTACACATTTTCCAACATTTGATATATCATCGTTTCCATTCATTTGTAAGTTACGAAGATTCCTATACGATTCACACGAAAAATCTTTATGTTGTCACTGACCATGGAATAAGTTGGGGGTGCCAGCGAGCACGGGTGTTGTGTTGTCAGTGGTGTAGCCGATGTGATCATGGGTGTTGTAGGGTATGAGAGCCTTGAAACCTAAGGTATAAATGATTGGTTGGCTGCATAAAACGACCTTGAAGTCAATATTGAGGCATCCCAATTCCGAACCCTTAACCGTCTTCATCCATGGCAATTACGTCGTCAATTTTGATCTCATGGTCTTGATTTGCACTCGTGCCTGATAGTGTTGCTGTGAGAGTGGGGTTAACCACCTTCTTAGAGTTTTCCAGATATTGTGGTGGGTGAACCACTAGGTTTGGTGGTTGACTCCTTGACCGTCATGAGATCGTGTCCCTTTGATGAGCTGAAAACTAGATGGAATCCGTAAACCCTCGTCCCTCTGTGAGGTTCGAACCCGAGATTAAAGCTCAGATTCGTCCCTTCACCTAGATGTCCCTTGAACATAGTCCAAACGAAAATCAAACCTGCATCTATACTAGAAATGACAAACATTTTGACCACTAAACCAACATACAAGGATGTACTATAAATTTAAGGGGTAACTTTATATAATGGTAACCAAGTTTTAAAAGTGTTCTAATTAGGTCACTCAAGTTTCAAAAGTGTTTCAATCAGGTCACTCAACATTCATTTTTTTATTAAAATTAAGGGTTTTATCATCCATTTCATAGGTAACTGTGGTGATGCAGATTTTTGTTTATTTTTTCCCTTTCATTTGATGCTAACGTCGAGTGATAACGTGGATTTTAACTTATTTTTTAATTTTTAATGTAATTAAAGTGTTTTTATTTTTAATAAATTAATTTTCATATATTAAAATAATCTGACCATAGCATCTTATGTTTAATTTTTCTCTTGACCCATAGAAAAAAGGACATGACTCGATTTGAATGTTAAGTTATCTAATTGGAACAAAAACAATATGAGTGACCTAATTAGAATTTGAAACTTAGTTACTATTATGTGATATTTTCTCTAAATTTAACATAAATTTTATCTACCCATATTTTAAACCCGACCCGACTTCTATCAAACCCGCCAATTCAGTAACAATTTTCGAAAACCCTAATTTTATAAGTAAACGCTCAATCTCCATATCAGTACGGCCACACCGGCAGCTTGTCGTCTCCACTGTGCGTTGAAACCCTAGAAAGAACACCAAAATCACCATCAGTTTTCATGGTAAGCCAACACACTTATCAGATCTATCGCACCGTTAAAGCTCCTCATATATTGTTTCACGGCATTAATATTATTATTATTACTTGTTTCAGTTGATTAAAAGTTTTTATTTTGTGTATTTTAGGCGCCGAAGAAGGAGAAGGCTCCGCCACCGTCTTCTAAGCCGGCGAAATCAAGCGGTGGAAAGCAGAAAAAGAAGGTGAAGTTTTGATTTTTGTATTTTTTTTATAGTTTTTGTGGTGATTTCGGTTTATATTTTGGTGTATTTATATTAGTTTTCTAGTGTAATTTAAGCATAATTGTCAATAGTGAGCGTAGAGGTCCCTATAGCGCGCTACGTAGCTTATAAGTCAAGCATCGCTATTAGACCATAGGTAATGGTTAATGACCACTAAGGGGCATTTTTCACCACATCATCATCATAATGCCCCTCCAAATAGGGTGTAATGGTTAATGCCCATTTCATTTATTACTTTCTATTATTTTTCTTCTCTTTGGGCATTATTATAGAAATGCCCCACCATCTTCATGCCCCTATTATGCTCAAGGGGGTGGTGTTGAGGGCATTATCAAACCTTTTCATGCCCATTACGCATGGCCTTAGGGTTGTAACGATAGATAGCGATAATAGCTGGCAATTTTTTTTTAATATAAATAGCAATTAAATATAGCTATAAAGTAGCTGGATTTTAGGTTTTTGTTTATTATGCATGTAAAATAGCATATATACCAGGGTATTTTGATATAATATACATATAAAATTTTTAAAATTTTGTTTCTAGTGTATTGCTATTTATAAAATAGCCACTCACTATCTATCGCTGTTCGCTATGTACAACATTCTGATGCCCAAACACTTGCCATGTAAATTTCATGTGGAAAAATCGTGCCTCAGCTGCGCCTTATGTAGTAAAATGTGTGGACATTCATCTCAAGTTGTGTCTTGCGCCTAGGCATGCTATTTGAAACCAAGAATGGGTCGTGTTCAGGTCGACTTGGGTGTTTGTGGGACGGCACAAAGGTGTATCATTTTTAAAGTGTTTGGTGTCAATTTTATTGATTCTGTATATTTAGTCAAATTTAAAAGTATAAGAGAGAACTGAACATTTGGTTCTATAGTTTAAACATTGTTCTTTTATGTACATTTGTATTTTTGGTTGTATATTTTTAATTTCAGAACTATAATATCTAAACGTATACGTTTTTTTTGTCCAAACAAGTTGTGCTTGTGTCAAACTAAAAAAACTTTTTTCGTGTTCGGATCCATTTGATTGACATGATTATTGGGTTTAACCTTCCAGGCAATGAACGCGACCCATTAAACACCTACTCATAAGCAAATCATCATCTCAAATTAAGAACACATATCATTCGTTAAATTATTTAACTCAATATTTGTGAATGATAACCATGTTAAATATGTTACAAATTTAGAAACTATCATCTAGATGAATCTTAGTGTAACCCACACGGCTACACCACTGGTAGACATGTAATAGACCGAAAGTTCACCTTTGAATACAACATCACGAATGATGAAACAAATACAGTTCATGTGTTTTTCTATAAATAAAGGATGTTAAGATTGTTATTGAATCGTTATGCAGAAGTGGAGCAAAGGAAAGCAAAAGGAGAAGGTCAACAACATGGTTTTGTTTGATAAGGCAACATACGACAAGCTTCTTTCTGAAGCTCCAAAATTCAAACTCATCACTCCTTCCATCTTGTCAGACAGATTAAGGGTATTTTACTAATATTTATATACTCCTTATTGTGTTTATATATGTATGTGTGTGTATATATATAGAGGCAGGGTAAAATGAAAACTCCCATGAGTTGTGAGAACTTAGAGAACTCGGTCAAAACGAATGCTTTCTCATTTTTTTACATAAAATCCTAAAAAAATCAACTTTTTAAAAATAAAAAAAAATTGTTTTTGCTGATTTACACCACCATAAAAAAACCGTTGGTGTAAATGCTGATGTCAGCAGGTTTTTACAGTCTTGTAAGAAGGCTGAAAACACCGCTTGGATTTTTTTACAAAACATTTTCATCTACGTGTGCAAAAAATGGTGGCAAAACTCTCTCTAAGTGCTCACAACTCCGGGGGTGAGGTTCTCTTGATCCGAACCTTATATATGAGTTTTCTTGAGCTAGGCAAGATACATTGCAGACCTAATTAGAGGTCGCAATTCGCCACATCTAATCAAATGATATTTGAACTCTGTCTACATATTTGGAGGTTCATCTCTTCATGCTAATAGCTTGACGTTATTTATATTGTTATGTCTTCTTCCAGATTAATGGTTCGTTGGCACGCAAGGCAATCAAGGATTTGATGGCAAGAGGTGCAATAAGGATGGTATCTGCTCATGCTAGCCAACAGATCTACACCAGGGCTACCAATACTTGAGATTTAAGCGAATTTAAGGCGATCTTTATTTTCTTATTTTTGGTATTGAGTTTATGTATTTTGTTACAGCTAAGAGGTACAAGCTATACTTTTGTTCACTTTAATTTGTTACTGTTTTATTTTCCAGATTTAATTTTGCTCTTGTGCTTTATCCAAGTGGTTAGTTCTAAACTGTAAATGTTTTAGTGAAAGTTTTGTTACTATTGCTTTGTTTTTAGTTGGTATTTTTTTTTATAACCACGGGAAGCAGTTACCCAAAAACTTAAGGGACCTGATTGTATCGTGTTAATCATTGGGATCAGGTAAATTGTAGCTTGCATTGTGCATCTGGCTTCAAGAGATTATGTCAAAAAAACAATAGAAGTAGGATAATTGAATTAGAGCTCTCAAATCTTTTTCTTTTTTCTCATCCATATACTTTAACCAAAAATCACCATTTTTTTAACTTTATCTATGATTTTTTTTTAAATCCTCACATTCCATTTCCCATAGATATATTATTGAGTGGGAGTTTGGTAAATATGCCAATTCAATGTAGTTTTTTATATAATTTCATAGATAAGGTTAAGGTTTAAAAAATAGGTTATCTACAATTTTTAAAATCCTCTCACATTCCATATATTATTGAGTGGAAGTTTGGTAAATATGTCCATTCAATGTAGTTTTTTATATAATTTCATGGATAAGGTTAAGGTTTAAAAAATAGGTTATAGAAGTCTTAGGTTGAAACCTTATTTTTTCTTAGAATTTAATGGTTGACAATTTTACCAACTATGATCTGGATGCTTTTACTTGTAGTACAATAAAATACAGTGGAAACAATGTATTGTAACCACCATGGTGATGGTGTCAGCATTAGACGTAGTTTTGGTGGGTGATGATGGTGGAGGTGTATGGTTGTGGACGATGATTTGAGTTTTTCAGAGCTTTTAGAGTTTAGTTTCTTTTTTCTTTTAGATATGTAGTTAAGTAGTTTTAAATTGTCTTTATTTGAACCGTTCTACTATTGGTTGAATTGATGAACACGACCCGTGGTTATACTGGATTTTTAAGTTCCTTTTAATTCTCCATAGGAACTACGAGATTACCCCAAGGACGCCTTCAGCATCTAGGGTCACGGGTCACGGACCGACCATCGCATATTTCTAAAAACAACTATCTTCCACTTCACACTCTTTCTCTAAAAAAACACACTTAACAACACCCTTAGACTATCCATATTGATGACTTTTCTTTAGGTTCGTTGCCACTTGACAAAATAACATTGGATATATTAAAATTAAATAAAGAAAAAAGAAATTGAAACTCACAACCAGGTTGTTGAAGCAACCTAGGTCATGACCCAAAACCATTCCCAACTTCATCCACTTGTCCAAATTTGATTGGTGCACCATTTTTTTTATTAATTACTATTTCCCCCATCAATTTAATTACTAAAATAACTTTTTATAATTAAACTTATAAGAAAAACTAAATACAAAGTATTTCTTAAAATAATTTTCTGACCATCCCGATATAAGTTTTATTAAAAACGGATTTTGTTAAGAAAACACATTTTTAGCCTAAAATAAATATATATTTAATAAAAATTGGTTTGGGTTAGGTTGTTAATGGGAATGAAAGATTGGGTTGTGTGGATTCAAGAAAAAGAAATTATTTTTTTATTAAAAGTTTGGTTGAGTTAGGTTGTGAATGATGATAGTCTTGTTGAAAGTGCTCTAAGCAATATTGAATTAATACCTTCAACTAACAAATATAACTAACAATTAACAAATGTGCATCATTTTAAATATTGTCCGTACTAAAAAGAAAATGTCTAACAAACAAAGAAGTCAATTTCATTAAAAAAGTGACATTTTTAGATAATCTTTAGTGTGATAATGCATTTCTCATCCTTTTGTTGACAAACATTTGATCACTGCTTTATCGGTTAATCTGTCACTTCAATTTCTCTATATTTTTATCTTTTTTGAAAGACAAAATCAATTTACTTTTATGAAATTAGAGGTTGGTGATCCTATTATTTAAGTATGAATAATCAAATACTTAAAATGAAATTAGAGGTTGGTGATCCTATTATTTAAGAATGAATAATCAAATACTTAAAAACTAAATAAAAATTCATTTCGACGATTAGAGTTATCTACTTTTCGCCTATGATTGATGATACAAAATGTGACACTTTACGCACAAATAGATTGCACTAAAGTAGACTTATCAGGCGAATAGTTCTAGTGAAAAGTATAACATGCAAAATGTTATTACACACAACATATGTTGATGAAATGTTGTGGATGAGTGAAAGCTCTGTGCACGAGAAAGATAACTTTTCACGTGGGGACATTTAGTGTGAAAAGCGTGGCATTTCGCATGGTTATATGGTACGAATAGTGGACTAAGTAAGGGTCAGATTGTTTATTGTAATCAGTAAAAAACCTAACACCTGGGGGAGTTTTAGATGATCTTTCATTTTTATTTTGGGTTGATATGCATGAGACCCTGTAGTATGTTGATGATTGGAATCGTCTATTTTGATTGTTACCTGCTACATGCTTATGTTTGAGGTTACATGTTTATGATCAATGCTAAATGTTAAATGATTAATGATTGTTATTAACTGTTGATGTTTAGACTTCATTGCTAGGATTATTGATGTATAGTATATGTTATTAGAAAAGTATTAATGGATCATGTGATCACAATGGCGTAGCATGAATGGAAAGTCTTATACTGGTATGAGCTTATTTGACTTTGTGATAAGAACGTCGTTGATGTACCTTGCTTCACAATTTGATGTTTACATTGATAATTGATATTGACATGGATGATTGATGTGTAATATAGTTTACCACTACTTGTATGACATTACTCAAAATAATAATTTGATGTTTTTAATCTAAACTAGCGTAGCTGACTATTTTTAGCGTACATGCTAGGTTAAACAAATATTGATGCATCACTTGGTATGGATCGGAGGCTACCCTACTCTGAAGTCTGGCATATATCAGGCATATTTTACTTGTTATGAACTTGATTGTCATGTTTTTAAGTGAATAACTTGATGATATTTGATGTTTTTAGTTGCATAACCTTTATCAGTTAAGAACCATGACTTGCTGATTGAGTCCAACTATGAGGTATTCTGAGTTTGGGGCTTACAACCATTTACTTATTTATTAGGTATAAATTTGACAACTTAAGAGTAATTAAATTAAATTAATATGAAAATAAACATAAATATGAACAACGTAAATGAACAAATGCTCATGAACCTAAATAAACAAATGTGGCGTGTGCTTTCGGAATTGCTTAAGAACGTAATTGTGCTTTTGAAATTACTCACGGACGTAAATAAACAAATGTGACATGTGCTTTTGAGCATTTGTTTAAATAAAGAAACAATCTTATTGTTCTTATCAGTAAATAAATGAATATAAATGAGCTTCTCGCCAAACGGATTCATGACATATGCTTTTGAAATTGGTCTCGTAAATAAACAAATGTGCGAATGTAAATAAACAAATGGGACATGTGCGTTTTATGTGCTTTTGAGCATTCGTCCTGTGCTTTTGAGCGTTCATTTAAATAAAGAAACAATCTTATAGTTCATGTCACTAAATAAATAAGGGATATTGAATTTAAACAACCCTAACTACCAATTGGCCGATAACACTCCTAACTTTCGATTTGTATACCAGCACTCCCAACTATCAACTTATTGGCTGATAACACTCCCTAACTGACTGAACTCTAATCCAGTTAGCTGATGTCAGCTGCCACGTCATCAAAAAGCCATGTCAGCTGTCACGTCATCAAAAATGCTACATCACCTGTCACATCATCTGTCACGTCATCGAAAAATGTCACAACAGCTGCATGTCAAACGCCACGTCAGCAAAAGGGGCCACATCTGATGCCACATCAGCAAAAACTAACTGGGTTAGGGTTCAGTCAGTTAGGGAGTGTTATCAGTCAATAAGTTGAAAGTTGGGAGCGCTGATGTACAAATCAAAAGTTTAGAGTGTTATCAACCAATTGGTGAAAGTTGAGGTTATTTAAATCTAATATCCCAATAAATAAATATAAACGAGCTTCTCGTCAAACAGGTTCACTAAACGTTCGATTTGTTTAGTTTAGTGAATCAAAGTAAAATAATTGTGCGTAGATATTCAAATCTGTTGTCATTATAATTCAATTTAATGAATTAATCACCAAATTGTTTCAAAGTAAAACAAAATACTATGCTCTAAACAACGAAAACAACATTGTTATTTATATAAAACATATCACATGGTATGCATAATTGCATAGTAAACTTAGTCTAACAAAGCATATAGTTAAGCTATTATTAAGCAAACGACTTGTAGCAACTGAACGACGACCAAACCCTTATCAGTAGTATAAGCTTATTATTAACTATTTAAGCACACGGCTTGTAGCATCTGCAACGACGATGAAACCCTTTGCAGTTGCCACTAGTGAATCCTTGTCTTTCACAAGAGACGGAACACCTCCAGTCGTTTATACAACTGAACGCATGTCCATTGCTAGAACACATTCGTGCCTCTGTCACTTTCACCATACTCTCTTCTGCAATTTATTATAAATGTATGTTATTAATTTATACAATGGCGGATTCAAAATTTTGTCCAGAAGGTTCCTTTTGGTAGAATTTTACTAAGGAATAATGGATTATAATAATCCTAACTATTAGCTGTTGGCCGGTAACGGTCCCAGCTTAAAAAATAACCAGTGGTGGTCCCACCTTTTCATACCTTTTCATATTTTGTAAATCAGTGGATTTTTACTAAACCGCGAAGGATAAGTGGACAAAAATAAATTAAGGTTCTGTTAGTAAAAAACCATTGGTTTACAACATGTGAAAAGGTGGGACCATCGCTGGTTATTTTTAAAGTTGGGATCGTTGCCGGCCAACAACTAACAGTTTGGATTATTAAAATCCATTATTCCTTTTACTAATTCTCACTATTTTTTTTTTCAAATTATACAAGGTTTTCACAATTTTTTTTTCCAAACCGAGGGGTTTCTGAAACCCCAAAAACCACCTTAGATCCGCCCTGAATGTATATGTATACAGTTATAAGGAAAGAATTATAAATGACGTAGATAAGCATTTACATATTGTTATGTCAAGAATTATAAATGACGTAGATAAGCATTTACATATTGTTATGTATATGTATACAATTTTTCAGTACAAAATTGTAAACGACATATAAACAGTTTTTACATATTTCTTTCACTATATGTTATTATCCATCATACTACGAATGAATATTTAGTAAAAGTAATTATAAAATAAATAGGTTTCAAAAGAAAATTGTTGTTATGACTGTCCCTAATAAAACTCGTGTCTCGCGGCTCGGAGCTTCCTCGGATTTAACTCGGAAAAAGCTCGCTCGATATAGCTCGGTTTGAAACGGAGTTCGTAATGAGTCTGATTGGCTCGCTTGATAGCTCGGCTCAGCTTAACTCAGATTATTTTACTTATAATATATTTTATTTTTGTATACATTATAATATATTTCAAAAGAACTAATTATTATTATTATTATTTACATTCTTTAGCCTGTAATTTGATATCTAAGGCAGTTTGAAATTGATTACCATGCTAGTGAATAATATTTGTGTTTTATTGAAATTTAAAACTTATTTTGTGTTGTTAAACTTGATTTTGACTCGTAATATATAAGGTTGAATTTATTTTGGATATGTCCTTTTAAAGTATTGAATAGTATTTTAGACTATTAAAGTTTAATAGTTATGTATTAATTTTTCTTTTTCAAATCAAGCCAAAATCAAACCAAGCCGAGCTGAGCCTGAACTTAGATTTCAACTTAGTTTTAAATCCGAGTCGAGCGGAGCCAACTCGGTTTCTAGTGGAACTGAACCCGAGCTTGCCTAACTTGCCCTGACTCTGCTCAGCTTGACCCATGAACAACCATATCTACTATAGATAACTACCACTCATTGACTACGTACAAATAATACGGGTGGTTAACCGTATCTCATGTGTATCTCATGTATTGAACGTGTCTTATCTGATAATGTGAGCGCGATATTACTTTTTTAATGTGAAAAAACCCACCAAATTTCTAAAAAAATGTTTTAAAGGAAACATGCTATTATGAGTCCCTCTTCCTCTATATACATGCACACTATATGCTATTATCGTTCATGTACACAAATCCTTACAAATATATATTGTTCAAAAGCAGTTATGTAGTACAAATGTTTTTAACTAGTTGATGCCCCGTCCGTGTTGCGGGGCAATGGTGTGGAATAATGAGCGAGTATTTGACAGTTCATTGACATGGAAAACAATTAAATCGAGTCAATCAATTAAAAACAAACACTTTTACAGTTTTGCAAAAAAAAAAAAAAAAACTAAAACGATGGCAATACTGTTATTTTTAACTAAGGGGAGGTTATATTTTATGACGGGGTAAAATCATAATTTGACAAAAGCTAAAGTGATGACAGTACTGTTATTGTAAATTTTAAACACGGGGCAAAACCGTAATTTTAAAGTGTTAAAAAATAATAAACGATTGGTCCAATAGAGGAGTGCCAAGTAATTGTTCCCCAAATGGTTTTTGTATATATAAGAATAAATATAAACATACCATAGGTAAAGAGGACGAGCACCAACATAAACACAAGAAAGCCTTTCTTCATTTTCGAAAGCTTATTGCAAGAAGAAGAGATGATACAAGTGATCACTAGAACACAACATATATACAATTTCCTTCATGGTACACGTGTCATTGCACGGTTTACTTCTCCACACGTATTCATCTACATGTGCTATTTGAATGACAACTCGCAATGTGTGAAATAAAAAAAATGGTAAATTCTACTCTCTTTTTTTACATGTGATTTTTATAAATCTTGTCGGGACACGTGTAAAGTTGTAAGGCTAGGTGGGGCGCCCATGTTATACATCACCACCACGCGTGGTGACAGTGGCGAAGCTTGAAAAAAAGTTTTGGGTCGGAAGGCACTGGACCTAAAAAAAATTTCTATGTTCTGGTCAGACGTCGGTGATCCGATTCGGGTCGGGTCAAACATTAATATCAAACAAAAACGTTCTCAAACATTAAAACATAAACATTGTTTAACAAACAGTTGAACAAAGACACCAAAACATTAGAAAGAAGAGGAAGACTTGGATGAACAGTTATAGTTCTGCTCGTCTTCCCCATAGCATAATATAATAACAAAACAAGTTAACAAGTCACCCTAAATTTTAAACTTAAGTACATCTAAAACACAATAACATTAAACAAATAAAATTAGACATTGCTTCAACAAATTTAGGCAAAAATCAAACAATTTCACCCCTAGTTTCAACCTAAATCACATAAATTGCAGCCCTAAATTAAACCTAAATATAAAAAAAACCACATACCTTTAACCTTACGAGGAATGAAGAAGTCGAACAAGACCACAACAAGTAGCGTGTCACACCCCAACCGATGGCGGAAACATCAGGGTAGTGACACTAGGCGACCAGATTGTCTCACGAAAATTCCATAACAATTATCTAGCAACATTACTTAACGTTTAACATCCCATACTATCAAACATAACATTTCCAAACAATTATTACAGAAACTTTGTTTTCTCATAAGAACTAATCAGATTCGATTTCCCCTAGATTTAATACATGAGTTACCAAATCAAAATATACTAAAACAACTAAACTAAACAAAGTCCAATGCATCCAATGCTAATCCTCAACCTGCCATGTTAAAATAAAACGTCAATACAATTAAGTAAAGGTGAGCATACATGTTTTGCGTACATAATAGATATAAAAGCGTTTAACATACATCGCATGACATACGTAATAGATGTGAATGATGTAACTACTTAGATTCAAGCAAACCAACAAACCACGATTGATCGAGGCATGCGAACAAGTGTCCACATCCTAAAGAGAAAATAAATGAGAAATGTAAAATGCGAGCCTTAACGACCCCGGGCCTCCGGGTGGCGGGTCAACCTCTAGTATACTATCACGTTAAGGGTGACGTACAAGCAATCTAACAATACATACAATTCAACAGATTTCACGTAATATCATGTAATAGCGGGTTGCGAGTAAGCATTTGAGATTTGTGTGATGTGATTTGATATACGAACATATGTGACACCCAAAAGTGCATTAAAGCGAAAAGGGGTTCAAGTATACTCACTGTGGGTGCGTTTTTAGGGAGATTCGGGATCTGAGTTGAGTCGGGGAGAGCGCCATATCAGCCTGTAAGCGAACAGAAGTGCATCAGTCTTCCGAAATGCTGAAACGGTTAACGGTTGAAAGAGGCAGTAGACAAGTTCGGGCGAACTTGTACTGGTTGTTGAGGGATGGTACAAGTTCAGGCGAACTTGTCTAATTCTCTTGAGAATTTGACTGGGTTTGGGCGAACTTGTGCCATTTTTGAGAAGCTTGACATGGCAGACCAAGTTTGGGCGAACTTAGTCACCAAACTGGTGACAAGTTCGAGCAAACTTGGTGTATTCCGAGTGAACTTGATGGTTTTGTTATCCAAATCGTGCGTTTTGGCGCCGTTTGATGAGGAAATCGAGTGTTCATCCCTCCAACCTTAAGCCACTTAGCAAAAATTAGGCTGGAGAGGTCTTTTGGAGCGAGTTTAGCCATTTTACAGAAACTCGGGCTAATCCGGGCGAACTTGATGGTTCGTACGGATTAGTCCAGCTTGTGTAAAGTGACGATTTCTTCCTTGTGCTTCCAGATCTAAGGTTGTGCTTGACCATGCCTCGTTCCACTTCATAGTGAACGAAACACACGTCATATAGTCCGGAATTTGTGTACAAATCGATTTTAAAAGGTGTTACTCGGATCTAAACATAGATCTGAGTGAAAAATAGAAGTTTTGTAGAAAAAGATGAATATTTTCGTAAACAGAAGAGATTTGATGAAAACGAAGGCAAAGCCTTGTGCAAAATCGTTGTAAAGCGTTGTAGAACGTTGTTGTAGTCGAAAATGGGTTGATTCTTACTTAGAAAACAAAGGGTTTCGGGTTTGGAGAGCTCTGGGCGAACTTGCAGCAAGTTCAAATGAGAGGGAGGAGCTGAGTATATATAGGTGAAGAAGAAATGAGGGAGCAGAAATCAAGTTCGGGCGAACTTGTATCAAGTTCAGGCGAACTTGGTACAAGTTCGAGCGAACTTGTGGTTTTCTCTTGGTTTTCTACACAAGTCCGGACGGACTTGTGGGTTTTGATGAGTTTTGAGGCTTAGACAAGTTCGGGCGAACTTGTGGTAGACAAGTTCGGCCGAGCTTGACCAATGGGCCAAGTTTCGTTTGATTATTTCGCGTTAAATGTTTGTTTGGCGATTCGGTTCGTATTATATAGTTATAATAAGCGTTATAATTGATATAATTGTACGATTTAGCGATTCGAATGAGCAAGAGCGATGCGATAACGAGTGTAATCATAACCATAAGCACACATAACATATAAATAATATAAAACCACATAATTAACTACGTTTTGCGATGCGATGAGATAAGCGATGAGATAAGCAATGTTATGGCACAAGTGGTTATTATACAACAACAAACTCGGCTATTAGAGTAACATAGTACTCGTGTTTGCGTTTTGAATTAGCGATGCGTTTAATAAGCGATTTGATGCGATATAAACATACATAATCATAATTAATTAACATAACTTCTTATAATTCGAATCTCGGAGTACAATGAGTTGACATACAAGGAAAATAAATAACAACGAAATTCGAAGTTGTTACAGTCTCCCTACTTTAGGAAATTTCGTCCCAAAATTTAAGTAGTGACCGTAACAAAGAGATGCGAATATTTAGCTTTCATATCACTTTCCAATTCCCAAGTAAACTCGGCGCCGCGTTTGCCTTCTCATCGGACCTTCATAATAGGAATGCGAGAGCGTCAAAGTTTCTTGGTTTCTCGGTCCATGATTTTTACAGGCTTTTCCACAAAATGGATAGTCTCGTTGATTTGTAGATCCTCGAGGGGTACATGGAGATTCTCTTCGTCTAGGCATTTCTTGAGGTTTGAGATGTGGAAAGTCGGATGTACGTTGTTGAGTTCCTCCGGTAATTCGAGTCGGTAGGCCACTTTGCCAATTCTTTCCAGAATCTTAAAGGGTCGAACGTATCGTGGCGCTAGCTTTCCTTTCTTTCCAAAGCGGATCACTCCTTTCCAAGGTGCAACCTTTAAGAGAACGTGATCTCCCACTTCGAATTATAGGGGCTTGCGGCGTTTTGTAAGGGGCTTGCGGCATTTATCGGCATAACTCTTTTGACGACTCCGATATTTCAAGAGATTGTCTCGGATTTGGAGGATCTTGTCAGTCGTTTCTTGAATTAACTCGGGACCGGTGATTTGTGCTTCTCCGATCTCGTGCCATGCAATAGGCGATGGACGTTTCCTTCCATACAATGCCTCAAAAGGAGCCATTTGAATGCTAGTATGATAACTATTATTGTACAAGAATTCAATTAAAGGTAAATGCATATCCCAATTACCACCAAAATCTATGATGCACACACGAAGCATGTCTTGGAGGGTGCGGATCGTTCGCTCAGTCTGACCATCGGTTTGAGGATGAAAAGCGGTACTGAGATTAAGCGTAGTACCGAGGGCAGATTGAAAAGTCTCCCAGAGACGTGAGGTAAAGCGACCGTCGTGATCAGAGATGATGTCACGAGGCGTCCCGTGTCGACAAATGACTTCGTCGGTATAGATTCGTGCTAATCGTTCTACCTTAAATTCTTCTCGTATTGCAATAAAGTGCGCTGATTTAGTAAGGCGGTCAACGATAACCCAAATGCTATCGTGACCAGAGGAAGTGCGAGGAAGTTTCGTAACGAAGTCCATGGCTATACTCTCCCATTTCCACATCAGGATTTCGGGTTGTTCGAGTAAACCAGAGGGCCTTTGATGTTTGGCTTTAACTTTCGAACAAGTTAAGCACTTTGAGACGTACAGGGCGATATCCTTTTTCATGCCCGACCACCAAAACTTAGGACGAAGGTCCTGATACATTTTGTCGGCTCGGGGATGAATGGAGCATCGAGATTTATGAGCTTCGCTCATTAGCAATTTACGAAGATTATCACGGCTAGGAATCCAAATACGGTCGAGATAGTAATAAATACCATTAGGCTTAGCAACGAGTTGGGTTTCGGCACCACATTTCATTTCTTCTTGCAGGGTATTCTCATTAAAACAAGTAAATTGGGCGGCGCGAATCAAAATTTCAAGATCATTCAAAGCTTAAGAGTCGCGAACACTATACACATAGCTTCGTTGATTGAGAGCATCGGTGACGACGTTTGCTTTGCCGGGATGGTAGCGTATCTCATGTGTCGTAATCGTTGAGAAGTTCAACCCATCGACGTTGGCGCATGTTCAGTTCTTTCTGATTAAAGATATGTTGTAAGCTCTTATGGTCGGTGAAGACCGTACACTTGGTACCATAAAGGTAGTGTCGCCATATCTTTAATGCAAAAACAACTGCACCGAGTTCGAGATCGTGGGTAGTGTAGTTCTTCTCGTGGATTTTGAGTTGTCGAGATGCATACGCGATAACCTTGTCTCGTTGCATAAGAACACAACCAAGACCAAGATTAGATGCATCGCAGTAAACGAAGAAATCGTCGTTTCCATCGGGTAAAGTGAGTACAGGAGCGTTGCATATCATACGCTTGAGCGTTTGAAAGGATTCCTCTTGTTTGGAATCCCAAACGAAAGACTTGTCCTTATGAGTTAAAGTAGTAAGCGGAACGGCGATTTTTGAAAAGTCGGCGATGAATCGACGGTAGTAACCCGCCAATCCGAGAAATGAACGGATTTTGGATGCATTCTTCGGCGTAATCCAACTTTTGACAGCTTCGATCTTTGCAGGGTCGACGTGAATTCCTTGACTATTAACGATATGACCAAGAAATTGGAATTCTTCGAGCCATAATTCACACTTAGAGAACTTGGCATAAAGGCGATATCCTTGAAGGAGTTCGAGAACTACACGGAGATGGCGCGCATGTTCGGCTCTCGACTTCGAGTAAATGAGGATATCATCGATAAACACGATGACGAAACGATCTAAGAAAGCTTTACACACACGGTTCATCAAATCCATGAAGACCGCGGGTGCGTTAGTGAGACCGAAAAGGCATGACCACGAATTCGAAATGGCCATAACGGGTAACGAAAGGCGGTTTTCGAAATATCTTCTTCCAACACGCCTAACTGATGATGTAACAAATCTAAGATTTCGTTGTTATCTTTTTCTTTGTTTTCCGTTTGTATTTATCTAATTGTACTTCGAGATTCGGTTATGAAAAGGTTTATGTTAACTAATTATGGTTTTATATATTATATCGCATCTAATTGCTTATTTAACGCAATTAGTTATACTATTATTCGAGCCAAGTGTGTTGTTGTTGAGTAAACACTTGTGCCATCTCATCGCTAACCCATCGCAATCGCAACGCAATTACTTATTTGGGTTATTGGAATTATGTGGTAATATTAGTTACGTGTTTATGTGTTAATTCCGTGTTCGTGTATGTGTTTGGTTATGATTACAATCGCTATCGCATCGCTCTCGCACTCTCGAATCGCTAAACCGCGCTATTATATCAAGTATAACGCCTAACGCTTTATTATAACGCTAAATATAACTATTTACTACGACCCGAATCGCCAAACGAACACTTACGCGAAATAAACGAAGAAAACCCAACATTGGGGTCAAGTTCGCTCGAACTTGGTAACCCCAAGTTCGGCCGAACTTGACTGGCCCAATCAACTACTCAGTAACCTCAAGTTCGCTCGAACTGACCCTCCAAGGGTCAAGTTCGCTCGAACTGACCCTCCAAGGGTCAAGTTCGCTCGAACTTAGCTCATTATTCCCTCAGAATTCTCTCAAGTTCGCGCGAACTTGCATGATTACATGCAAGTTCGGCCGAACTTGACTCACCAGCCCTCTCATCTTGCCTTCTCCTATAAATACCCAGCTCATTCCTCTCATTTGGACTTGCCGTAAGTTCGCCCAGAGCTCTCAAAACCCGAAACCTTCGTGTTCTAAGTAAGAATCCGCCCGATTTCAACTATAACAACGTTTATCAACGATCTACAAAGGTTTACAACGATTTTGGCACAAGGTATAGCCTTCGTTTTCATCAAATCTCTTCTGTTTACGAAAATATTCATATTTTTACATAAAACTTCTGTTTCTCACTCAGATCTATGCTTAGATCTGAGTAAAACTTTTTTTAACATTGATTTTTACACCATTTTTGGACTAATGACGTATGTTTCGTTCACTTTTAAGTGGAACGAGGCGTTGTCAAGCTACAATCTCAGATCCGGAAGCACAAGGACGAAAACGTCACTTTACACAAGCTGGACTAACCCGTACGAACCCTCCGGTTCGCCCGGATTAGCCCGAGTTTCTGTAAAATGGCTAAGTTCGCTCCAAAAAGACCTTTCCAGCCTAAGTTGTCTTCAGTGGCTGAAGGTTGGAGGGATGGTCACTCGATTTCCTCAGCAAACGATGCGAAAACGCAAGATTTTGGACCGAAAATATCAAGTTCGCTCCCCAGGTCAATTTCGACCGAACTTGTACCCAAATGGGTCAAGTTCGACCGAACTTGGGCTATTTTCACCAGGTTTCTTGCAAGTCCGCTCGAACTTGCCTAGTTTCTTAGGAAACTATACAAGTTCGCCCGAACTTGCTTTACCAATAAGGTTTTCTTACAAGTTCACCCGAACTTGACAAGTTTCCTAAGGAAACTCATCAAGTTCGACCGAACTTGACTCAACATCACCCAAAACCATGCAATTTCGCTCGAACTTGTCTGCTGCCCAACTCAAACTTCACCGTTTAGGCTTTTCGGAAGACTGATGCACTTTAGTTCTTTACAGGCTGAACCGGCGCACTCCGCAACTCTCCTCAGAATCATAAGTCTTACCAAAACGCCCTGCAGTGAGTGTACTTGACCCATTTTCCCTTTAATGCACTTTTTGGGTGTTACATACGTTCAACTATCAAAATCACATCACAAATCAAAAACTGTTTATCACACGCGAATAATCTGATTATGTATGCTCGATACGTGATACTAGAAACATGTGACTAGGACTTATTTTCGTTAACTTGCCTCCTTAGCTAGTATGGTACTATAGCGTGGCTTACACCCGACGGGGTCTAGTTAGGATGAACGCGCAAGCCTTCTCACGATAGTTAGCATGAGAAATAAGCCTATGTTGTGTGAACGTGTTTTGGTGTATCATGATATGTAGTTAGACTATTTCGCGAACGCTCTCTCTATTATACTAGTATTATTCAAACTCGTATGCTCACATTTACTTAATTGTGTTGACTTGTATTTTAACGTATGTAACATGTTGAGGATTAGCTTGGATGCTATGGATTATGCTTAGCGTAGTTTGTTTTAGTTTTTGTTTAGTTTCCAAGCGTAATAAATCTAGGGGATATCGAACCATGTTGAGTTTTATGAGAAATATTCGTTTTGTAATAATTATTTAAATGTTACGTTTAATAGTATGGGATATTAAGCTTGTTGTGATATGTTAAATGATTGTTATGGAACATCTTGTGAAATCAATATGGTCGCCTTGTGCCACTAACCCCGATTGACCAATCTTTGACTTAAATGCTAAATTACTTGACATGAATGCTTAAATATGCCTTTCCTAAGGTTAATACAATGTACACGTTTGGAAACGCTCGTATCACGCAAAACGAGTGATCAAGTCGAGATTAGGTGTGAAAACCGAAAACTCTCGATAAGATCATTCACTCCGCGCATACTCTATCGCACGAGATACCTTCGTTGAGTTAGGAGTGACATCCAAACCTCGACGAAGATCTCCATTTCTTTCTAGTGGAACGCCCGATGTGATCGGTGAGCATAGCCACAACTAGGAATGACGTTGTTAAGTTAGGGGTGAAACCCACATCTTAATAACTAATTCCACCCTTCGATTTTCAATCTCACCAAAGTATCGGTTATGCCATGGTTTGGAACACGTATTAACTGGAAAGGTAAACGTCATTAGTTGCTTGCAGTGAGGGCGTTTATCTATTAGGCCAAAGCGTGGGTCCAAATGCAAAGGGTAGTCGAACCACTTTAGCGTGTAAAATGTCCTAAAACCCCGGACGCTCCCAAATTGATTTAAGCCTATATCGTTGATTTACGCATCATCGAGTTTACTATTATTTATGTGTTTAAATTTTGAGAATTTTCTCTTATTCGATTTCTCGCTTTACCTATCGTGTTATCGATTACTCGCCTTATCGCTTTACGCTCCATAAACGTATGCACAACTCGCACAGCTCTCGGAATCTAAAACGCTAAATAATACACCAACCAAACTAAGATGCTTGACTCGGTTACGCCTATGAGGACTAGTGTGTCTCATACGTGGTATTATCTCGCTTATCTCGCTATTATATGTCGCTTATTACGCTTATATCTCGCATCTCAAATCGCGCTACGCATGACTTATGAAGTTAAAGGTGAATACGTGCAAAATATGTGCTTACGTGATTATGTGCTTACGTGCTTATGTGCTTACGTGTTTATGTGCTTACGTGGATACGTGCTATGTGTTTTGTGCTTGCGTGAATAATAATAATAAATATTTAAACATAACTCTATTATAATCAAATCTCATCTAATCTAAATCCTTTATGTAGATGGCATCAATTGGATCTCACACTCGCCGCACCGCTCAGTGCAACAACGCTGACAAACGCATCGCCTCTCTCGTGGCCAAGGAAATGGCTAAGGTGATCCCACAGATTGTTAGCGAAATTCAAGCGGTTGGCAGCAACTCATCTGTTGATTCCAAGAATGATGCTCCGAAATCCCGCTTCAGCTTCAAGAACTTCAAGGCTTGTGCACCTATCACATTCTCATGCACCGAAGGACCGAGTGCCATGTTCCACTGGTTTGACTCGATCGAGGTTACATTCAGGCAAAGCGGATGCCCTGAAAACCTCCGCACTGTGAACGTCACTGGAGTCTTTCAGTCGAGGGCACTTGACTGGTGGACCGCCGAGCGCAACAGGCGTGGAAATAACGAAGCCTACGGTCTCACCTGGGAGGAACTTAAGGAGATTATGGTGAAAGAGTTATGTCCTCCTTACGAGATTAAAAAGTTGCAAAATGAGTTCTAGAATATCAAGCAGGATGGTCCCGATAACGCTGGTCTCACATCTCGCTTCAAACAGTTGAGTATCATCTATCCCGGTCAAGTTGACACGACCGAGAAAGCTATCAAGAAGTACCTCAACGCTCTGCACGATTGCGTCGCTGACTTTGTGCAAGCAGCACGCCCTGCTACCATCGAGGAGACTTATCAGCTCGCCGCAGAGATTAACGACAAGCGAGTTCAGTCTGGTTACTTTAAGAATAACAAGGTTGCAAACCAGGCTGTTACCGAATCAGCAACTCCTACTACCGATCAGCCCCGAGAGTCAAAGAACAGTCACCAGGGTCGCAAACGAGAAAACCCGAGCAAGAATTTCGCCCTCGCCGCTCCAGCAAACCCGCAGCCACTCTAGTCCGCAGCTCCAAACGCACCTCCAACTAAACGTGGGTATACTGGTCCTCGTCCTTTGTGCTCAAAGTGCACTTATCATCATGCCGTTGGTGGCAATTGCCGCTTCTGCACCAACTGCAACATCTACGGCCACTTCACTGTCAGCTGTCGTAGTGGTACACGTCAGCCAACTCCTCAGGCTCCAACAGCTCTAGCTTTACTTGCTCCTCCTCAAGCCAATCAGCAGCAAGCCCCAAAAGCACGTGTGTGCTATGTGTGTGGTGATCCGAACCATTTCGCCAATGCCTGTCCGAATCGTCCTGTGAAACAAGAGTCGCAGCAACAGCAGCCCCAGCAGCAGCCACCACCGCAGCCTCAACAACAACAACAAGCTGCGCGTGGAAGAGCCTTCAATCTCAATCACTGCCAGGCCCAGAATGACAACAATGTTGTCAATGGTACATTTCTCGTTAATGGTATTTATGCTTTGTCTTTATTTGATACTGGTACCGATAACTGTTTTGTATCGTTAGAATTCGAAAAGGTTTTAAAATGTAAGCGCGCTAAACTCCCAAACACCTTCGATGTTGAAGTCGCCACTGGAAGAACCGTTATCGTTAACTCCGTCCTACGTGGTTGTACCCTCGATCTTAACAACCACATCTTCTCGATCAATCTCATACCTATGCAGCTAGGTAGCTTCGATGTCATAGTAGGCATGGATTTTCTTCGTGAGAATCATGTTGAAGTTGTATACTTCGATAAAATGATTCGCTTCCCTCTTCCAAACGGTGATCAACTCCATGTTTATGGTGAAACTCCCTCAAAGAAGTTGATGCTTTTATCATGTACTCGAGCACACAAATGCTTGCAAAAGCGATGTGTTGCTTTCCTCGCCCACATTGTGAACCCGGAGAAAGAAAAGAAGACCTATAAAGGTGTTCCCGTTGTTTGTGAATTTCCTAAAGTCTTTCCCGACGACTTACCCGGTTTATCCCCTACTCGAGATGTTGAATTCCGTATCGATTTAGTTCCCGGTTCTAATCCTGTTGCTAAAGCTCCTTACCGTCTCGCACCATCCAAAATGCGCGAGCTATCGAGCCAACTTCAAGAGCTTCTTGATAAAGGTTTCATCGCCAGAACACTTTGCCATGGGGCGCACCCGTCCTTTTCGTGAAAAAGAAGGATGGATCGTTCCGAATGTGCATCGATTATCGTGAACTTAACAAACTCACGATAAAGAACCATTACCCTCTTCCTCGTATCGATGAATTATTTGATCAGCTTCAAGGCGCTACTTGTTTTTCCAAGATCGATCTTCGTTCCAGTTATCATCAATTGCTGTGTTGGAAGAAGACATTCCGAAAACTGCCTTTCGTACCCGTTATGGCCACTTCGAATTCGTGGTCATGCCTTTTACTCTTACAAATGCACCCGCGGTTTTCATGGACTTGATGAACCATGTGTGTAAAGCCTTCTTGGATCGTTTCGTTATTGTTTTCATCGATGATATCCTTATCTACTCGAAGTCAAGGGACGAACATGCGCAGCATCTTCGTTTAGTTCTCGAACTTCTCCAAGGTAATCGCCTTTATGCTAAGTTCCCTAAATGTGAATTCTGGCTCAAAGAAGTCCAATTTCTCGGCCACATCGTTAATAGTCAAGGAATTCACGCCGACCCTGCAAAGATCGAAGCTGTCAAAAGTTGGATTACACCGAAGATGCTTCTGAAATCCGTTCATTGGATTTGCGGGTTACTACCGTCGATTCATCGCCGACTTTTCGAAAATCGTTGTTTCGCTTACCGCTTTAACTCATAAGGACAAGCCTTTCATTTGGGAAACCAAACAAGAGGAAGTCTTTCAAACTCTCAAGCGTATGCTATGCAATGCTCCCGTTCTCGCCTTACCCGACGGAAACGATGATTTTGTGGTTTACTGCTATGCCTCGAACCTTGGTCTTGGTTGTGTGCTTATACAACGAGACAAGGTTATTGCGTATGCGTCTCGACAACTCAAGATCCACGAGAAGAACTACACTACCCACGATCTCGAACTCGGTGCAGTTGTTTTTGCATTGAAGATATGGCGACACTACCTTTATGGTACCAAGTGTACGGTCTTCACCGACTATAAGAGCCTACAACATATCTTTAATCAAAAGGAACTGAATATGCGCCAACGCCGATGAGTGGAACTTCTCAACGACTACGATTGTGAGATACGCTACCATCCCGGCAAAGCAAACGTCGTCGCCGATGCTCTAAGTCGACGAAGCTATGTGTATAATGTCCGTGACTCTCAAGTTTTGAATAGTCTTGAAATTTTGATTCGCTCCACCCAATTTGCTTGTTTTAACGAGAATACCCTCCAGGAAGAAATGAAATGTGGTGCCGAAACTCAACTCGTCGCTAAGCCTAATGGTATTTATTACTATCTCGATCGTATTTGGATTCCTACCCGTGATAATCTTCGTGATTTGCTAATGACCGAAGCTCATAAATCTCGATATTCCATTCACCCCGGAGGCAACAAAATGTACCAGGACCTTCGTCCTAAGTATTGGTGGCCGGGCATGAAAAAGGATATTGCTTTATACGTCTCAAAGTGCTTAACTTGTTCTAAGGTTAAAGTCGAACTTCAAAGGCCCTCTGGCTTACTCGAACAACCCGAAATCCCGATGTCGAAGTGGGAGAGTATAGCAATGGATTTCGTCACTAAACTTCCCCGCACTTCATCCTGTCACGATAGCATTTGGGTTATCGTCGATCATCTTACTGAATCTGCGCACTTTATAGCTATACGAGAATACTTTAAGGTAGAACGATTAGCACGAATCTATACCGACGAAGTCATATGTCGACACAGGACGCCTCGTGACATCATCTCTGACCGCGACGGTCGCTTTACCTCGTGTCTCTGAGAGACTTTTCAATCCGCTCTCGGTACCACTCTCAATCTCAATACCGCTTTTCACCCTCAAACCGACGGTCAGACTGAGCGCACGATCCACACCCTCGAAGACATGCTTCGTGCGTGCATTATAGATTTCGGTGGTAATTGGGATACGCACTTACCTTTAATCGAATTCTCGTACAATAACAGCTATCATACTAGTATTCAGATGGCACCATTTGAGGCATTATATGGAATAAAATGGCGATCGCCTATTGCATGGCACGAGATCGGAGAAGCACAAATCACCGATCCCGAGTTAATTCAAGAAACGACCGACAAGATCCTCCAGATCCGAGACAATCTCTTGAAAGCTCGGAGTCGTCAAAAGAGTTACGCTGACTAACACCGCAAGCCCCTAAAGTTCGAAGTAGGAGATCATGTTCTCCTAAAGGTTGCACCTTGGAAGGAGTGGTCCGCTTCGGCAAGAAAGGAAAGCTAGCGCCACGATACATTGGTCCTTTTAAGATTCTGGAAAGAATTGGGAAAGTGGCCTACCGACTCGAACTACCGGAGGAACTCAGCAACGTACATCCGACTTTCCATGTTTCGAACCTCAAAAAGTGTTTAGATGAAGAAAATCTCCATGTACCTCTCGAAGATCTACAAATCAACGAGACGCTTCACTTCGAAGAAAAACCCGTTGAGATCATGGATCGAGAAACCAAGAAACTCCGACGCTCTCGCATCCCGATCGTGAAGGTCCGATGGGAAGGCAAACGCGACGCCGAGTTCACTTGGGAACTCGAAAGTGATATGAAAATGAAGTATCCGCATCTATTTGTTACGGTCACTACCTAATTTCGGGACGAAATTCCCTAAAGTAGGGGAGAGTGTAACAACTCTAAGATTTCGTTGTTATCTTTTTCTTTGTTTTCCGTTTGTATTTATCTAATTGTACTCTGAGATTCGGTTATGAAAAGGTTTATGTTAACTAATTATGGTTTATATATATTATATCGCATCTAATCGCTTATTTAACGCAATTAATTATACTATTATTCGAGCCAAGTGTGTTATTGTTGAGTAAACACTTGTGCCATCTCATCGCTATCTCATCGCAATCGCAACGCAATTACTTATTTGGGTTATTGGAATTACGTGGTAACATTAGTTATGTGTTTATGTGTTAATTCCGTGTTCATGTATGTGTTTGGTTATGATTACAATCGCTATCGCATCGCTCTCGCACTCTCGAATCGCAAAATCGCGCTATTATATCAAGTATAACGCCTAACGCTTTATTATAACGCTGAATATAACTATTTAATACGAACCGAATTGCCAAATGAACACTTAACGCAAAATAAACAAAGAAAACCCAACAACATTGGGGTCAAGTTCGCTCGAACTTGGTAGCCCCAAGTTCGGCCGAACTTGACTGGCCCAATCAACTCCTCAGTAACCTCAAGTTCGCTCGAACTGACCCTCCTAGGGTCAAGTTCGCTCGAACTTAGCTCATTATTCCCTCAGAATTCTCTCAAGTTCGGCCGAACTTGACTCACCAGCCCTCTCATATTGTCTTCTCCTATAAATATCCAGCTCATTCCTCTCATTTAGACTTGCTGTAAGTTCGCCCAGAGCTCTCAAAACCCGAAACCTTCGTGTTCTAAGTAAGAATCCGCCCGATTTCAACTACAACAACGTTTATCAACGATCTACAAATGTTTACAACGATTTTGGCACAAGGCATAGCCTTCGTTTTCATCAAATCTCTTATGTTTATGAAAATCTTCATCTTCTTACATAAAACTTCTGTTTCTCACTCAGATCTATGCTTAGATCTAAGTAAAACTTCTTTTTACATTGATTTTTACACCATTTTAGGACTAATGACGTATGTTTCGTTCACTTTTAAGTGGAACGAGGCGTTGTCAAGTTACAATCTCAGATCCGGAAGCACAAGGACGAAAACGTCACTTTACACAATCTGGACTAACCCGTACGAACCCTCCGGTTCGCCCGGATTAGCCCGAGTTTCTGTAAAATGGCTAAGTTCGCTCCAAAAAGACTCTCCAGCCTAAGTTGTGTTCAGTGGCTTAAGGTTGGAGGGATGGGCACTCGATTTCCTCAGCAAACAACGCGAAAACGCAAGATTTTGGACCCGAAAACATCAAGTTCGCTCGAGAATCACCAGCTCCCCAGGTCAAGTTCGACCGAACTTGTACCCAAATGGGTCAAGTTCGACCGAACTTGGGCTATTTTCACCAGGTTTCTTGCAAGTCCGCTCGAACTTGCCTAGTGACTTAGGAAACTATACAAGTTCGCCCGAACTTGCTTTACCAATAAGGTTTTCTTACAAGTTCGCCCGAACTTGACAAGTTTCCTAAGGAAACTCATCAAGTTCGACCGAACTTGACTCAACATCACCCAAAACCATGCAATTTCGCTCGAACTTGTCTGCTGCCCAACTCAAACTTCACCGTTTAGGCTTTTCGGAAGACTGATGCACTTCAGTTCTTTACAGGCTGAACCGGCGCACTCCGCAACTCTCCTCAGAATCATAAGTCTTACCAAAACGCCCTGCAGTGAGTGTACTTGACCCATTTTCCCTTTAATGCACTTTTTGGGTGTTACATACGTTCAACTATCAAAATCACATCACAAATCAAAAACTGTTTATCACACGAAAATAATCTGATTATGTATGCTCGATACGTGATACTAGAAACATGTGACTAGGACTTATTTTCGTTAACTTGCCTCCTTAGCTAGTATAGTACTATAGCGTGGCTTACACCCGACGGGGTCTAGTTAGGATGAACGCGCAAGCCTTCTCACGGTAGTTAGCATGAGAAATAAGCCTATGTTGTGTGAACGTGTTTTGGTGTATCATGATATGTAGTTAGACTATTTCGCGAACGCTCTCTCTATTATACTAGTATTATTCAAACTCGTATGCTCACATTTACTTAATTGTGTTGACTTATATTTTAACGTATGTAACATGTTGATGATTAGCTTGGATGCTATGGATTATGCTTAGCGTAGTTTGTTTTAGTTTTTGTTTAGTTTCCAAGCGTAATAAATCTAGGGGATATCGAACCATGTTGAGTTTTATGAGAAATATTCGTTTTGTAATAATTATTTAAATGTTACGTTTAATAGTATGGGATATTAAGCTTGTTGTGATATGTTAAATGATTGTTATGGAACATGTCGCCTAGTGCCACTAACCCCGTTGTTTCCGTCATCGGTTGGGGTATGACAGATGATAATCGGAACGTAAGTCGATCTTAGAAAAACAAGTAGTGTCATACCCCGACCAGCAGCGGAATAAGAGTCGGGGCATAATTGGGTTATCACCAAAGCTCATGATATTTACTAATATGTTTCATATTTATTTAAGTAAAAATTACATCCTCAATAATCCAAACATGTTCATACAAATACAAAGAAAAATAATCAACTAAACAATCCAAGCTCTAAACCAGTTTATTCTTCTAAGCCAGTCCTATGTGTTTCTTGCTGCGGCTGGATCACCTGTATCATGTGTAAAAATGGGGGTTTTTTGGTCAACATAAGTTGGCGAGTGCACCTTGTTAGATAAACATTTATTATTGATTTCTTGTTATCTTTATCATGGAATAATTGTGCAATAGTCATATGTGAGGAAATGTAAATAATCAAACAATAACAATAACAACCACCAACAATAACATACAATAACATATCAACTTGCATGAATATATAACATGAATGAAACTGTATATGTTGGCAACGTCACGTTCACGCTCATAATGTAATGGGGAACGGACGGCCTATGATGAATGTCTGTGCGATCAAGGCTCAATCAAACGGAGCCGATCGTATGTTGGCAACGCCCGGTTCACGCTCATAATGTAATGGGGAACAGCTCAACGCTCATAATGTAATGGGGAGCGGCGGCCTATGATAATGTATGTACTGAAAATGATAAATTAAATCTAAACAATAACCACACAAACAGTTGATACAAGTTGAATACACATTTGTTCATGGATATGATGTATGCACAATGTTTTAAATATAATAAATGGTAAGACACATGATACACCCCAAAAACGTGATTAAAACGGGGAATTTGTAGAGATTCACTCACATTGGGTGCGTTCGGTTGAAGCTGATGAAATGCGCACGAGTTTGGAGGATTGATCGACGAGACTTAACTAACCTAAATAATAACGGGAAGTATGGTAAATGAATGGATTTTATTAATAATTTTAATAAGATTTTTATATATATTTTTGTGAGTTTAAGGCTATTATCTATCTTTAAAAACATTATTTTTAAGTATTTTTAATTGATTTTTAAACTAATTAAATAAATAAAAATATAAAAAAATGTTGACTTTTGCGTTGACCATTGACCGTTGACCGGGACTGTTGACCGTTTGACCGGTTTGCTAAAGTGTAAGTGTGCGCCGGGTAAGGCTCGAACCCGAGACCTCCCGTACGCGTGCACGCAGCTCTACCAACTGAGCTACGTGTCTAACCCGAAATAATTCTGTTTTTAATTATATTTTTATACTATTTTAGTTTATTCAAAATTCTTTTATTTTTAAAAAGGGTTTTAATCATCAAACCGGAGTGTGCAACAGGTCTCGAACCCGGGACCTGTGGTTAGTATTGCACACAGTCCACCGCCGGACTGCGTGTCTAACCTGGTTAATATACCGATTTTTATTATACTTAACATCTTCAGTGAGTTAATCCGGTTCAGTTAGAAAAATAAAACATCTTTATTACAGCGCATACGTGTGTGTCAAGGATCGAACTCGCGGCGTGTGATATATGTGCGCACACAGTCCACCGCTGGACTGTGTGTCTAACCCGAGATAATATCCAATTTATATAAAACTTATAAACAACCTAACTTCGTCTTCTTCGTTACAAAATCACAGACTACAATTACTCTATTGTTTCTTGTTTAATTTGATTGACAAACATTCAAATGACTAAAATGAAATGGCAGAGAAGATTTTGGAAGTAAACATACCGGAGAAACGATCTATCTCAGAATTCCGGCGAAGTCGTCGGCTCTGTTTTTACGGATTTCGTCTGAGCGGACAGATTAACAATTTTGATTAGCTAGATGCGTAATTGAAGCACTGAACAAGAATTACCAGAAGGTTTAAAAGGCTATACCGTTTCACAGCGAGAATTGGGAACTTTCAGAAGTTTTCCGGCGAGAGTTAATTATCCGATATCGTCGTCTGAAACTGATTCTGATTGAAGGGTTTGAGTTAGCAAAAGCTTAACAACTGATAGACGATGCAAGAATTGAGAGACTTACTGATTTGATGGAAGACACGGTTTTCCGGCGAAAGTCCGTCGAGTTCAAAAAGCTTTTCCGACGAACTGAAAGTAGAGCGAAAGTGAAATTGAAGGTTCTGCGGATGAGTTTGAGTCGCGAGAGGGGCTATGGTTGGAGTAATTCAGGAAGTGCAGATTTTCGGTTATTAAAACCGATCACCACATGAATTCAAGTCCATTCAAGACTAAATTGATTGAAGGTGTCGGTGTATCGGTTATTGTCAGAAAACCGCGAACACTCAAACGTTTTTGGACGTTTGGAAACCGATTACGGTTACAGTTGGCGTAAACCGGTTGATTCATGGTTGAACATAAGATTTAATTGATTCCTAGAACTAACAGAAAACATCAAGTGGCGGAGTGGTTATAAGTGTGCGTCGTTGAGCCTTTTCGGCTGACCCGGGTTCGAGTCCCGGCAGCCTGATTTTCATTTTATTTATTTTATTTTTACTTTTTATCAATTATAGCTTTTATATTCTAGTTTGTTTATTAATTATGCATCATTCAAAATTAAAATCAACATAAATACGCAACGAAACATTTATAACTTGATATTCGATTACAAACGAAGCGGGTTTGGAAACCCCGTTTTTGACAAATGTTACAAGTAGCACCTTGAAGCTGATCAAACAAGTCGTCGATACGAGGAAGAGGATAGCGGTTTTTTATCGTGAGTTTGTTAAGTTCACGATAATCGATAGACATTCGGAACGTCCCATCTTTCTTTTTCACAAAAAGAACGGGTGCGCACCATGGCGAAGTGCTTGGGCGTATGAAGCCTTTATCAAGAAGCTCTTGAAGTTGGCTCGATAGCTCGCGCATTTCTGATGGTGAGAGGTGATAAGGAGCTTTAGCGACAGGAGTAGCACCGGGAATTAAATCGATACGGAATTCAACATCACGAGTAGGGGTAAACCAGGTAAATCCTCGGGAAAGACTTTAGGGAAATCACAAACAACGGGGACGTCTTTAAAGGTTTTCTTCTCTTTCTCCGGGTTCATGATATGGGCAAGAAAAGCAACACATTGCTTTCACAAACATTTGTGTGCTAGAGTACAAGACAAAAGCATCAACTTCTTTGAGGGAGTTTCACCATAAACATTTAGTTGATCACCGTTTGGAAGAGGGAAACGAATCATCTTATCGAAGCAAACAACTTCAGCATGATTTTCACGAAGAAAATCCATGCCTACTATGATATCGAAGCTACCTAGTTGCATAGGTATGAGGTTAATCGAGAAGATGTGGTTGTTGAGATCGAGAGAACAACCACGTAAGACGGAATTAACGGTAGCGGTTCTTCCGGTGGCGACTTCGGCATCGAAAGTCTTTGGGAGTTTAGCGCGTTTACACTTTAAAACCTTTTCGAATTCTAATGATACAAAACATTTATCGGCACCAGTATCAAATAAACATGAAGCATAAATACCATTAATTAGGAACGTACCATTGACAACATTGTTTTCATTCTGAGCCTGGCGATGATTGAGATTGAAAGCTCTTCCACGCGCAGCCTGTGGTTACTGCTGCTGCGGTGGCTGTGGCTGCTACTGCTTTTGCTTCACTGGTTTGTTTGGGCAGACATTACTGAAGTGATTGGGTCTCCGCACGTGTAACAAGCACGTGCATTTGGCGCTTGCTGCTGATTGGCCTGAGAAGCTGGTAAAGCTGGTGCTGCTGGTGCTGGCTGACGAGAACTAATACGGCAGCTGACAATAAAGTGGCCGTAGATGTTGTAGTTGGTACAGAAACGACAATTTCCTCCAACTGCGTGATGATAGGTGCACCTTGAGCATAATGGATGAGGGCATGTATACGCACGTTTCGCAGGAGGTGCGTTTGGTGTAGCAGACTGAAGTGGCTGAGGGTTTGCTGGAGCAGTAAGTGCATAGTTCTTGCTCGGGTTCTCTCGCTTGCGACCACGGCGACTGTTCTTTGCTTCTCGAGACTGATCGGATGGAGCTGCTGTTTCGGTGATGGCCTGGTTAGCAACCTTGCTATTCTTTAAGTAACCAGCCGGAGCACGCTTGTCATTGATTTCGGCGGCTAGCTGATAAGTTTCCTCAATGGTGACGGGGCGAGCTGCTTGAACAAAATCAGCGACGCAATCAGGTAAAGCTCGCAGATATTTCTTGATGGCTTTCTCGGTAGTGTCCACCTGACCGGGACAAATGTTGCTCAACTGCTTGAAACGAGCTGTAAGACCAGCATTGTCGGAAACGTTTCGCTTGATATCCCAAAATTCATTCTGTAGCTTTTGAATCTCATGCGGAGGACAGAATTCCTTAATCATGATCTCCTTGAGTTCCTCCCAGGGGAGTCCGTAGGCTTGTCGTTTCCGCGCTTGTTGCGCTCCACCGTCCACCAATCGAGAGCTCTCGACTGGAACACGCCGGCGGCGTTGATAGTGCGCAGAGCCTCGGGACACCCACTCTAGCGGAATGTGACTTCGATAGAATCGAACCAGTGAAACATAGCACTCAGTCCATCAGTTCCAGAGAAAATGAGAGGTCCACATGCTTTAAACTGCTTGAAGCTGAAGGAAGTCTTGGGCGCATCATTCTTTGAGTCCACAGAAGAGTTGCTGCTGACAGCGTGGATCTCCCTGACGATCTGAGGGATGACTTTAGCCATTTTCTTGGCTACCAACGATGTGATGCGCTTATCAGCGTTATTGCGCTGGATGTTCCTCCTCGTGTGTGATCCCATTGAAGACATCTACACGAAGGATTTAGATTAGATGAGATTCGACTATAATAGGGTTATGTTTAAAATATTTATTATTATTATTATTATTCATACAAGGCACATAACACGCAGGCACGTATCCACATAAGCATATAAGCACGTAAGCACATAAACACGTAAGCACATAAGCACGTAAACACATAATCACGTAAGCACGTAAGAACATATTTTGCACGTATTCACTTCCAATTAAAATCATGCGTAGCGCGTATGAGATGCGAGTCATATAAGCGTGATAAGTGATACATAAGCGAGATAGGCGAGTAATACTGCATATGAGGCACGCAGGTCTCATGAGCGTATGCGGGTTGAGCGTTTTAGTTTGTTTGGTGATTTATTTAGCGTTTTAGATTACGAGAGCTGTGCGAGTAGTGCATATATTTGATGGAGCGTAAATGCGATAAATCGAGGAAGCGAGAAATCGAATAAAGCGTAAAATTCATAAAACTTAAACACATAAATAATAATAAACTTGATGATGCGTAAAATCGACGATTATAGGCTTAAATCAATTGGGAGCGTCCTGGGTTTTGAGACAGTGACTACCCATAGTGATTCGATAATCCAATGAATTCGGACATATGGTTTGGCCTAATAGACAAATGCTCTCGCCGTACAACGGTTAACGACATTTATCCTTCCAGTTACGTCGTGTTCCGAGTCATCGAAATAATCGAGACTTTGGTAAGATTGAAAATCGAGGATTGGAACTAGTTTTTAAGATGCGGGTATCACCCCTAACTTAACAACTTCATTCCAAGTTGTGGTTATGCTCACCGATCACATCGGGAGTTCCACTAGATAGAAAAGGGAGATGTTCGTCGAGGTTTGGATGTCAGTCCTAACTCAACGAAGGTATCTCGTGCGATAGAGAATGCGCAGAGTGAATGATCTATCGAGAGTTCTTGGTTTTCACACCTAATCTCAACTTGATTACTTGTTTGTATGATACGAGCGTTTTCCAGCGTGTATTGTGGTTGCTTTAGGAAAAGCATGTTTAAAAGTTCAACGTTAAGGGATTCTGGTCAAGTTCGGGTGAACTTGGCATCAGCCTGATATCAAGTTCGAGCGAACTTGATCATTACCTGTTGAACTTGTTTGATGTTGAGAGGGGACAGTCAAGTCCGGGCGAACTTAGGTCAAGTCCAGGAGAACTGAACTTGATCAATTCGAGCGAACTTTCCCTCAAGTTCGGGCGAACTTGTCTGTTCGTATTAGTTTTGAGCGATAATCGATGCGTAACAGTCTGATTTGGTATACTAACTATAAACTAGGTTAAGCATGACAATTCTACCTAATTTCCTATAGTTATGGGCTCTGATACCAATCTGTCACACCCCAACCAATGGCGGAAATATCGAGGTAGTGGCACTAGGCGACCAGATTATCTCACGAGAATTCAATAACCATTATCTAGCAACATTACTTAACGTTTAACATCCCATGCTATCAAACATAACATTTCGAAACAATTATTACAGAAACTTTGTTTTCTCATAAGAACTAATCAGGTTTAATTTCCCTAGATTTAATACATGAGTTACCAAATCAAAATAGACTAAAACAACTAAACTAAACAAAGTCCAATGCATCCAATGCTAATCCTCAACCTGCCACATATGTTAAAATAAAACGTCAATACAATTAAGCAAAGGTGAGCATACAGGTTTTGCGTAATAGATATAAAAGCGTTTAACATACACCGCATGACATACGTAATAGATGTGAATGATGTAACTACTTAGATTCAAGCAAACCAACAAACCGTGATTGATTGAGGCATGCGAACAAGTGTCCACATTCTAAAAGAGAAAATAAATGAGAAATGTAATATGCGAGCCTTAATGACCCCGGGCCTCCGGGTGGCGGGTCAACCTCTAGTATACTATCACGTTAAGGGTGGCGTACAAGCAATCAAGCAATACATACAATTCAACAGATTTCACGTAATATCATGTAATAGCGGGTTGCGAGTAAGCATTTGAGATTTGTGTGATGTGATTTGATATACATATGTGACACCTAAAAGTGCATCAAAGCAAAAAGGGGTTCAAGTATACTCACTGTGGGTGCGTTTTTAGGGAGATTCGGGATATGAGTTGAGTCGGGGAGAGCGCCAGATCAGCCTGTAAGCGAACAAAAGTGCATCAGTCTTCCGAAATGCTGAAACGGTTAACGGTTGAAAGGGGCAGTAGACAAGTTCGGGCGAACTTGTATGCTTGATCTTATTGTGGGTACAAGTTCGGGCGAACTTGTCATGTTTCCTGAGAAACTAGACAAGTTCGGGCGAACTTGTACTGGTTGTTGAGGGATGGTATAAGTTCGGGCGAACTTGTTTAATTCTCTTGAGAATTAGACAGAGTTCGGGCGAACTTGTGCCATTTTTGAGAAGCTTGACATGGCAGACCAAGTTCGGGCAAACTTAGTCACCAAACTGGTGACAAGTTTGAGCCAACTTGGTGTATTCCGAGCGAACTTGATGGTTTTGTTACCCAAATCGTGCGTTTTTGCACAGTTTGCTGAGGAAATCGAGTGTTCATCCCTCCAACCTTAAGCCACTGAGCATAACTTAGGCTGGAGAGGTCTTTTGGAGCGTGTTTAGCTATTTTACAGAAACTCGGGCTAATCCGGGCGAACTTGATGGTTCGTACGGATTAGTCCAGCTTGTGTAAAGTGACGATTTCGTCCTTGTGCTTCCAGATCTGAGGTTGTGCTTGACCATGCCTCGTTCCACTTCATAGTGAACGAAACACACGTCATATAGTCCGGAATTTGTGTACAAATCGATGTTTAAAAGGTTTTACTCGGATCTAAACATAGATCTGACTGAAAAATAGAAGTTTTGTAGAAAAAGATGAAGATTTTCGCAAACAGAAGAGACTTGATGAAAACGAAGGCAAAGCCTTGTGCAAAATCGTTGTAAAGCGTTGTAGAACGTTGTTGTAGTCGAAAACGGGTTGATTCTTACTTAGAAAACAAAGGGTTTCGGGTTTGGAGAGCTCTGGGCGAACTTGCAGCAAGTTCAAATGAGAGAGAGGAGCTAAGTATTTATAGGTGAAGGAGAAATGAGGGAGCAGAAATCAAGTTCGGGCGAACTTGTATCAAGTTGGGGCGAACTTGGTACAAGTTCGAGCGAACTTGTGGTTTTCTCTTGGTTTTCTACGCAAGTCCGGACGGACTTGTGGGTTTTGATGAGTTTTGAGGCTTAGACAAGTTCGGGCGAACTTGTGGTAGACAAGTTCGGCCGAACTTGACCAATAGGCCAAGTTTCGTTTGATTATTTTGCGTTAAATGTTCGTTTGGCGATTCGGTTTGATTGGTGGCTTCTTTAAAGCAACTTTAGTTGCCATGCCAAACATAAAACCTCTTTTCTTCTAGATATATCCAGTTGAACATTTTCCACTTATTAGAAATTGAAGAAGAAAGTGTTGTATATCATAATAAGATTAAAAGGAAAAGGAAAAGATTAAGAGGTTGTTTGTTTACCTCTTAATGAGGCTTTGAATGGGTCAGACCTCTTACTGGTTCAGCCTGTTTATTTCGCGAGCAAATGTCTGAATGGTTAAGACATTTGCCTCTCAATGGTTATACGAAGTCTGAATGGTTAAGACCTCTAATCTGAATTGATTAAACATTTGCCTTTTAATGGTTAAACATTATACTGGCTCTTAATGATTCAGACCTCTTACTGGTTCAGCACTTAATGGTAAAAGAGCCATGATTTAAAATCCGGTTTTTATATCATACCGGATTAGGTTCAGAAAAGATTTAATCGGGTGTATCAGGCGATTCAACATGTAGGTCTGAACCAGTTTTTAATACATTGCTTATGAGGGATGGGCGTGATGTTACTAGAAGAGAGGTTAGGACCGAGGGCAGACTTGATAATTATTTAAATTTCAACACCACCAATATTGATACTGAGAAATCAAAAACAGAAACCAATCCAGCATACGGTTGTGACTCAAGTGAAGATACCGATCGAGCTTTCGGTCATGTTGACCTACTTCAAGAAATGGCACTATGACAACTTGTCTGATAAAGCAGTAATTAACATTCAAGGAGAACCGGATATCCGAATTTTGATACTATGGACATGATAATGTTTTATACTTCCAATCTAACGGTTTTGTATGGGAGCATGATTCGTTGTGGATACGGTAATGCAATGAATGAAGAGGCAATGTTGTTTGTGCGCGTTGTTTCTCACGCACATTGGAGAAGATATAAAGAAGCTCATGGAAACGATATTTCCTAAGGAAAAAACTCCATAAAAACCAACAAACAAGCCCGAAGAACACCAAATGAGACTTAGAAGAAAACTAGTATGCAACAGTCTCGTGGGAAATTGTTGAATCCAAAAGACCGTTGTATACAATCAAAAAGTTAGTGGACTTATGAAATTAAGAAAACAAAGTTTGCTAATGCTGGCGACACCCCGAATGTCTAAGGACTTTTGAATACTCACACACCTGATTGTCGGCTGACTGCATGGCGACACTCACCAAATTTCGTTGTGACCAAGTATTAGCCACAATACTATCAAGTGTCGTCGTGGTACATGGCGACACTTGAAGTGGGCTTATAAATAGTTCATTTCTATGTATTTAAGTGTTTTTTTTTGCCAATTACACTTTCACGTGTGTTAAAGATTTGAGAAGATTAGGGAAATGTTGTTTGTGTTTGATTAGGGCTCTTCATTTTTTTTTTATTTCTTTACACTTTTAGGTTCAAACATCAATCCGATTGATGTTTTGGGCTTATATTTAAGCGCATGTCGTTTACTAGTTATTAATATCCCTAGTGTAATTTTGTGGAACCCTTATCTAGGGGTGTTCATGATTCAATTTAAAACTGTGAAACCTATTATCAGTTTGGTTTCACTGTTGGTTTTCTTTATCAACTTTCGGTTGGCCGGTTTAAAAAATTTTAAAGCGTTATAAACACTTTGATTTACGGTTTCAAAATTTTCAAACCTTCTAAATCTAAACCGGACCACAAGAACCAAAATATTACAAAATTTTAAAATATTATATTATATATCAAATAGCATCAAACTACAATATTTTTTTTTACTTTTATATTTTACCACAAGTCTTTTTTAATTTCATCATTTACCCATCAAGTTTGACACTGCTTTTACTAAAGTGTTACATTTTCGTCCCCGTTGTTTGTTCACTTCTGCCATTTCAATGGAATTTTCAAAAATGCGTTATTTTTCTCACTGTCGTTCTGAAACGTGCCATTTCAGTCCAAAAAGTTAACCGCAGTTAAAAAATGTGGTTAGCTTAGGGGTAATATGGTCGTTTAATAAAGATTCTTTTATTTTTATAAGCTAGGTATAAAAGGAAAACATGCTGCTTGGACACAAACACATTAACCAGCCAAGCCACAGCCCATTTTGTACCAAATGTCCATTTATTTTTCTTTTGACATGTCTTCCACCACCACAACTGACACGTCTTCCATATCATACAGACCTATTAAGTTTCTTGTATAAAAAGTCTCAAATCATACGATTCTCTTATAGCTTAAGTTCCTGAACATAAATTAGCACATACTTTACAATGTGAAAGCTTTATAATTTCATTGCCTATCATTCTCACATACTAAATAGACAATATTCTATACGCATTTTGTTTTCATAATTTCAAGTTATATCCAAAAATCAAAACTCCAGATATCAATAACTTTGTTTCACGAGTGTATATGATATTAATACAGAGTGTCGGAAATACGTAACCTTATTCGCTTATTCAGAAACAGATCAGAGACGAAGGAATTGATACTGTTGCTGTGGTGATTCTAGCCTAGGGCTTGAATCGGTTTTTAAGGTTTAAATCAAAACTCCATAATCGCCATTATATTTCGGCAATTGATTGAATTTGAAACATGTGAGGGGAAGATGAACTAGCTCACAGCGGCAACCTGTGAGCAGGTCGGGTTAATTAAACTAGTTCTATATTAAATATAGCAAAGTTCAGAGTTACAATAGAGGTCAATTATTAATTGTCCCAAGGGTATTTATCCATCCTAATGAAACAAACTAAAAGACCAGGGCCATCTATGAAAATCTTAGAAAATCGGTGGGCCCTGTGCGAAGGTAAAATACAGGCCCTTAAAATATAAATTTTTTAAAAAGAATATACAAAAACTAGATTTGAGAAGTAACTATAATTCTCATTTTAATTTAATGTAACACAAAATTAATAAATTAATGTCATTGCATTTAATGAATAGGTAACAAACACAAAGAAAAACATCAACTAAAAATGAAGCTATTACGATTAGAACCCAAAGTCTACTTGTTTATAAAGTGACATGGAAGCCACCAAACCATACGTCTCATCATGTCATTTTTCAATTCAGTACCTATATATTCTAAGTTCTATAACTTAACTTTAATAAAAATATAAAATTTCGGGCTCCCAGAGGGTTTGGGTCCTGCCGTCGCCCACCCTGCACCCCTTCAGACCGGCCTTGTAAAAGACCTTAACATCATGCATATATACACACATTATATACTTGCCATTTAATAGGTGTTAAATTAAATTCAATAAAACAAAATAGTAAATTTATTGATGACCTTCCAATATAGAGGTTTTGGCCTCGAGTTTCGTCTAAAGCAAAACCTTCTAATGTAAAGCTTATGGATTCGAGTTTTGTAGGAACTAGGTTCATTTTTTGTTAAAATATATTATGAAATATATAATAACGAGACTCTCGTTATTCACAGGAAATATGATAGTACAATCCGGTTACAAAACTATATAAAAATAAATGAAATACAAATACATTGTACCAATCTTGATTCAAGTCGACTTCTTTGGAAAACTTCAAGCGCACCTTGTTGTTTGAAACTCCGCTACAAGACAAACAAAAAATTTGTTGACAGTTTTGGTTGAGGCACGTGTTCAACACGTTCCCTTAAAAACAGATTTCACGCCTCTACTAAAGACGACGAGACTGTTTCCCAGGATACAACAGCCGAAGCAGTATGTACTGCTGGAGATGGCCACACACCCAAGGTTACACCGAATAGAATTATAGTGTTAGAACTTGTGGAAAATTATGATACGAAGGCGATGAAATCGTATAGAGAAAACATATCTCTCTAAGTACCCAACACATGGGTCTTCAAGTATTTCATCTTTCCAAGAACTCTCCATGTATTCATGTATTTTTCTTATAACCATTCTCTAATATTTTTCTCATACTTCCAATGAGGCACATAGCCTACCATTTATACAAGAGTTGTGGGTTACAAGAGTTTCTCTTAATGATGATTTTATTAGAGACATAAACTCTAATAAAAGTTTCACTTAATTAGTGATTTAATTAGAGACATAAAAAGTCTAATAAAAACTAATCAAGTGACATAAAAACTCTTCTCTAAGAGTTTTTCACAATGAAGATTCTAATTAATATTTATAATTTCATGAAATTATAAATATATTAAATATCCATTCACCAAATTTCTAACAATCCCCCACATGAATGGAGATCGTTCAAATCACATATAATTTCCAATGGAACCTCGACAGTTGAGTTTTGCATACGATAGGTAGGTGTTACCTTTTGAACCTTCGCTCATAAAATGCACTTAGCCCACTAGCTCTTAGTAGATCTCGATGTCTTTGAACTCGTCTGTCGTTTGTGTAGACGACAATACACTTCACACAAGACTCTCCCTAACCGTGTCATCTCCTCATAGTCGTGTCCAATAATGGTCGTGGAATACTTTCCTGGTTCGAGAGCTCTAGGAATTGTGCCCTCAATTCCATTCGAAGCGACCACACTTCTCTCTAACATAGATGATTCTCCTTAGATCATTAAAATCATTGTGGTTATCGTGATTTATCCAAATCATTTACCACCTATTATGCTTAGCCTTACTCTTTGTCACTGAATATCATAGGAATAGACTAGGACGTAGTTAAACACCCTTTTATACTTTGGGGGTATGTATAACCATATACACTAGCTTATGCATATCATTTATGCCCCCACAGTGACTACCCTCAGGCATATGAGTTAGTTGTCCTATTGAACTTAGATCTCGGGATCTCCAGTCAACTAAGTTAGGTGTCCTTCACATACCTTTTTTCTATGGGCTTCAGTCTTATTCCACAACTTGATCTCTAATAAACCCTCAGGTTGTTGGATCCATAACATTAACAAATAACTTTGGATATTTGAGATCAGTTGTCATGATGTGTTCTTAACTCGTAAGTTAATTTTGCCTATTGTCAACTTCTATGACTATAACCTCAGTGGCCATCTGAATCTGGTTATATCATATGTCTTTGTAAGATACGCGTATCATTTAAGGCAAACACATCTCCATTATGCACTACGACCTTTGTGTCCTCCACTTAGTCGTCTGTTTGCAATGTTAGATTGGATTACAAAATCCTTATTGCCAAACTTTTATGATACAAATGCAAGACACCCCCACATTTAAGTGTTATAGGATCTCATCCAGATGGGGTAATGAAAACCATTTCTACACACCCTTATAGGGTTGTTTCTAAATGGATCCTCCCCCACTTTTCTTGCCATTTGATCAACATTTTCGTAACTTCACTTATGACGACATTTATACACATATGATTGAACAAGATCAACCTCATTGTATCAGTGAATTCAAGTCATATTGCATTAGCTTACATAAGCTTCCGAGTTGACCAAAGCAACACATGCCATTGTCATAAGTTTGTTACAAACTTAGAATAATTCTAGTTCAACATCTTGAATAAGCCTAGACAATGAGTTCCCCTCATTAGCTTTTCGAACAAACTCTTCAAAAGTTACATGTTTTTTCCTTATAATGAATGAAAATTCTTCCTCAACTTTGTCTATCACACAAATTCTTATTGTGTTCATACACATTTGAATGTTTAGAGTTAATTAGTCTCAGTCAATACCCATAATTAACCAAGTACTAGTCTAGCACGCTTTAGACTACAATACTTTAGCATGTGAACAGAAGATGCATCATTCTGATTCTTCACAGCCCCAAGGATATCATAATACCACTTTGCAACATTCATCGCTTGTTAAGACAAAATAATGAGACTTATTCATAATCCTAAAACATCAATATTTAGGAAAGTCTTACAAATTATTGTATATAGCACATAGCTAAAATTTATCATTCAATTAAGGAATATAACTTGTTTACCTTTGGTCTCCAACGTTTGTCCATTGACTCGTAAGGACTTAAACATAAGTCTTATCCAAGTCACTTGGGGAACACATTTATCACCAACAAGATGAATGTTCCTCGTCTACAATCACTATTATGTGTGGGATAGAGTCAACTAGATCAACACTCAACAAATTGGCATTCATAAGTTTGCCATAAGTGATTTGTACACATCTATTGTTATTCATTAGGATATATGTATATTTAGGATTCCCTCCCACACGAATATAAAATCTCCATATAGGTCTAACAATAATCAAGTGGTAGACTCATCTACGAATAGATCACTTGGAACAAATCTCGCAAGATTTATCAAAGGTATACAATAACATATAGTACTTTTTCTTTCATATGTTAGAATTCACACTTGTGAATTTTCCAATGACTTCTAACGAAATACTTCAACATGAATCTCGTTTGTGTATTTCATCTCAATACACTCACTACTCTCTCATGATGTGGTTACACATTTGATGTCTCGTCTTGGACTTTTAGTCAATGCAACAACTCTCAAGTTGTTTATGTCCTAATATTTTCATGTACAATCCGTTTAAAACCATATTTTTTTAGACAATATATAGTTGACGTTATAATTACTTTCCACAAAAATAATTTATACGTTACAAACATTAGTGATTTATTTCTTTGTAAAAATATTGAAATGTGTTATCTGAAGATATTGAACACAACAATAAAATACACTCGAAACTAAATCATAAGTGACAAACACTTTTGAAATTTAAACGGAAGCATAGACGATATGTAGACATCAAATATTAAAGTGGTTTTATCTTCCACACTTTATATCCTGACCGAAATTATCTCAACGATATCATCCCATGACATGTCTTGAGGTACTCCCTCAATAATACTCCATGCACTTGTAAGTACAAGTTCCTCATTTCATCGTGAAAATTTAAACTTGAACAATTATGCTCAAAACAACACCAAGTTGTTATAAAGACTACATTTAAGTAGTAAACTTGAACAAATAAATTTGTTCACAACAACACTAAGTTGTTTTCCATCAAATAATATCCACGTGATTATCACAAATGCTACTTCTAACAAGAGTAGCAAACCATTAATGTCAATTACATTTTATGATAACATAAACCAAAACCCATAATATCAAATGGTTTTATATTGTTTAGTCTTACTACGCATGTACTAAATGTTTTCTTACACGCAAGTTAGAAAAATATATGTTATAACGGCCATGTTATAGAATTGAACATTTACATAAAACGTTTTCCAATGATAAAGTTTATAAAATAAACCATTTCTCATCGTTTTTAATGCATACATGCATAGACAATTAAATGTTTACATAAAACATTTCCATTCATTATGACTTATACAATGTACAATCTCTAACATTGTTTTGTGATACACATTTTCTAATATACGTATTAGAAAATTTAAGTCATTATATATATATATATATAATATTTAAAACATGACCCATTGGATTTAGAAATCACAAATTAAAGTTCGTAATAAATCGCACACAACTACACCATCACTTTATGGTGATTTAATTCTTACTCTTGTATTTTCTAATCTTATCAAGTTAGGCAAATAGTCTACTTTTAATACGAGAGCCATGGGGTGGAGAAAAGTCTCACTTAATTAGATATTTTATTAGATACGTAAACTCTAATAAAAACTAATAAATTGACATAAAACTCTACTTAAGAGTTTAACTTCCATATGAAGAGTCTAGTAAATGATTTCAATTTCGTTAAAGTCATATAACAACACCATCACTTTATGGTGATTTAATTCTTGAAGCCAATCAACTTCAATGTATGACATTCTATTTCTAAACCATACAAAACATAACATAAGTGTTTATATTCATTGAAATCAATGCTATAACAAATTACTTATATAAAATGTTTACATAAAACATTTCAAAGCATTTGTATTTTAACCATTTTTAACAATCATGTTAAAATGAACGAAGTTCTAACACGCATGCTAGAAATATTAACATTTACATAAAATGTTAATTCGACTTGCTATAAACACATATATCGTTCAAATAAATAAATCATTTCCAATATACACGTTAGAAATGAACAATTAAAAAATTGCTTCCAAACTAACGCTTTCCATGAACGTTTCTAACACACATGTTAGAAGACAAACGATTACAAAAAATCATTATAAGACTTATTTGTTCATATCAATCCATGGGTGGATAAAGAGGCTACTTTAAATAGAGACTTAAATGGAGACATAAAACTCCAATCAAGTAACATATTACTCTTATTTTAAAGACTTGGAAATTCCACTCAAGAGAATTTAAAGTTTACAAAAAACGTATGGTTAGACCCATAATTCCGGTCTAACACACACGTTAGAGAAATTTAACGTTTACAAAAAAACGTATGGTTTACACAATAAACCCATTCTAACACAAAGGTTAGTAAAAATTAACGATTACAAAATCATTTCAAAACCAAATGATTGAACTAAAACTATTCGTTTTGTACCAGATATAGGATTTAAGATTGTACCACAATCTCAATAAATCTAAACACACCAAGTTGTACTACATACATATTTCCCAAAGAAAAATATTTATAAGATCATAATCTCTAAAAAAAATTTATAATAAATCCTTTGTGAACCTAAAAAACTTATAAAGTTTAAGATTGTAGCAACAATCTCCCAAAATCTGTTTTAAGTTTGTAGGAATTAGGTTCATTTTTTATTAAAATATATTATGAAATATATAATAACGAGACTCTCGTTATTCACAGGAAATATGATAGTACAATCCGGTTACAAAACTATATAAAAATAAATGAAATACAAATACATTGTACCAATCTTGATTCAAGTCGACGTCTTTGGAAAACTTCAACCGCACCTTGTTGTTTGAAACTCCGCTACAAGACAAATAAAAAATTGTTGACAGTTTTGGTTGAGGCACGTGTTCAACACGTTTCCTTTAAAACAGATTTCGCGCCTCTACTAAAGACGACGCGACTGTTTCCCAGGGTACAACAGCCGAAGCAGTATGTACTGCCGGAGATGGCCACACATCCAAGGTTACACCGAATAGAATTATAGTGTTAGAACTTATGGAAAATTATGATACGAAGGCGATGAAATCGTATAGAGAAAACATATCTCTCTAAGTACCCAACACATGGGTCTTCAAGTATTTCATCTTTCCAAGAACTCTCCATGTATTCATGTATTTTTCTTGTAACCCTTCTCTAGTATTTTTCTCATACTTCCAATGAGTCACATAGCCTACCATTTATACAAGAGTTGTGGGTTACAAGAGTTTCTTTTAATTGATGATTTTATTAGAGACATAAACTCTAATAAAAGTTTTACTTAATTAATGATTTAATTAGAGACATAAAAAGTCTAATAAAAACTAATCAAGTGACATAAAAACTCTACTCTAAGAGTTTTTCACAATGAAGATTCTAATTAATATTTATAATTTCATGAAATTATAAATATATTAAATATCCATTCACCAAATTTCCAACAAGTTTCATCTGAAGTAAAATTACTCTCAGTTAAACTAGGGATTTTACCACAGTGGATCTTCATGCGGTAGGTTTTCTCTGGAATGGCGACGGATTGGGTCACCAAAGTCTTCTACGTTCGTAGGTGTGAATGGCCTTTTGCCATTTAGTAAAAAATGTAAACTTCTTAGTATCTTACAATTTCTTTAATTATTTGGATTAATTATTAATTATCCAGTTTAAAAAAAAAGATTAATTATTACATTGACGCACATGCTTTTGAGTGATTAACGTGTTTTTTAACAACAAAGTACACTTTCTTCGTTACCATCTAATACTATATTTTTCAACATATTTACGCATAAAAGTTGTACATTATGCTTTGGTTATTTTTCAAAAAAAATGACTTTTACTTTTCACCAAAACTATTTAATTATTTACTTTTAACCTAAAACTATTTGATTTATTTTTTACTTTTAGCCCTAAAACTTTTCATCTTTTGTAATTTAATCTCACAACATTTTTACTTTCAATTTTGGTTCTTTATCTTTTCATTTTTTGTAAAATTTTCGTTTTACGTTGCGTTCTAATTTTTGCGAGTTAACACTGCGTAACATCCGTGTGTGGTTAAACGTTTTTACGTCGTCTACATATTCTCATTTAACAGGTTCATTGTAACGTGCAGGTCCTAGATCGACTTAGTTATCCTTTTATATGTTTTACGTTTCGCTTTAATTTTTCGCATTAACACGCCACAACTTTATAGTTATTAAACGTAGTACCGGTTCTCCAGATGCTATTAGAAGAATCAAGATTAATGCATGTTTTTCATTTTATACTTTCGTTATTTATTTGTATAAGTCAAAACTTGGAAACCAAACCATTTGTAATGGTTTGATTTTAATTTTTAACGACTCGGTTTCGATTTTAAATACTCATATGGTTAGATTTTAATTTTTAACGACTCGGTTTCGGTTTTCAATACTCATAAACCGCTAAAGTCTAAAAATCACTAAAACAAGACCATGAACAACTCTACGACTTGATCCTAATATTATTTGTGAATATTAAATACACTGATTTGACCAAATAATATTCAAACATCCATAGTATAAATCAGTTAATCACCGAATCGTCTTATTTAGTTATTTAATAATAAAAAACACAAAAACGTCTATTTAGCAAGTATGTTCAAACTTCAAAATCCAACCCTCACACATCGTCTTGGAATGACTGAACAATACTCGTATAAACAATTAATTAAATTAAACTAAACATATAAACAATTCGAATATTTGATGAATAGGGTTTTTGGTGAGTCGAGCCGAACTAGGATAAATTTGGGCTCAGCTATTATAAACTGAGTTGGATCGGCTTGACTTAGATTTGAAACCAAACTGAAAATTTAAGCACGGGCTCGGTTTGGTTTTAAATCGGGTTGGCTCGACTCGGCTTGATTTGGCTCGATTTTAAAAAAGTAAATTATACATAACTTTTAAAATTCGATAGCCTAAAATATTATTAATAGTTCAAAACAACATATCCAAAATAAGTTCAACCTAATACATTTCAAGCCAAAATCAAGTTGAATGATACAAAATAAGTTTTAGATTTCAACGAACTACAATATTAGTTAAATAGCATGGTAATTAATAAACCTTCAAATATGTCATAGATATCAAAATACATGTAAATAATAATCAACTTTTTTGCAACATATTATATATAATGTGTATAAAAATAAAATATACTATAAGTAAAATAATCCGAGTTAAGCCAAGCTACTAAGTGAGCCAAACTGAACCAATCCGGCTCGGTTACAAGCCGACCCGAGCTAGGCTCACTTTCTAACCGAGTCATATCGAGCGAGCTTCGATCCACGAACACTTTGGACAATCCTATCCATGAACCGTTCGAAATCGCTTATTAAAAGCTCAAATAAAACCAAAATTCAACGAGCTCGACCCCGAACTCGAGCCAAATTTCAATTTAATTAACCAAGCACGGCGCCAAACTTTAATAAAAAAATATAAACCATTATTCAAACATAATATTTTCTTTTTGTCTCCTTGCAATCAAACCAAACCCCTTTCATATATATTAACATCATCTTCCCTTTTCCCCTTCATGTCTTCACAGCCTCTCCATCAACATACCAAACTTACATGCATTCAAACCCCACAATCAACAACGATCATCATCATGATCACAACAACATATCCAATTCAATCTCACCACCAGAATCCACAGATTCTGATCCCGGCGAGATTGTTTTAGCTGACGAACCGGCCGCTTTAGAAAACAACCCACCAGACTCGTCTTGGGTGAGCCACGAAAACGTAACCGATTGGTTAAACCACAACACGTTCATCGAACGCAAAACGTCGGTCAAAATGGTGACCGGTTCAAGAAAATTTGAACCGGGTCAAACCCGGTCTAACCAGCGGTCTGTTTCGTTTAATAATAAACCGCAAGCGACGATAATCGGGTTTAGACAAAAACCGGTTCATGGGTCTGATGGGAAAGCTAAACAGACGGACCGGTCGGATCATCTTCGGTTGTTTAAAAACCGGTCGGTTCCCGGGAAGAGTTCGGGTGGGCCGGTTCCGGAGCCCCGGTCTCCGAGAGTTTCGTGTATGGGACGGGTCGGGTCGATGAGGGGTCGGGCTAGACGGACCGGATTTTGGAAGAAAGTTAAGACGGCTTTCTTGAACCGGGTCCGGACGAATAAGGTTCGTTGAACCGGTTTGGTGGTGACTGCGATGGTAATTTATTAGAACACGTTTTTTATTTTTTATTTATTTTTATATTTTAAAGTATTTAATATTGTTTGTGTATTTTTGTTTGGTAGTGTACATGTCATATATTCCATTTGTATTTTTTAATTTTGTTTTGGTTGATTAAGTTGTAAAAAGTTGAAGAGAAAATTTGTATTTTTGATTTAATAATTATTTTTAATTAATGTCATTGTCAATGTGTTGTTTTTGGTGATTATGCTTAATAATTTAAGGTTGGTAATGGTCGAATGCTGTTTCTTTAATTTTTATTTTTTTATAAATGATTTAAGTTATTTTTTTTATAGAATTTCCTATTTTGAATAGCATTTTGATAACTAAATTGGGGATTAGTTATCTTAGTTTTTGCAGAAGTCCTAATTGTTACTTAAAATTCATGACATAGATTATGGATTGTTTAGTTATATGGTTTATTAGTCAGTATTCTTTAGTTTGGTATTGAAATTAAACTGATTGACCTATTAACGTGTTCGAATTTTAGTATAACAAAAGTTAGAAAATATATACAATCTATAAGTTCAATTGTCAACCCGTTTACATGTTTAACCTGCTTATACCTTCATTACATCACTAGCTTAGAAACTTGTGTATTACACGAGTTTGATTAATTTTTTTTAATATTTTATCGTATAGATATGTTAAAATCGTAATACGCGTGTTTATAGAGAAAATTTAATAGATCTAGAAATCAATTTAAAGAAAATCAGATTATTATAACACTTATACATATATTTAGTAGTTTAGTAAGTTATAATAACTACATTATATAAGTATTTAAGATTCGTACACTAATAGTTGGCATGGATAATATTTAGAGTTACAAATCAAAAGTGTTAAGATATTTTAAAAAAAAATTATTGTTAATGTCATTGTCAATGTTGTGTTTTGGTGATTATGCTTAATAATTTATAGTTGGTAATGGTCGGATGCCATTATTTTATTTGATTTTTTAGTTAAATGATTTAAGTTAGTTGTGAATTATAAATTTGGAGGATATAAAATTTCTGTATTTTGGTGATTATGCTTAATAATTTATAATTGGTAATGGTCGGATGCCACTATTTTATTTGATTTTTTAGTTAAATGATTTAAGTTAGTTGTGAATTATAAATTTGGAGGATATAAAATTTCTAACGTGGGATAGCATTCAAAATTTCAAATAACTAGATTGGGGATTACTGATATTAGTTTCTGCAGAAGTCCTAATTGTTGCATAACATTCATGACATATATTTTGGATTGTTTAGCTATGTATATATGTGGTTTATTAGTTCGTATTCGTTTGGCTCATATGTCTAATTTGTTTAAAAATGAGTGGTGTTTGGATTGTATTGAAATTTAATTGTTGTGATCTATCAGCCCGTTTGAAATTTAGTATGCAAAGATAGAAAATAAATAATTTATAAGTTCAATTGTCAACCTGTTTACAACATGTTTAACCCGCATATACATTTATTATAACACGAAGTTAGAAACTTGTGTATTATACGAGTTGAATAAATTTTTTCTTAACATTTTGTAGTATAAAATATGTTAAAATCATATTACGCATGTCTATAAAGAAAATTAAGTAAATCTTGGAATTGAATGTCTATAAAGAAATTTCAGTAAATCTTGGAATTGAATTTAAAAATTCATATTGTTAGAACAGTTATACATATTTAGTAGTTTAATAAGTTATAATAACTACATTATATAAGTATTTAGGATTTATAAACTAATCATTGACATGGATAATATTTAAAGTTACAAATCAAATATTAAAGTGTTAAAATCTTTAAAAAGTAATTTTACCATATCTTGAAAAAAAAGTTGAAAGATTTTTTTTAATATTTTTTAAACAACAATTACTAAGTCTATTACCTAGAATCATTTCCCTCGGAAAAGAAGGCCTAAAAATTAGTCCAAATGAGACCTAATAATTGAGTTATATTCAGTGGCGGATCTGGAAAATCTTCGTAGTGGTAACGTTTTATAAAAAAAGTAACGAAATCAAAAAAAGATTAATTTTTTTCCAAAATTTACACTACCACCGCAGCGTCAAGCGATAGCGGAGGCTACCCATTCCCCTAAGGTAGGTCCACCCCTGGTTATATTCTCTTTTATTATAATAGATAGAAGCCAGATGATTGGATTTAAAACATTAACCACTTATTCAATTCATGAAACAATACATAAACTTAACGTACTCATTTTCAACTAATATAAGAATGGTTTTAACAATATCTCAAGAAAAACTCTACTTAAACCGATAATTCTACATATGGAAGAGAGTTGTAGGAAAATGACATTGGGCTTTTGTTTATACATATCAATAGAGCTGCACAAATCGGGTATTTTTAATAATCGGTTCCGGTTTCTCCTTTAAGGGTTAGAACCGGTTATTGCTATAACCGGTTCAAATCCGGTTCCAGTTATTTGCCCAAAAAACCATACCCCATATGCCCGGTTCTGGGTAGGGTTTGGTTCCAGTTCTTAAGAAACCTGGTATTAAAATACCTTATTTTCGTGTTTTTTATACCCTTTTTCTGAGTTTTTTAGTTCTAAATTTTCATATTTTTAATAATGTATTGTGTTTATATTACTCTTTTTTTCTCGTATTTTACTATTATTATTATTAAATTTGCATTGTATAATGTAAAAAAATTAAAACAAGCGCATTTATATAATATTTATTTGAAACAAATTGTTGCACTAGTAGTTGTACTTAATGCTTTAAGCATTGTTTATGAAGTATGGTTATGTTTTATATGGATAGAGGTTATTTGAAACAAATTGTTGCATTAGTAGTTGTACTTAATGCTTTAAGCATTGTTTATGAAATATGGTTATGTTTTATATGATAGAGGACGCATTCTGGTTCCTGTTTGCTTTAGGTGGTTTATACAAAACCTTGGACTGGTATTGATGCCCCAATGCTTCTTATCGGGGGGTTTCACTTGATGATGTGGAGGATGCATTTGTAAATGAAGCATTAGCGTAGATGACATTTAAGGGGATTGCATGTAGGGAAGTGCACCTACATACATGAGAGAGAGAAGGTAAAGGTGGGCTCTTTAAAATTTTTTTAAGATTACAAACTAAAAGTTTTTAAAGAAAAATAAAAAAAGAAATGGTGATGTGAAAGAGAGAGGATGTATGTGGGAAGAATGGATTAGAGTTAAATAGAGGAGAGAGGGTGCATGTGTAAAGAATGTGTAAAAAACTGATGTGGCAGTGATGACTAGAATGCATGTAGTAAATGCAGGTCGTTGCATCAGAGAGACTCTTGTATTTGTTCAAAACCAATAACATCCATTCCCGTAAACCACTTCATGATTCAAGATTTATGTAAATCTTCAGATTTTATCTTAAATTTTCAACCTTTTAAACCCACTGGCCGTCTTCAAAATATAAACCTGCCGTTGTTTGTATTTGATGAGTTATGACTAGTTCATGATTTTCCTTTTCCCTCTTTTGGTATTATATTTTGTTACAAGATTGATCATTTGGTATTATATTTTGTTAAGATCTCGCTTGCAAATTTACTCAGTTATAACATTGATTTGCTGTTTGTTTTTTTGGGTATAAATATTTTCATGGAAATGGGACCCTAAAGATCCAAGAACCACCGTACATGGTAGGGCTGAGTGAGGTTTTTTTAAACAAATTACGAACTTAAAAAATATAAAAAGGTAGAATATTGGTAACCGATTGGCTTCAATTCGAATCATTTAACTCAAATCTTATTTGCAGGTAACTGTATTGCTTTAAATAAGTAGATAATTGCTGTTCAAAAGAAAAAAAAAAAGTAGATAATTGGTTATTAGATTACCAAATGTATAGAAATATGAGTAGTTTTACATGTTTCTTTGAACCTTTCTGTAAAACAGTTAGTATAGATTTAGATGGGTAGGTAAGGCAATTATCAAATGAGTGCACATCAAAAGGTGAATGATAATAATGGGTTGACGTCATTGGAAACAACGTATGATAGCAAAAGAGGAGGTGCATCGCCGATGAATGAAGCGGTTCCGATATACAGTTCTGGACAGCATGTTGGTTTGGGGAAGAGCCATTGGCAAACCGGTTTCTTAATCTATTCTGTTTGGAAAGTTGCAAACATGTAGCGGTGGCAGATCGTTTGGTGGAAGAGATTAAGAGAATGGGGTCTTCAGATTTAGACCCGTTGGAAAAGGCGGCCAAATTCAGCATGTGAGGTTAGAGAGTTACAAGAGATTTCAGCGGCTCTTTCGGCTGTGAGGTTTGGATCGGGTCAAGACTACTGGGTCTGGAAGTTGAACGCCTCCGGAAGCTTTACGGTCCATAGTATGAGGCGGTTTGTGCAGAAAGTAAGGTCTTCGGATCTGGGTACAGGATTTCAGTGGAATTCGTGGGCCCCAATAAAGGTGAATTTCTTGGCTTGGCGCTTATCCTTGGATCGTATTCCGACAATGATGGCACTAGCTAGGAGACGGGTGAACTTGGAATCGACTATATGTAGATTATGCAGCGAAATGGATGAATCTACAGACCACTTATTCGTGGGCTGCGGTTTCACTCAAGTGGTCTGGGATTTTGTGGCTAGGTGGTGTAACATAAGACCCTTCTACGCGCTAGTGCAAAAACGACCTCGTAAATATGCATATGCATGTTAACGGTCCACGAAAGTGGCAGAAGGCGTATTATACGGAGATATTGACGGCAATATGGAGCATATGGAAATGCAGGAACGACGTAATTTTCAACCAGAAAGAACCAAAAACGGAAAGGTTAATCGAGGAAATAAAGACGTTGAGTTATAGTCTAAAAATCGTTGGGTCTAACATGGGGAAACTGGAGTATTTTTGATCTTTCCTGTATGGTATCTTAATTGTTTTTGGTGATGTATGTTTTGGAGATGCAACTGTCCCAGGTTAACAAACTGTTGGCCTGGGTGAGTATTAATAAAATTTGCTGTTTGTTGGCCGTTTCAAAAAAAAAAAAAAAAAAAAAAAAGAGAGAGAATAACCTACTTAAATGATAATTTATCCTTTGGAGCATTGAACTAAGAATGTTGAGTGGACTTGACCACAAAATCTAAAGGGTACACAACACAATCCAGGTCCACACCTCTTCTATCTTCGGTGGTGACCAAGGATGGGTTATCATTAATATCTTGATCCAAATTTTACTTATAGGTTTGGGCCGTTTGGCAAGTGAATTGGAGTGGATTATTTATTATATTATACGGGGGAGGACAAACAACAAAATCTAGCCGTTGAATTCACCGAAAATAGTTAACTGTTAAATTCATTGCAAATAATTTTATTAAATTTACTTCTCTATACTTTTAACTAATTGGTTATAGGGTTTAAAAGTCTTTTGATGCGAGTCGTCGTATCACTACTTGGCTGGGGTATGTTTGTCACGAATAATAATCATACATTTAGTCGATCAAGAAACGTGTTTTTGTACGTCTTATTATGTAAGCCCCAGCCGCATCGCGGCGGAACTTCCATCTAGTTAATATAAATCCAAAAGAAAGATATTAGAATCATGTATCATGATCAGGTATATCGGTTATAATCAGTTCCGGTTCCGGTTCCGGTTCTTGTCCGGTTTGGGTATTAATCGGGTATGATCGGTTCCGGTTTCGGTTCCAGGTATTGAGATTAAAATGCATACCATATCTATACCCTACGGGTAGGGTCGGTTCCGGTTTCGGGTATAGAATACCCGGGTATTAAAAAAACCGGTTCCAGGTTTTTTTACCGGGTCCGGTTCCAGTTACGGTTTTTTGTACACCTCTACATATCAAGTAGCCACACCAAGATACAGGGTATCAAACAAGAAATAAGAAAAAGAAAACAAAAACGTTACTAAAGAATCTCAATGTAACTTGTTCGAATTAGTTGCTTTAATTTATAATCGAGTTGGTATTGAGAAAGATATGTTGTTTAGTATTTTTTTTTTCTAATATGTTATCCATTTGAATGGTTGTTTGTAACACCGTATGTCATGAGTATTATTTAGCAGAAACTAATGAAACTATAGTGGTCATGCTTGCACTGAATGAGCGTCAGGGCCGGCTTGGGGATGGGTGAGCCGCACCACAACCGATGCCCATTTTTCTCGGGGCACTAATTTTTTTATACGTACTTTTTAAAAAAATGTGAAATCGAATTTTTTTACTCTCACTGAAAAAAAATCTTATAACTTATTGGGCCCTTATTCATGTTTAGCAACAAGATGCCAAACATCGCAAAAATTGAATTCCTAACCCTTAATATCATCGGAGAAAATATATGCCATGGATCGCATATGTTAAGCGACATCTCAAATCAATGCGTGTTTTGGAAACAATAATGGAGGGAAATAAATGCAAAGATCAAGACAAGGCAAAAGCCGATGTCTTCCTCCACAAACACATTGACGAGATGTTACAATTTGAATATTCAAATTGTGAGGATCCATTGGTTTTGTGGAAATATTTACAAAGCAGGTTTGATCATGAAAGGGAAGTTTTGCTTCTACTGGTAGAGATGAATAGGAGAATCTCAGGTTCCAAGATTTCAAAAAAGGTAAATGAGTACACCACTGCTTTGTTCGCTTTGATTCTATGGGTAAACTGTTAGCAAAGAAGATATGTCGAAGAAACTTTCTACACGTTTTATGCATCAAATATAAACTTGCAATAAAAATATCGGTTGCAAAAAGTTTAAAAGATATTCTGATCTAAATTTATTTCTCATCGTAGGAGAGAATAACAATGGCTATTGATGAAACATCATCAAGCTCGTCCCACAGTATCATTAGCTATTCTGGAAGCAAATGTTGTTATTAATGATGATACCAAAGACTCTATACGAAAAATGGGGACGAGGTTATGGTCGCGCCATTTTAATAAAAGTCATTTTAATGGTCGCAACCATTCTTTCAAATGAAATGATAATTACTGAGGTAATTCCCATGGTCGTGGACGTGGCTGCGGTCTTAGTCGTGAAAGAACTACCAATTACCATACTCCACAAAATAACAATTCCCACCAGTATGACAAAAGGAAAGAAGCTAGTGGGTCCAAAAACAATGGCACTTCTTGGTTCAGATGTGGAAGTGCAAACCACTAGTCAAAGGCTTGTCGTACACATTCACATCTATGTGAACTTTACCAAGTCTCTCTCAAAAGAAAAGAGAAAGAAATGAACCATGTGGATAATTTGATGATATCAACGTCGAGCTGAATGCCGCCTACTTTACCAATAACATGGAACTCTGAAACAAGTGTTGTTAGACCGTAATAATTATATGCAACAATTATGTAGTTTATATTGTTATAACTATCTTTATTATGTTTAATTAGTCTTTCTTTTCATGTAACGCTCTCAACTAATAAGTAAACTTATTATTGAAAAATTCATAACGTCTTCGTTATACACTTATTATTATTTTTCTTTATTTTACAACATTAAAATGAATACCATTAGAGCACAAGATCAAACAAATGATGCAAATATGTGTATAGTGGATAGTTGAGCCAGACACGCACTATACTTAAATCTAAAAAAAATTATGAGTTGAAACCAACAAAAGAAACTGTTGATACAATATCGGGTCCTGCAGACTTGATAAAAGGGGTGGGAAAAGCTAATTTAATATTACCAAATGTAAAGTTCTTAATAGAAAATGTTTTATTTTCCCCAAAATCAACGTTTCAGAAACATATATCATATTGTATCATATTGGATATGATATTCAGTCAAGGATTGTTGATAACAAAAAAAAAACATTTGCACATCACGAGCAAATATCACATATTTGAAAAATTGCCAATGCTCCACATTGGTTGGCATTATACACACATTAATGTGCCTGAATCACATACGACATTAAAGGAAAGTTTTTTTGTGATCACGAGACATCTAACTTATGGCATGATAAGTTAGGTCATCCAGGATCTACGATGATGAAAAGAATAACTGAAAACACACATGGACATCCATTGAAATATCAAAAGATCCCACAACCGGATAAAATGCCCCTTTGCACATCTTGCTTGCTTAGAAAACTAATTATAAGGCCTTTGTCCTTAAAAGTTGTAAAGGAATCACCGATGTTTCTTGAAAGAATTTAAGGTGATATATGTGGACCATTTCATCCATGTGGACCGTTTAGATATTTTATGGTCTTGACAGACGCATCCAGCAAATGGTCTCATGTCTCTTTATTATCAACTTGTAATACTACCTTAGCAAAATTTGTTGCTATCATCAAAGCTCATGACATTTATTATATGTTTCATATTCATTAATACAACTTAATGGAAACTTACAATAAATGATACAACATGTTCTAACTATCAGTCTAAGCTTCTTGGTTCTCTTCTAAGGCATATCCTATGTTTTCCTTGCTTCAACCTGTCCACCTGTATCATGTGTAAAAAGGTTTTTGGATCAACATAATGTTGGCGAGTGAATCCTATGGAAAAACATTTGAACAAGTTTATCCAATTGATTATAAATAATGTGCATACCACATATGAGTAAATGTAGATGTAAATTTATTCACACAACACATAATATTGAATATTGAACATACAAACACCAAATGATTGTTTTGAGGCACGCGTTGTTCGACTCGTCTCCCACGAGGAACTGATGGGCCTAATGAATGAGTTTTGAGGCACGCGTTGTTCTTACGAACTGATGGGCCTAATGTATGAGTTTTGAGGCACGCGTTGTTCTCGTCTCCCACGAGGAACTGATGGGCCTAATAAATGAGTTTTGAGGCACGCGTTGTTCTTACGAACTGATGGGCCTAATGTATGAGTTTTGAGGCACGCGTTGTTCTCGTCTCACACGAGGAACTGATGGGCCTAATAAATGAGTTTTAAGGCACGCGTTGTTCTCGTCTCCCACGAAGAACTGATGGGCCTAAATAATTTGCATACAACTTTGACAATATGTAATATATCACAACCAATAATAGTTACATTCTAGTTTAGTTCATATAATGGTATAGCACAAATTTGCATAAGAGAATTAGTTTAAACGACACATGATACACCCCAAAACATGAATAAAAAGGGGAGTTTGTAAGAATTCACTCACATTGGGTGCGTTCGGTTGATGACGTTGATTGCACGCGAAGTGGTTTTAACCACAAGTGAGATTAAACCTAGATAAATCGCATTACGGTTTGGTAAGTAAACGGGTTTTATTAATCTATTTTAGTAGGTTTGTTGGGTGTATTTTTGTGAGTTTGAGGCTATTTTCTAACCTTAAAAATGTTATTTTTAAGTATTTATAATTGATTTTTAATTAAAATAATTAAATAAAAATAATAAAAAAAATATTTTATTTTTGCTACAGTTGACTTTTGACCGTTGACTTTGACTAACGTTGACCGGTTCGTAGGCATATTGTTGTGCGCCGGGTGAGGCTCGAACCCGAGACCTCCCGTACGCGTGCACGCAGCTCTACCAACTGAGCTACGTGTCTAACCCGTCATATATCCGATTTTAATTACATATATACCTTAATTAGAATTTAAACAGAAATCCCTTTATTTAAAAATGGATTAAATCCGGCGAACCGGTGCGCTCCACAGGTCTCGAACCCGGGACCTGTGGGTTAACGGACACACACTCCACCACTGGACTGTGTGTCTCACTTGGTTATAAACTCAGTTATCAATATATTTAACATATACTTAAATCAACCCAGTTCAGTTTGCTGAAAAAAAGAACTTTATCAAGGCGGCGTATGAGGGGCAATACTCGAACTCGTGACCTTAGCGTTAAAAGTGCACACAGTCCACCGCTGGACTGTGTGTCTAACCCGGTAAATAACTTGATTTTAATTATACTTAACCATTACCGAAATGTCGTCTTCTTCACTGTTTTTAACCGGAAGTGACGACTGACTGGTTCGAAAAGTTGATTCATGTTCCTTTAGCGTTTAATGATCAATTACAGACGAGATAAAAGTAAAAAGGAAAGGAATTAGGTGTGAAAAGTACCGACTGGTTTTACTCTGTTTTCCGGCAGAACTCCGGCGACACAAATCTTTTTCCGGCGACAAGTATCTTGCAGCAGAGAGTCTTCCGAAGGCTTGCAAAGGGTGTGGGTGATTTCGGTAAGAGTTTAGGGGGTTCAGTAAAGCTCGGAGACTAATAATACGGTTTTCCGGCGATGTATCAAGTATTTCCGGCGAGTGATTTTTCGCCGAGAAAAGGTGCGATTTGAGTGTGAAAGGTTTCTGGCGAGTTGTGGGTGTATTTATAGGGTAGTATTGAGATGAATGGGGTCTGAATTCGGTCTATATTCGTAGTCAGCCGTTCTCCGGCGGTTATGGCTGATGTCGCGGGTTCAGACGTCGGTTATAACCGTCGTAATAGTTAAGTCATCGGTTAAATTGGGCGAAAACGTAATTAAACGGCGAAGTCGTCGGGATTTCCGACGACTGCTAATTGGGCGGTAATTGACGAATTAAACTTCGGAACTTGAATACTTGAATTAAATGTTTCCTGATATTACCATAAAATCAAAGCGGCGGAGCGGTTGTTTGGCTGAGGGATAAGTCATTGGTTTGAACCGGTACAGACCCGAGTTCGAAACCCGGCATGGGTAAAACATTTTTATTTTGTTATTTTTATCAGTTTTTCAGAAACTAAATATATATCCCCGCATAATAATTGATTACGGATCGTTTAAAATTATTTTGGGCATTTAATTCGCAACTAAAATTTTAACTGACTGTTCGGTTGATAAACGGAGCGGGTTTGGTAAATCCGTTTTTGATGGATGTTACAATTACGAGCACATTTTCTTGATTATACTGTTAAAAGGGTGAGACTTGATAATGTTGGTTAATCTATGTCACATGTTTTTAATGATTATTTCATGTCTGTGGGAATTGTTGTCGAACACCCTTTTGCTCATGTATACACACAAAATGGCTTAGCAAAATCATTAATCAAACGTCTACAACTAATAGTAAGACCATTAATAATGAGAACAAAACTTCTTGTGTATGTTTGGGGCCATGCAATTTTACATGTTGGATCATTGGTTTGTGTGAGACCAAGTGCAAATCATAGATACTCCCCCTACAACTTGTTGCTGGTTATGAACCAAACATTTCTCACCTTAGAATTTTTAGACGTGCAATGTATGTTCCCATCACCACCACAAACACATATAGGACCTCAAAGAAGGTTGATAATATATGCTGGATACGAAACAACCTCCATTATACAACTTGAATCTTTAACATGTGATGTACTTACAAGACGTTTTAATGATTGTCGCTTTGAGGCAATGTTCCTAGCATTAGGGGGATAAAAAAACAAGAAAATGATGTCTTATGGTTTGTGCCTCCATTATCCCATCTTGATCCTAGGACAAAACAAAGTGAGAAATATGTTTAAAAGATACTACACCTACAAGAAATTGCAAATCAATTGCCTGATACTTTTACTGATACAAATAGAGTTACTAAATCTCATATACCAGCTGCTAATGCTCCAACTCGAGTTGAGATCCCAAGTAAGGCAATTGATAATAAGGTGACTCATGAATCTCATAATTGTTTGAAACGTGGAAGGCCAGTTGGTTCGAAGGACAAAAATCCTCGAAAAAGAAAAACATTTGAAAAGGAAATTGACCATAAAGATAATGATCTTAATGAGACACTGTATTTCAGAACCTCTCGTGAGGAAGATATAGATGATACTAATAAAGATATGTCAATCAACTATGGTCATACACATATCTTATGGAACCGATATAAAATGTGAAATATTGATGATATATTTTCTTATTCTATAGCAAGTGCCATTATGGATGGAGATGATGACCCTGAGCCAAAATATGTTAATGATTGTCAAAACAGACATGACTGAGATATATGGAAAAGCGCTATGCAAGCTAAATTAGATTCACTTAACACACAGAAGGTTTTTGGATCTATTGCTATTAGACCTAAGGTCGTAAAGCCTATAGGGTATAAATGGGTTTTTGTAAGAAAACGAAATGAGAAAAAATGAAGTTACAAGATATAAAGCTATACTTGTAGCTCAAGGTTTTTCACAAAGGCCAGAGATGAAGAAAAATATTCTCCCGTTGTGGATACAATAACCTTAAGATATTTAATCAACTTAGCATTTTCTAAAACTTTAGAAATGCGTCTTATGGATGTTGTTACAGCTTAATTTTATGGATTAAGTTCAAAAAACCTAAAGAATTGTAGTTAAGCAAATTATAAAGATCTTATATGGGTTGAAACAATATGTAAGGGTGTGGTACAATCGTTTGAGTGAGTATTTATTTTATAGGTATACATATAATCTTATATTGGGATAGGGGAAGTCGGAAGGTTCATTTGAGAAGAAAATTCCATTGAGAAGAAAAAGAACAAAAATGTACAATTGTAAAATATTAAATAGTTTTTTTTTCTCATCTCGTTTATTATTATGTTTGACTAGTTAATTAGTCATAAAGACTATTATCTTCCACACAAAACTTTTTTTGCCTACACATATCAAAAGTTATCCGACACATTTCAAAATTTATACTACACATATTGAAATTTATCCTACACAACTCGTAAGTTTCCTACACACCTCGTATTTATCCTACACTATAAATGAATTTTTATTTTTATATTTTTGAGAAAAATATATATCTTAAAAATAAATTATAAATTTAATATAGTTAGTTATTAAAGATGAAACTACCAATTAATGATGTATGTAAGTTTACCAATATACCCTTATAGTTACATTAAGTAGAAATATTAAATGAAGTTTAATGAAGCATTCCTATTGGTTGAAATTTCTTCTTTCAAAGAATTTATTCTCATTTGAATCATCCACTATTGGGATATGTGATCATATTTGTATATGTTGATGATCTAAATATAGTTGGGATGAATAAAGAAATCATAAAGCAATTGTTCTTTTAAATAAATAATTCGAAATTAAAGACCTTGGAAAACCAAATATTGTCTTGGTTTACAGATTGAACACATGAGAACATAATACTTGTGCATTAAACGAATTGTACTAAAAATCTCTTAAAACGTTTCAATATGGACAAGGAAAATCCTTTAAGTACTCAAATGCTCGTTAGATAACTTAGTATCGGAAATGATCCATTTCGTCCTTGTGAGGACAATGAAGAAGTTTTGGTCCAGAGGTACCACACCTTAGTGCAATTGAAACAATTATGTATCTTATGAACTGTATGAGACCTGGCATTTCTTTTGCAATTAATTGATTAGCAAGAACAAAAGACACTGGAATAGGACTGGACATTTTTTCGATATCTTCAAGGTATTGTTGATTTAGGCTTGTTTTATCTTAACAATTCAAAAGAATGGTTAGTTGGTTATGCAGATGCATGTTATTTATCTGATTCCCATAAAGAAAAATCTCAAACTAAATATGTATTTATGAATGGAGGAAGCGCGATTTCATGACGTTCTAAAAAACAAATACTTGTCGCAACATCCTCAAACCATGTTGAAGTCATTACACTACCTGAAGCTTCAAGAGAACGTGTATGGCTAAGATCTATGTCACAACACATTGACTTCTTGCGGGCTATAGAAAGATCGAAGTCCAACTCCTATCCACGAAGATAATGCAACTTGTGTCTCACAAGTGAAAGAATGGTATATTAAAAGTGACAACACAAAACATATACCGCCAAGATTATTTGTATATACTCGTGAGATATGTCCAATCCATCAACAATTTAGCTGATCTTTTCACAAAAGCACTCCTTACAACGACTTTTAGGAAACACGTTCATGATATTGGTACACGTCATGTACGGAGAATGTAATGCCTTACAAATTGCAAATTGAGGGAGAGCTACACACTACACTCTTTTTCCTTGGCTAAGGGTTTTTCTCACTGGGTTTTTCTTTAACAAGGTTTGTAACGAGGCAGCACTTCAAGATCCAAAAGTTTGCAAAATGTCATCCAAAGGGGAGTGTTATGAATATTAAAAGAATTTAATAATTTAGATCAAGTTTACCTCTGGATCTACCAAGCAAGTGGATGACCCTTTGTCAAACTTATAGATAATGTACCACACTACTTGTCCGTCAAATAGTTAAACTTGTCTATCAAATAGTTAGTCTTTTTTTGTAGTATAAATACTAGCTCAAAGTAGAAGAGAAAATACACCTCATGTACACACTTTCATAAGTTATACGTTTATCTACTTCTTAATCTTACGATCTTTTTAAAATTCTTAAGTTTTAGCACTAACTTATGTTAATTATTTTTATATCATAACAAAAACTTCTTTTTAACATTCATGTTACTAGGGTTGCGAACGAACACGAACAAGATCTTGTTCTGTTTGTTTGTTAAGAAATATATGTGTTCACGAACTATTCATGAACACTTCCTGAACGAAATTTCATGTTCGTGTTCATTTATTAAGGAGATGAACCTGTTTGTGTTTGTTTGGTAATTTTAGGCAACATACATTGATAAACACAAATGAGCACAAACAAATGTTCATAAACGAACACAACTAGAAACAAACGAACACAAACGAACGTTCAAAAACACAATATATAATACACTGACTCTTATTAAATATTTTATTTATCGAAATTTTGAAGTATTTAAAAAAATACAAAAACTAAAACAACTAATGAACTACTGAACACAAACGAACCCGTTACTGAACGTTCACGAACATAAATGAACAAACACGGCCTCTGTTCATGTTCATTCATTTGACTTAACAAACATAATTTCTTATTCATGCTTGTTTGTTTAATAAACGAACAAACACAAATGAATTTTCCACCAAACAGTTCACGAACTGTTCACCAAACGTTTGGTTCGTTTACAGTGATGCGTGTTCGTATGCAGAATATAAATGGCATTGGATGCAAAATTCGCAATAATAGACAATTTTGGGTCTTTTTCATAATGTTCCCCAACAATACAACTCTTGTTATGCTTTAAACTATTCCTTTTCTCCTTTTGGGGAAAAATACACTCGAATGAAGAAACAGCAAAAGAGTAGACCAATGGAGGAGTAAATGCTTCAAACCACACTCCACCTCATCTCCTTTCCGCCATTTTCAATCATCTCATTTTCTTCATAAATCTTCACACAGAGATTTTGATTTCAGTTAGGTTTAAATCTAGCAACAACAACAAGAAGAAGAAGATTAACGAGGAGATCTGCGTAGAAAACGTACGGTTCGGCGCATTATTCATCCGGATTTAGGTATAATTCACGATTCATTAGTGTCTGAATTGCAATAAGTTTGTTTTAGTGTTTATATACATGTAATGGTGGAATAAGCCGTCTAGTTTGAATGATTTGTTTGCTGTTAATGTGTTGAATTAGGTCTAAGGATCCTAAATTGAAACTGCACTTAGTTTTCGATGTTAAACCTAGTAGTTTTGAAGTGCAAATTTGATCAGGATTGTAGCTGTTAGTAGTTTTCAAGTTGAGAAGTAAGTGTATTGTAACTTTGAATTTTGTTAAAGTAATTTGTAGTTGAAATCGAAACTGCTAGTTGACATTTGGTGGAACATTTAGGTGAAGTTTATGATTCGTTACTGTTAGAATTGCGTAAGCTTGTTTTAGTGTATATAAACATGTAATGGTAAAATAACTCACCGGAAATAGCATCTAACGAGGCTACAATGTCGTGTTTGAATGATTTGTCTGTTCTTAATGTGTTGAATTAGGTCTAATAAGGATCCTAAATTGAAATTGCACTTAGTTTTTCGATGTTAAACCTAGTAGTTTTGAAGTGCAAATTTGATCAGAATTGCAGCTGTTAGTAGTTTTTAAGTTGAGAATCAAGTAAATTGTAACTTCAAATTTTTTTAAGTAATTTGTAGTTGAAATAGAAACCGCTAGTTGACATTTGGTGGAACATTTAGGTATAGTTTATGATTCGTTACCGTTAGAATTGCATAAGCTTGTTTTAGTGTATATAAACATGTAATGGTAAAATAACTCACCGGAAATAGCATCTAACAAGGCTACAATGTCGTGTTTGAATGATTTGTCTGTTCTTAATGTGTTGAATTAGGTCTAATAAGGATCCTACATTGAAACTGCACTTAGTTTTCGATGTTAAACCTAGTAGTTTTGAAGTGCAAATTTGATATTGCAGCTGTTAGTAGTTTTTAAGTTGAGAAGTAAGTGTCTTGTAACTTTGAATTTTGTTTAAGTAATTTGTAGTTGAAAATTGAAATCGTAAATGCTAGTTGACAAGCAGGTGAAGGTAAAGTTCATGATTCGTTACTGTTAGAATTGCATAAGCTTGTTTTAGTGTATATAAACTTGTAATGGTGGATTAACTCACCGGAAATGGCATCTAACAAGGCTACAATGTCGCGTTTGGATGATTTATTTGTTTATGATGTATTGCATTACTTATAACTTTATAAGGATCTTAAAGTGGAACTGCACTTAGTTTTGGATGATAAACCTATTTGTTTTGAAGTGCAAATTTAGTCGGATTTGATAAGAATTGCAGCATTTGTTATCAACATTGAGGCAGTTAGTAGTTTTTAAGTTGAGAAGTAAGTGTGGAATTTAAAGATGAATTGTAGCCTTGAATTTTTTGAAAGTAATTTGTAGTTGAAATCGAAATTGCTAGTTGACATTTGGTGAAACATTTAGGTATGATTCGTTACTGTTTGAGTTGCATAAGTTTGTTTTAGTGCATATAAACATGTAATGGTGGATTAACTCACCGGAAATGGCATCTAACGAGGCTACCATGTGGCGTTCGAATGATCTGTTTGTTCCTATTGTATTGAATTATTTATAATGATAGTTGACATTTGTTGAAACATTTAGGTAAATTCATGATTGCTTATTATTCGAACTGCACTTCTTTTTCGGTGCCCGAACTAGTAATTTAAAGGTAAATTTAATCGGATGTTGAATTCTGTTTGCAGCATTCGTTATCAGCATCAATGTAGTTAGTAGTTTTGATGTTGAGATTTGTGAAGTGTGAAATTTAAAGACAAATTGTAGCTTCTAATTTTTTAAGTAATTTACTGTTGAAACTGAATCTGCGAGTTGACATTTGGTGAAACCTGGATTTGAGTTTGAAAAGGTCTTGCTTAAGTTAAAGAATTGCTAATTCCGGCATTGTCAAGTTATATTTGTTCTTAGGGGTTGTTATTGTTGTTGTTGTTATTATAATAATAATAATAATATTAGCAGTAATAGTCTAGTTCAACTATGGCAGTTCAAATATGGGAGATTCAAGCTCGGCCAACTTGTTATTTGACTATCTAAAGAGTACTAAGTTTTCTAAAGCCGATTTGAACGGGCTTATGCAAGATCTTAAGCTTGAACAACAAAAGATTTCTCAAACGAGCAATGAAGCATCGAAAGAAGAATTTATCGTGAAGGAAATGGAATATGGAGCTGTAAGAAACGAATCATCTAATAAATGGAAAAACACTGCCTTTGTTAAAGAGCAAAATGGAGCCGGTGAGCCAATTGGAACAAAAAAGTTTAGTTCCAGTAACGGGTCTGTTGATCTTTACCAGAATGATGTTGCCGTTAAAGCAGACGATGTGAAAGAGTGTCAAGTATTTACTCAATCAAAGATCCATACATCTGACTTATATCCTAGGTTGCCACCTGTTAAACTTAAGTCAGATGACAAACACTCTAGTATAGCTTGGGAGGAGAAATATCAACGTGATGGGCCGGGTTCGAAGACGTTTAACGTTGACAGTACGTATCTTATCGGATCATTTCTTGATGTTCCTATTGGCCAAGAAATAAGCTCTTCAGGTCAGTGGTATTTACTTATATTCATAGTTGTCAATAGCGACTATTTGAGTTAGAGCGACTGATAGTGTAAATAGCGACAGTTATTTTTTTGTTTTGATGTAAATAGCAATTAGATATAGCTATAGAATAGCTGGTTTATGGTATTTTGTTAAATATACGTGTAAATAGCATATGTACTAGGGGTTTTTTGATATAATATACATATAAAAATTGTCAAAATTCTTTTTCTAGTGTATCACTTTTTATAAAATAGAGGTCGATATTTGTCGCTATTCGCTATGTAGCATGTAGGTCCCTTGTCGCTATTAACAACGATGCTTATATTTATATCATCTAGGAATTCTTAGAACATATAGTGACTAAATTATACATATTCCACCCATAGGGCTGCAAACGAATCGGACGTTCAGCGAACAGTTCGTGAACCGTTCGACGGGGAGCTCGTTTGTGTTCGTTTGTTTAATAAATGAACGAACATGAACGAGAAATTCCGTTCGTTTAGTTAGATGAATGAACATGATCAGAGGCCGCGTTCGTTCATTTATGTTCGTGAACATTCGGTAACATGTTTGTTTATGTTTAATAGTTCATTAGTGTTTTAGTTTTATATTTTATTTAAACACTTCAAAATTTCGACATTAAAAATATTTAATAAGTATCATTGTACTATATATCTTGTTCATGAACGCTTATTTGTATTTGTTTGTCTTCATTTGCGTTCATGAACATTAGTTTGTGTTCATGAATGTTCATTTGCGTTCGTTACCTAAAATTAACAAACGAACACGAAAACGTTCATTTATTTAACGAACGAACATGAACAGATAATCTCGTTCAGTAAGTGTTCATGAACAGTTTGTGTACACGTATATCACCTTAACAAACGAATACAAACAAGGTCTTGTTCGTTCGGTTGGTTTGCAGCCCTGTCGACCCATACTCATCTTTTACTTACATTTTTATGTGTATACACAATATCACGATTATAGCCATTGCTAATGTTCTTACTATCTACTCCTTGATGATTTAGGTGGAAAAAGGGTCGCAGGAGGCAATTGGTTCTCTGTAAGTCAGGGAATAACCGAGGACACTTCTGATCTAGTATCCGGATTTGCAACAATTTGCGACGGTTTGAGTGAATACGTTGATTATCCAAATGATTACTGGGACTCTGATGAATATGATGACGACGATGATGTCGGTTATATGAGACAACCCATTGAGGATGAAACCTGGTTTCTGGCTCATGAAATTGACTACCCAAGTGATAACGAAAAGAAAACCGACACGCAAGAAAATATCCTTGAAAAAAACGACGACGATGATGATCTTTCGTATCTTTCGTTTGCAGAAGAACCCATGTGGAAGGGGGTAGGTGGGGCCCATTTGGATGATATTTGTATAGATGAGGATCAACATGGTTCGGTTAGATCTATTGGTGTGGGGATCAACAGTGATGTGGCGGATTTCGGTAGCGAGAGGGAGTTAGATGCTATTTCATCACATGATTCCGAGAAGAAATATATCGACCCAAAAACGAAAGTTGAAACTAGAAAAGCAACAGCCACATGTTCAGGTAAGTTGATGAAAAATGTGACCGATAATGGATTTTCTTTTCCACCTCCTAGAGCTGGTCAACTGTTGACCGGTCTTGATAAAGGTTACAATCGTGTTGTAAGTGAGGAAAATGACGATCTGATCCCTCCATGGAGACAAAAAAGTAGTAGCTCATCACCTGTTAAAAGTTCAAAGGATGAAGATGTGGATGGTGTAGGTACAGCAGATTCCAGCCCTTCTACATTTTCGAATTATGGTTATACTGAACGGGCCCACCAGGTGGACCAGAAAGTTGGTGGTTTAAGAGAAGAACCGGGGGGTTCACTGGAGGATGAAGAGGCTGCTGCTGTTCAAGAGCAAATGAACGAGATAAAGGCTCAAGAAGAGGAATATGAAACCTTTGATCTTAAAATTGTGCACAGAAAAAAGAGGTATGTCTTTTGATCTCACTAATCAATCCGATAAAACACACACACACACATATATATATAGAGAGAGAGTTTAAAATACAAATGTGTTTTATTGTGCGAAGGTACGCAGCAACCAAATTGCTCCGCGTAGAATTCAGCCATGAGTAATTTGAATTTTTGTACATGCGTATTTTGAATTTTCAGCCATGCGTAATTTGAGTTTAAGCCATGTGTGAGTTTTCATTTTTGATGGCATGCGTGATTTGATTTTTGTGACATGCGTAATTTGAAACTTTAATTTCGAATTTGGTTTTCGTACGCTTCGCACGTTAAGGGGCTATTGTATGATAACCAACCCCATATATATATGTGTGTGTGTGTGTGTGTGTGTCTAGCTGTAAATTAATAAATTAATAATATAATTAAAACCTAATTCGAACCAGAAAGCGACCAATAAACATGCGTCATGCTATTGCGTTTGCGTGAATACGGGAAGAATAGCTACTAAAATGATGTGGATGAGTAAGCTTGCTTATTTATCTGCTATACATAAACTTTGTTTATTAGCCACCATAGTAATCCTCACTCTTTTAATCTGTTCTTAAATTGACCAGAAATTTCATCAGTTGAGCCTCATGTCAATTTGAATTTTCTTCCAAACCTGAAGAAGTAGATTTGCTGAAGCCTGTTATAGTGCTCTATATACCATTAAATGTTAAACTGGTTAACATTTTTATTAATTTATTATATTTTAAGAGTAAAATGCCATTTTCGTCCTTGAGGTTTGGCCGGTTTTGTGACTTTCGTCCAAAGGTTTGTTTTTTCGTATCTGGATTCAAAAAGTTTGAAATCTTGCCATTTTCATCCGGCTTGTTAACTTCATCCATTTTCTCCATTAAGTCAGGGGTATTTCCGTCTTTTTTGCTAACTTATAGGGCAATTCGTCTTTTTCATTCTATGTAAAAAGACCAAATACCCCTGAAAAAGACCGAATTGCGCTTAAGTTAACAAAAAGGACAGAAATACCCCTGACTTAACTAAGAAAAATGGATGGAGTTAACGAGCCGGATGAAAGTGGCAAGATTTCAAATCTTTTGGATCCAGATGCGGAAAAACAAACCTTTGGACGAAAGACGCAAAACTGGCCAAACCTCAGGGACGAAAATGGCATTTTACTCATTTACTAATTTTATTCATCTATTTTGTTTCAGAACTGGCTTCGAGGAGGACAAGAATTTCAATGTTGCTATAAATTCGGTGATAGCTGGTCGCTATCATGTTACAGAATATCTTGGATCTGCTGCATTCAGCAAAGCTATTCAAGCACGTGATCTTCACACGGGCATGGATGTGTGTGTGAAAATCATTAAGAATAATAAAGATTTTTTCGATCAGAGTCTTGATGAGATAAAGCTTCTAAAATTCATCAACAAACATGATCCTAGTGACAAATATCATCTTCTCAGACTTTACGATTACTTTTATTACAGAGTAAGTAATTCCCTTCGCAAATTACCTCTTCGGTTGACTATATTTTGAACTTTCAGGCAATCTTATGTATGTCCTAAATGTTCAATTTTCATATACCTCTCACTATTTATAATTTCATGTTTATTCATTCTGTAGCAAATAAAATAAAACCAATTACTTATAAGAGCTTGTATTAACGATGAAACAAAGGGAACATTAGCCGGAGATGATTTCACGGTTACTTGTTAAAAAATTAGCCTTTTTGGTTCCGGTTGGCTATATTTAGAAATATCAAGCAAAAGAAAAGAGGCAACATCATATCTCCTAAAATTTTAAACTTTCACACATAGTCATTAATAGCGCTATAGCGAATAGTGTAGCGTAGCACTCATGTGTCGCACTGTCGCTATTTGATTTTGGCACCTCCATAGCGGGCAGATAGTGGGATTTTAGTTTTTTTTTTTTTGTAATTTTTTTTTATTACTTTTTATAGGTATAAAATAGCAGGATTTTAGGTTTTTTTTGTTAAGCATACATATAAAACAGTGTATAAAACAGCTTATTTGGATATAATATACATATAAAATATTTCTAAAATTTTCTCCTAGTGTGTCGTTAAACATAAAATAGCGCCCGCTATTTCATCGCTATCGCTACCTAGCGTATAGGTATCGTCCGCTATTCGCCATTAATAACTATGCTTTCAAACGCACACATATGTGTGTGTGTTTCTTTCTAAGTTAAATAAGATCATATAAAACACTATAAGTATAAGTTATCATTAAGTTATCACATTACCTATTACATAGTAAATATAATAAAAGCAATTATATATAAGAGCCGGTTCACTAAAAAACAGAAAAACCCATTATGCCCTACGATGAGTCTCGATAATAATGATGTTTTTCTATTCATTTTTCAGTGAACTAGATTCGTATAAGTAACCACTATGGCGCTTCCATTTATCTACTAATTAATGGATAAACAAGATAATTTTGGTGCTTTGAAAGGGTAAAAAATGAAATCATGAAATTTAGAAGGATATAAATATCAATATATGAAAATTTGAACTTTTAGAAGGATATCTATGACAAATTGACAATGACCCATGTTTAGAGCCTTTCAGTTCTAAAGCTATTTTAGTGAAAGAACTGATTGTTTCTTTCATACACGGTATGGTTTTTTGCCTTTGTGTTTTAACATATATATAATATTATCCTTGCTTATATACTTTCAGGAACATTTGTTAATCGTTTGTGAACTTCTCAAAGCAAACTTATATGAATTTCATAAGTTTAATAGAGAATCTGGAGGAGAGGTTTATTTCACCATGCCAAGATTGCAGGTATGTTGTGCCTATTCAATAGCTGGCAACTATGTAGTTAATATTACCGATATATTGTTTATCGTCCCCTGGTGAGATATCGGTGCAAAGTATTGGTACCCATATTATCTGCGATATTGACCGATTTTTCCGATATCAATACCTTTCTTCTTAGTTCTACATTCGTCTTTCTTCTTATTGCTGCTATTAGTGTTTTAAGTCTTAATTGTTAATTGTTATTGTTAACTGTTAGTGTTTTAAGTCTTAACCTGTTCCTACTTGCTTCAATTGTTAGTATTTTGTGAGTTGCAAAAGGTTAATTTGTTAAAGTTAGGAGAGTATACTGACTTGTCAGTGTTAAATTGCTATATACATACATTCTGCATGATATCAAAAGTACCGATATCCCACCGCGATTACCATACCTCAAATATCGGTCGGTCCTTGACCGATATCCAATTTTTTACCGCATAAACTACTTAGGCTGGCAAACTGGGTAACGAGTAAAAAACGGGTGGTTGGGTTGGCCCGTTAAATCGACAAATTCTTAACGAAGTGGGTCGAAAATAAAAGTTGTCACCTCTATCATATATCACATTTCTTATGAGAACAAAACTAATAAATAAACTGGTGCTGATTTCTATTTAATTATTTATGGTGCAGTCAATAACTATCCAATGCTTAGAGGCACTTGAGTTTCTGCATGGGCTTGGGCTGATACATTGTGATCTGAAACCCGAAAACATTTTGGTGAAAAGTTACAGTAGATGTGAAGTGAAGGTTATTGATCTTGGAAGTAGCTGTTTTGAAACCGATCATCTTTGCTCCTATGTTCAGTCTAGGTCATATCGCGCACCCGAGGTTATTTTAGGGCTTCCGTATGATAAAAAGATCGATATTTGGTCCCTTGGTTGCATCTTGGCTGAACTATGTACCGGAAATGTGAGTATGTCTATCATGGTCACTATAGGTGGTAAAACGGGTGGGTTGGATAATAAGTCAAATTAGGTAATTTATTGGGCTTGGGTCGAAATGGGCTGGATTGACCCAAACCCTTTTTCAAGAGTTATTGGTTTTATAATAAATAGTTGGTGTGTCATAAATAAATACTTTCAGTAATAAATAATAATATTTATAGTTTAATATTGATAGAGTAAAATGCCGTTTTCCCCAAGGTTTGGCCAGTTTTGCGACTTTCATCCAAAGGTTTGTATTTCCGCATCTAGACCCAAAATGTTTGAAATCTTGCTATTTTCATCCGGTTCGTTAACTCCATCCATTTTTCTCAGTTAACAAAAAAGACAGAAATGCCCCTGACTTAACAGAGAAAAATGGATGGAGCTAACGAGCCGGATGAAAATGACAAGATTTCAAACCTTTTGGATCCAGATGCGAAAAAACAAACCTTTGGACGAAAGTCTCAAAACCAGTCAAACCTCAGGGACGAACATGGCATTTTACTCATATTGATATATATAATTGATGTTCTATCTTCAGTAATATATATAATTTTAAATTAAGAGGTTATATGCATTTTAGTTATTACACTTTTAGAGACTTTCAACCCGTTTGTCTGAATTTGTCACATCATACCTTATAAAATGTTCTCTATATTTTAAAATAAGGTTTCGCGTGTTGTAGGTTCTCTTTCAGAACGATTCTCCGGCTACTTTACTCGCGCGTGTGATTGGAATTATTAGTCCAATTAGCCAAGACATGCTTGCCAAAGGACGGGATACATACAAATACTTCTCCAAAAACAATATGCTTTATGAACGTAACCAGGTACACGATAATTATTTTTCATTTGTTTTTCCATTTTAAAATTGTCTCAGTTTGCCTTAAGTTAAAAGGCCAGGTTTCTTTCATTGTGTATTCGATGTTTTACGTTATTATCCGACGTGGCGATATCTTACAGTTATAATCAAAATATTGAAATAAAACAATTTAAGAGATTTTTTTGCGTTAATATGGACTGGCGACTTTCAAAGTTTTAGACACATTCCTCTTTCTTTGTTATTTTCTTGAATTTGGCTCGTTTGAGATAAAAGAACAACCCAAATCGACCCACTAATAAGTAAACGGGTCAAAATTACCAAGATTTTCTTTTCATATAATTTAACTTCTATGTTATTGAAAATAAAATTTACTGCACATTTTGTATTGTAGTTATTTTATTTAAATTTGGCTCATATTTTGTTCAGGATACAAACAGATTAGAGTACTTAATTCCCAAAAAAACGTCATTGAGGCATCGGTTACCCATGGGCGATCAAGGGTTCATAGACTTCGTTTCTCATTTGCTTGAAATCTCTCCGAAAAAACGCCCTTCAGCCACCGAAGCTTTGAGACACCCGTGGTTATCATACCCCTATGAGCCAATCTCATCATGAAGTAACCAAAGACTTGGATAGTTACAAAAATACCCCTTTTGTTGTCGGGTTTTCGGGTGCTTAACGACATGTTTTGGTGGCAAGTAGTGTTTATAAGTTTGCATGACCACATGTGATGTTGAAGGACTTTGTATTTTTTGGGTTAGATATGTGATTGAAGAGAACTCTTTAAGCTTCTTGTATATATCATCATCATATACTATGTTTTAGGGGTATTTTGGTAATAGCTAGTGAAATAGCATTTTGACATAACTTTGGGCTATTTGTTGAAATTACTCGGTTTTTAAGAAGTTTTGGCTTAGAAATGGTTACTTGTGTTTAGGGTCATATGATTCTTGATGGTTCATCTTCCTTTAGTTTAGAAGAATACTTAATGGCATGGTTGTAAATGTTCCGACTAGGTGCCGATTAATCCCCGATTAGTCATTGATTAATCCCCATTAATCGCTAGTCCCCACAATTAATCGCTAGTCCCCATTACGCTGGCCGACTAGCGACTAGCAATTACTACAACACTGCTTACTGGTAATGTTATCTCTTTTCATTTTCTTGGAATATAATTTCTTTTATGTTATATCTTTTTTCCTAAAATCAATGAAGTTACTAATTAAATAAAGAGTTAATTACTGTTTTCGTCCCTGTGGTTTGTCAAAAATAACTATTTCAGTTCATTAGTTTAAAAATTGCGATTTCAGTCCTTGTGGTTTCACTTCCATAACCATTTCAGTCCACCTCGTAACTATTTCAGTCCCTGTACTTACAAAATAAATGGATTGAAGTGGTTACGAAAGTGAAACCACAGGGACTGAAATGGTTACGAAAGTGAAACTACAGGGACTGAAATCGCAATTTTTAAAGTAATGAACTGAAATAGTGATTTTTGACAAACCACAGGGACGAAAATAGTAATTAACTCTTAAATAAACTATATATGTTCTAAACATTTTAATTTAATTTATGATTGTAGCTTTAAGGTTAGTCTCATTCTGTGTTTTTGTTGAATGTGAAATACCATAACGCCAAATAGCAACAGTCCAAAGAGTTGAAACAGAAATCGATCAATTTTTGTTGAAAAGAGAATTGAGAAACGAAAAACAAAATTATAATCGACTAAATTCTTCTTCACTTTAAAAAATCTCTTCAAACTGCTTACACATGGGGTCGAGGTTGGGTTCAACGGTAAAAAATCTCTTCAGTAATACCTACAAGCTGCTATCGCCTATCAAAGCCCTTATAAACCCAACTAGCTCAGACGCAAATGTGTAACACATTTAAACACTGCAAAAAATTTGGACCTGGCAATGAATGTAGCCGTTCAAAAAGTATAAAGAAAAAAAAGGCTAAAAGTACTTGTCTTTTTTAGAAACGAGTCGAGCCCGAACTCGACCAAGCTCGAGCTCGATTAACTAAAGAGAGCTCGAGCTTGGCTTGTTGGTAGTTTCTCAAGCCCGAGCTCAGCTCGTAAACAAGTTTAAATAAGCTCGACTCGACTCGGTTACTAGACAAGCTTCACATGCCAGACTCGAGCTCGGGCTCGGTAAATAAATGAACTTTATTTTAGTCTCAAGCTCGGCTCGTTTTGAGCCTTTTCTTGAGCCGATCTCGAGCAGCTCAGCTCGTTTGCACCCTAGGTTTGGGTCAAACGTGTCTTTTATTTTTTGTATTTTTTTCTTTAATAAATATATTTCCGGCAATGTTTTATCTCACCCTAAATTATCTAATATTAAATACTAGTAGTAAGACTCGTGTGAACACACGGGTAGGTTTAATAACGATCGCAATCAAATACTAAAAAACAGATTATAATATATCATTTAAATTGTTTGCGTTTAGTAATATATCTTTATAAAACAATGTTAAAGACAGTATGTGTTAGGACATAAAGTTATAATTACTATGTTACGAAAAAATTATTAGTTCAGGTTTGATATAGAAATAAGCTTAGTAATTGATAATATGTTGTCTAAAACTGAAAGCATGACCTAATTTTATGTTGTCTAATAATTAAAACATGACCTAAATTTTTTTTGAAACATTGTTAGTATACAATTCAGTAAAGGCCCAATGTTATTGTACAATTCAGCATCACCTAGTTAAATGGACTATTCAATTTGGGGTTTAAATAACCAAATGTAAAATATGATGTGAACTATAATGATATAAGTTTTTGTCTACGTTTGTTATAACTATGGACGTGTTGCGGTTAGTGTTATAACTACAATGATATAAGTTTTGTCTACGTTTATATGTAAAATATGATGTGAAATTATTCAATGAATTCACATTCGCATTATACTTAAGAATACATTAAACTTGTCAACTGATTAAGTTTAGACACAATAGAAGCATAACGAACCCACAAAACATGTTTAATTTCACTAACATAGAAAACGCATCAATTAAAAATATATTACCCAATACATCATTTAGTTCGAAACCAATATATTTCAAACAAACATAGTTCCAAACCATATAAGCACTTCACTCGTTACGACTTGGACGATAAAATAAAAATATTATATTGGCTGATAATGATTAAAGTTTCTTTTACAATTCATTTACGTCTAAATCGTTCAGATTATCTTCATCTTTCATGGCTTCAGCTGAATCCTATATTTGTCCAACTCTCTAAAAAGAGGAACCAAACGCCAATTCAGTTATTCCCATCACAACCATGTGTGGGTGATTTCAAATTAAATCACATTGAGACATGCAGTCCTTGAAAAAAAAACATAAAATGTTAACTGCAACTCAACTCTCTAAAATAACTTTCAACCCATCAAACTTTCTTGACCCATTGAAAAAAAGATGCATATAATTACTCTCAATAGCACGCAAAGAAGACAAGGATTACTTGTAAGTATATAGAGACAATGGCATATGTATTCCTATCAAAAAACATTTTTAATATTCATACATCTATGTTCATTAAACTTTAACTAACGAAAGTAAAAAAGCAAACCTGTAGTAGCAGCGGCAACAGAGGCAACGGCAACAGCAACAGCAACATCCAAATACCGCGTTATACAAATCAAGAAACAAACTTTCACTTCAAAATGCAAAACAGGTAGTTGGAAGCGAACATATCTAAGCTAGATTTAGAAGTATAGAAATGGATTGGTAAACTGAGTAACTTACGAGATATCTGCATAGCTCCTCACATTTGTGATAATGATTTGTTCAATTCCACGAAAGAATTGGCTGTTGTAGGACGATTCCTTCCACTTTACATGGTGCGAGTTTAATCAAGGTACTACATCATTATTTAAAATCCATGTATTATTTATAAGGCGGCAAACCTAAATATACGGAAAGTAAACATCTTTTAATTTGCATTTAAGCGCCCTTATGTTAGTGCTTCTCATTTCCAGCTAAAAAATCTCAACCTGTTCAGATTGAGATTTTTGAGCTGCAGATGAGAAGCACTAACATAAGGCGGCTTAAATGCAAATTAAAGGATGTTTACCTCTCATATATTTAGGTTTGCTGGCTTATATATAATGCAGTAGTATTAAATAATGATGTAGTACCTTGAAACAACCTACGATATTAAACTGCTACCGAGCGATAACACAAGCGCGTTATTAGTGGGGTCTCGAAGACCAACACAAGTCTACATCATATAGTATAATACTGAAACATCAAAGGAAAGATTATGAGTTAAATAGGTATTCTATCATATAATGCTTTTCTAATATAGTGTTAAATAGTTATAAACACACAACGGTGCATATACAAGCGCTAATGAAAAGATGTATACCGAAGTTTGGTTTTATTATTGAAATGAAATACTTTTGCATCTTCCAAATTAAGCTCTTTATGGCTGATGAGTTGCTTTTAGATTGCTCCTGTAATTTCCTGAGTGACACCGTTGAAGCGTATCGACTCTGTTCAGTGCTGTCGCTTCCACTTTTATCAATACGTCATCATCTTTCACCCCTGGATCTACTACTTCTTCCAGTTTTAGAACTTCACACACCCTTTTGACTCAACTTCTTCCAACATTTCATGCAAATAATTAAGCAACTATAACCGACAAATCTGGCCTGAATAATCTCTAATACAAACCTGCAACTGATAAATAAACTATTTAGATAAGATAGGTCTCTATAACAAATAATACGCCAGTTATCAGTTTAAACACTCATAATAAAACCAACTCAGATCCACCTTTACAAAGTACCAGTCCTTCAGATATAGATTTCCATGTGATTAAAATTTATACATGGGATACCAATAAGCTCATTAAAATTATTCTTTGCCATATTAATGAAATTGTACTAAGTAAACATAAAAAATAAGAATATGTATAGGCATATAAGATACTTATACTACACTATACGATAGGATATGATACAATACGATATGATACGGTACAATACGATAGGATATGATATAACACATGTATAGGCCTATAGGTCTTGTATAGGCTTGTATAGAACTATAGATGTAGTGTCTAGGAACATACAAGACTTATAGTACACTATACGATACGATACTATACGATATGATATAACACCCGTATAAACATATAGGTATAGCATACGTCTCATATAGTATAGGCCTATACGACACCTAAACTAGACATATGATCCTATGCGTGACCTATACTACACCTATAGGCTTACGTGGGACCTATACTACATCCATAGGCCTACGTGGGACCTATACTACATCCATAGGCCTATACGAGACCTATAAGCCTATACGAAACCTATACAAGACTTATACTACACCATATAATAAGATACTATACGATACTAAACCTATAGGCCTATACAAGACCATACTACACGTATATGTCTATACATGACTTATACTACACTATACGATACAATATTATATTACACGAATAGGCCTATACGAGATTTATATTACACTATATAATGATACTCCATCCATAGGCCTATAGGAGACATATATTATATACTATACGATTGAATACCTAACAATGGTAAAAGGATACAATATTATATTACACGTATAGGCCTTATACGAGATTTATACTACACTATATGATACGATACTCTATCCATAGGCCTATACGAGACCTGTATTATATACTATATGATAGAATACCTAAAGTTTTTACTACATTATATGATACGAAAGGATACAATATTATATTACACACCTATAGGCCTTATACAAGATTTATACTACACTATATGATACGATACCACATCCATAGGCGTATACGAGACCTATATTATACGTACTATACGATAAAATACTTAACAATGTTTTTTTATTTATTTATTTTTTTTAAATTACTTATTATAAAAGTTTGTTACAACAATAAACAATGTATCACAATGTTTCTTAAAAAAAGACCCTTTATATACGCTGGAGGTCTATACGCAACATATATAAAGGGACAAAACACATCATATCAGAGATTCTCTTGGAATTTGAAAAAGGTAGCTATACGCTGCGTATAGACCTATACGCAACGTAGGTAAACCCTAAAGTGTGCAAATAGGCAGGGTTGGTGTGCATATAGTTTAAGCCTTATTATTTAGGTTTTTGTTGTTAACCGATAATATCCTTGAGATATTATTTGAATTTGTATATATATTGTGTTTAATTTGTTAATATCTTCTGTGAACATGTTTTCTGTATATCTCGTAGGTTAGTTAGGATTTGTTTGACTTTTCATATTTCACTAGAACGATGTCCGCACGATATGCCTGGAGAGACATATCGTATTATGATACTCGCTTTTGCTAATTTTCTAATTCATATATTATTTATTGTAGCATTATTTTGCTTTTTTTATTCATATATTATTATTTATATTATAGCATTATTATGCTAGATATACATAAAAAACCAAGTAGTCGGGTAATCAACTTTATTGTGTTGTAAATAGTTCACTCGGTTCGGTTATTATCCTCAACTGAAGCCGAAACCAAAGTTATCGGTTAGCCTATTTTATTAACCAAACGGTTTTTGGTTAATCACTTCGGTTAGACTAACGGTTTTTGGTTTGGTTCATTGAATTTCAGCTAATAGCAAAACCAAACTTGGGTGAAAACTTTTGCTTAGAAATATATGAAACTGAGATATAAACACATGAAATGAAGTATAAATATATGAAGTGAAGATATAAAATACGAAATACATGAACTAGAGGTATAAAGCTATAAATATATGAAAATATAAATGATTCGGTTCGTTTAAGCTAATATTGGTTAAACAATAGTACAAAAATTGATAACCGATTTTTGGTTAATTCGGTTTTGAGCATAGTTGTTAAAAGTCATCGCCTCTTGTGCCTAGGCCCATTTTCTAAGCGAGGCGAGCAAATTGCGCCTTTAGTCGAGGCAATTGCGCTTTTATTCTCCAGGTGATGGATCAGGCACTGATTCATAGATTCCGGATACTTTCTGGCCAAGTTCTCTAAATTCCGGCAAAATTCCAGCAAGTTTCTACTTTTATCTAAAAAAACTACTTTTCTACACTAATACACTAATATTCTAGAAGTTTTGGTTCTAAATACATGATATTAGATGTTATATAATAGCTTTTGTTTATTTTTTTTTTTTTTAAGAATTGTATTATTTTTGTAATACATAATATATTTTAATTGTTTTTTTCGGTGTGCGCTTTTTTTCTCTCAGGTCGTCGCATTTTTTGCGCTTTGCGCCTAAGCCCCAAGTGAGAGATATGCGCCTTAAGTGCGCCTAGCGCCTTTAATAACTATGGATTTGAGTTTTCGGTTAATTTAGTTTTTGGTTGATTTCAGTTGGGTTTCGTCTGTTTTTTGGTTTGGTTTAGGTTAACGATTTAGTTATTGCTCATTGATAACCAATTTTGGCTAATGACCGATATGTGTGCGCAGGATGCGGCAAGAAACACAGACATTGCCACAATGGGCATTGTTCGGTTGGTCAGATTATTATTCTCAATCGGAACAAAATGGTAACAGAAGTTTTCCCAGGTACATTCGGAACAAAAGGAGAGATGGATGGGTGACTTGTAATTGTAGTGTCTAGCTTTAAACAAACAATACAAGCGTAACAATTTGAAAAAAAAGGCGTCAAGTGTACAAATTAGGGGTGTCTTTTTTAACCGAAACCTGACGATCTGAGGCTACCTGAACTGATTAACGTATAACCCGACTAACCCGAACAAGGTTAATTACAATTACTGAAGTTGACTTACATTCATTGGATTGGTAATCAGTCATCAATATGACATCATATCCTCCTCCAATGTCTGTCATTAGTACTCTCCCACACCCCACTTCCAGAAAGCCTCTTTGAATGCCTAGAGGAAGTTTATTGTCCACTGATGCTACCATCATGGCTGCTATATGCCCATTCACCAACACACTTAACCGAATTGGCGGCCCATTTACTCAACCCATGGAACCTGGCCCAACAAACTTATAACCCGCAACCCAAAAACCAATTAACCGAATCTAGATTGGATCGAATCAGTTAAGATTACAATCATGGAAAACCCAAGGAACCTCATCCAACCTGAACGACACCCCTAACACAAAGTTGATGACAATACATGAAGAAAGAATTGAGACGAATTTTTTTTTATTGAACACTGACAAAAGAGATTAGAGCTAAGGTCTCAAATCTACAACTATTACAATATTAGTGTCAATGAGCTTATAGTGCATTGGCAAGTCTCATGACCTTCCAAAGTAGAGGTCATGAGTTCGAGTCTCACTTGGAACAAAAATGATATGGGTTGAGCCATTCTTTTACCACAATGGGCTTTCAGGTAGCGAGTTTCATTTGCAATGCTGGCGGGTTGGGTCACTAGTGTTGCTAGCGGACGTGGGTGGCCTTTTGCTATTTGGTTTACCCAGATGATTAGACTTTTGTTGGTCGTTAAAATAAGCTATTACAATACAATATGCAAACGTTGGAAAACTAGATGAGGAAATTAAACTTTGCAATTGTAACTCCTCAATTGTTGAAATGTGATCGAATATGGCTCTAGTGTAAATACTTGGTTTCTTGGAGCTATTATAACTCACAATAAATACATACTTCTATTGGAGGAGTTATGACAAACTTTTTAGGTATATTTAAAAATTAATTGTAATAAGATGACCATGTTGTTATATTAGCTCATTTGAGTCATAATGTTAGCATTTACAATCAAATCTCTTACTTCATCTCTATAATTACACTAAAAAACATTACATCTCTCTTTCATTTCCAATTAAATAATATTTTTTATACCTTTATCATTACCTTTTCTCTCTCCTCCACTCATAACCACTTTCAAAAAATATTAAAAAATTATAGAGGTGAACAATATCTCATCCAAATTTACTGATAAACAGTAATTTTTTCTCTTTTTTCTCTCTCCTCCACTCACAACAATTTACAACTACTTTACCAAATATAGAGGCTACATTCACACGAAAATAGAAGATTCATTGTGAATGCTCTAATACATTAGTTTGATTATTTGAGCTAGTTTGACATATACAAATTATATATAGTTTGCTAATTTGACATTAACATAATGGGACGTCGTAATCAGTTAGCTAACCATGCAACTTTGAATAATTAAGCATCATGAAATTAAGTCTGTTATGACAATTCTCAAGCATATAATAATATCACCTAATAACAATTTCTTTGATGAATTCAAGATTGGAGCAACACAATATGTTGGAGTTTCTTATAAAAAGGAAAAGAAAAAAAATACTTAGGATTAACTTCATACATTGAAAGTTAATAGGAATTATGTAATATATGGAAATACATAATGGTCACAACAAATATATTTATGGTACACCAACCATCAATTAAAACTCAGAATGTAGTTATAGGATGCAGATTATTTTCATTAATAAGGAACAACATGAGTTGATGAGGAATAAATTAAGAATAGGAAATATTAAGTTATAGGTATAACCGATGTCAAAAGAAATTCAGGTAGTTAATCGGTTAATGTGAGTCTTGGTATCTCTCCTAGACGTAGTGAGGTGGAGGTGGTGATTTGTAGTAGTATGGGGGTGGGGATGGAGATGGAGATGGAGGAGGTGGTGATTTATAAATATACGGTGGGGGTGGTGATGGTGAAGGTGGTGGTGGAGATTTGTAAATGTATGGTGGTGGTGGTGCCGATGATGGTGGAGGTGGGGATTTATAGATATAAGGAGGTGGAGGTGATGGTGAAGGTGGTGGTGGAGATTTGTAAACATATGGTGGTGGTGGTGGTGAAGGTGACGGTGGAGGTGGGGACTTGTAGATATAAGGAGGTGGAGGTGATGGTGAAGGTGGTGGTGGAGATTTGTAAATATACGGTGGTGGTGGTGATGGAGATGGCGGAGGAGGCGACTTGTGAATGTATGGGGGAGGTGTTGACGGTGAAGGTGGTGGTGGGGACTTGTACACATATAGCGGAGGTGGTGATGGAGATGGGGGAGGTGGTGATTTATAAATATATGGTGGGGGTGGTGACGGTGAAGGCGGTGGTGGAGATTTATAAACATATGGTGGCGGTGGTGAAGGCGACGGTGGAGGTGGGGATTTATAGATATAAGGAGGTGGGGGTGATGGGGAAGGTGGTGGGGGTGATTATAGACATATGGTGGGGGAGGAGATGGAAAAGGTGGTGGTGGTGACTTATAGATGTATGGAGGAGGTGGTGATGGTAACGGAGGTGGTGGAAATTTGTAAATATAAGGTGGGGGAGGAGATGGAGTAGGTGGTGGGAGAGACTTATAGATATAAGGAGGAGGTGATGGAGATGGCGGAGGAAGTGACTTCTATATGTATGGGGGAGGTGGTGAAGGGGAAGGTGGTGGTGGGGACTTGTATACATATGGAGGAGGTGGCGATGGCGATGGCGATGGGGGAGGTGGGGACTTGTAAATATAAGGGGGAGCGGGTGAAGGTGGTGGTGGTGGTGGTGGAGATTTGTAGACGTAAGGAGGAGGCGGCGATGGTGGTGGTGGTGGTGGTGATTTGTATATATAAGGAGGAGGTGGTGATGGAGATGGTGGTGGTGGTGATCTATAAATGTATGGAGGTGGTGGTGATGGAGAGGGTGGTGGTGGTGACTTATAAACATATGGCGGAGGTGGTGGTGGTGGCGACTTATAAACATATGGCGGAGGTGGTGATGGAGAAGGTGGTGGTGGTGACTTATAAACGTATGGCGGAGGAGGTGAAGGTGGTGGTGGTGGTGACTTGTAGTAGTAAGGATTAGGTGGTGATTTAGATGGTGGTAGTGGTGACTTGTAGCAATAGGGTGGTGGAGATGATTTTAGTGGTGGTGGAGGTGGTGACTTGTAGTAGTAAGGACGAGGTGGTGATTTAGATGGTGGTGGTGGTGAGTAGTAATGATAAGGAGGGGGAGTTGATCTTGTCCGTGGCGGTGGTGGTGACTTATAAGCATATCTTGGCGGAGGTGGAGATGCATAAACATAATGATCATCATGATCAGCCACCAACAAGCGTAGCTAACAAGCCTATTGCAATGGCGACAAGTAGCCGCTGCCAAAGCATGGCCATTTTTATCAAGAAATGTTTACTAATAGAATGAGAGATTTGGATGTGCTAATACAAAGCATAGACCCCCTTTTATAGATTATATTCCATCAACTTACATAATATTTAGTTGGAAATATTAAGTAGGATCGATAATTGGGAGTCACTAACATGTTGATGAGAAATGATTTGGTCAATATTATTGACATTTTCAATTGCTGCCTACATATTGAAATCATTTCATGATAAATTAGTCAAATAATATTGTATATTATTATGAACAACGAAGATGAAGCATATTTCTAATTTCTAGCAGTGGATTGTATTAAAATTTGCAGGCCTTTTTGTTTGACATTTTTATTTATTAAATACATGAAATTTGAGCACATCAGATTTACCAACTAAAGGCAAAGTTTTTGTTTCTGGAAATTGATTTGTTCAAAACCAAAGGTTCTACCATCAAAGTCATAATTATATCATTGTCGAATTAACGAATGGCTTTTACCGTCGTTTACTACTTTTAGTGGCGGATCAACGAAGAAGCTATCACCGATAAATTGACCAAGATCTTTCCGTCGGGTGATATTTCATTATTTACAAAAAATAATAGAAAATACTGGTGACTTAAGTAATTAACATGCATATTCCATATAAATAATTATTTTTGAGTAAATGAAAAACTGTTGAAAAAGGGCCAAGATTATCGAATAAAGAAGTCAAATGGAGTTTCTTGATCATATGGACGTTTGGAGAACCACTAAGGTATTTTGTTTATTTCTTTAGTTAGCTTTAGACATTGTTCTTTATCAACTTGAGTTACCAAGTGCATATAGGTTATGTTAGTTTACTATTTGCATTAATACATAAACATTGATATTTTCAACATTGATTGATCCACACTAACAATGTGACCATGATACATTAAACTAGTTATGACGAAAACGTATTATATTTGACCCGACAGAATTTATGTCGAAGCGTAGACCAACTTTAGCTTATATCAACACGTATATATACAAAAATAAGTACTTAATACTCGAGAGGGTCTAAATGACATTTCATAAAATTTTAAGAAAGTTAAGGGGTCTGTCTGTAAAAACTGAAAGTGAAAGGGCTAAAGTAAAAATATATAAAAAAATATTCTATTCTTTGACAAGATGATTAAATTATGTGAGATCATAATAATTCAATAACTATTATTGTCTTTATGATGTTGGTTTTCCAATATGTAGAGCTTTCTCCTCTTTGTTATTATGATCAAACCACAAACGATGAGCGCAAAAAAAGTTGTTTATCGATGTAATCATGTAAACAAAACACGAGTGGAAAGGTTTTGTCTTGCATTTGTGTTCACAAGTCATGGGCATCCAGAAGTTGAGATTTTCTGAACCACTAGGGCCAAATTTCGCGCCACATAGCATGTGGGATATGAGTAGAAGTAAACCCAATGGAAGGATCCTAAGAACACACAGTGTGAGCGTGAAAATCTGGTGTGGTTGCGTCTCCACATCGTGCACACCAGCCCGCCGATGGCGTGGAGGGCGGCGTGGACGTTTAGGCGTTGGATTCTTCACCGGCGTGGTGAAGAAGATGGTGATGTGTTGGGTTGTTTTGATTCGGGGTGGGTTTTTTTATTTGATTTTCCTTTTTTAAATATAAAGTTAATATAAAAAATGTATGTCACGTGTCATACAACGCCACCCTTTCACGCCCCGTACCACTCCGCCCTTTTTTACACCACGCCACTTTTCTGGCAGGTGCTAACGTGTCGCATAATGCCATATTTTCAAACCCCCCACTCTGTATACTTTAACAGGTATATTGGGTCTTTACATGTAAATTATTCCAGCATTTGTTCACTCACCTGTCAGGAACAACTATGATTCATTTCCAATAAGGGGCGCAACTTTGAAGGACAGGGGTTGCATCTGCCCCCCCCCCCGCCAATATTTCCAATTCTCTTTCATACGCATTTATGTTAAGAATCTTATCTCCTTATTTGAAGTTCATAGTGACACAACTTATCTTCATGTGAACTTCTCATCATAACTAAAAAACACAATCCCATATATTATTAATTATATATCTAATATATAAATAATTATTTGTATTCAAATTCAGTTAGAATTAACTTTCTAACTAATCTTCCAACACTGATTTGATCCAATTTCCACCTTGAGGAGAATGTGTCCCACACATGTTAAACTACTTTGCAAACACATACCACAACATCTATTAATTAGAGTGGTGATCAGTCAGTCTTTCATGTAAGTTATAATGGAAAAAAGGGTGGGAAAGTGACAAGATTATTAAATAAAACAGGTCAAATGCTAAGATATATGTTTATTTCTTTCTCAAATTAGGCAATTTCTTTATCAACTTGGGTTAGTGAGTGCATAGTTGTTCACTCCTTTTCACTAATGGATAAACACATATATTCTCAACCTGATGGATAATGCTAACTATCAAAATGTGACACATAAATCTAGAATAATTATGGGTTTGATCTCATGATCTGTATGGAATTTTAGACATGGTTGCAAAAGTCACTAGACGCTCCCTAATCGGTCGACCTAGGAGTTGAGAGGACTCAGACATGTTAAATTATAAAGAATCTATTTTTTGGAAATTAAATATATGTCAAATAACATAAATTTATTAAGATTTATAACAAAATATATGAAAATGATATTCTTTCTTTAATATAATAGGCATAGAAATTATGTGTTATTTTTTTTAAGTCAAACTCGGCCCGAGTTGACCTACCGGATCCGATTCTGGCCGAGGATGACCACGTTTGATCGATTACGAGTAATTAGGCAGAGTTGAAGAAAGTCGTCTTGGCAGTCTACCTTGCAATGACTACTCGGGGAGTACTCGGCCTTGGAGACCTTATTTTACAACCATGATTTTAGGTCGATCTAGTACCCTAATCTCATTACTATTAACAGACATATCATGCAATTGTTGACTGCTCTAAGCACTTAATTATGAAATCTTATAAATGATAATTTTCCTCAAGTTAGGTTGTAGATGAGCCGATCAAATTGATCGAGTGAACCACCTACAATCATGTGTATAATGCAGAATAACTAGAAAATTATCTGAAGTGCAAAACAGTGTATTAAATTTGGATATTGTGGTTGTATCTAAAGTCATTAATAGTGAGGAGACGAATTCAAGAAGGAATTGTCGATACGTGGCTTAAAAATGTGTGCATAACTAGTTGATGCCCCGCCCGCATTGCGGGATGATGGCCGAATAATAAGCGAGTCTTAGACAGTTCCTTGACACGAAAAACAATTAAATCGAGTCAAACAATTAAAACAAAACACTTTTATAGTTTTGCTAAAAAAACTAAACAATGGCAATACTATTATTTTTAACTAAGGGAAAGTTTTAATTTTTGACTGGGGTAAAATTGTAATCTGCCAAAAGCTAAAGTGATGGCAGTACTGTAAATTGGAATTAGGGGCAAAATTGTAAAGGCACAATCGTAATTTTAGGCCGGAGGCTAAACCATAATTTTATTTTGAACAGAGGGCGGAATCGTAATTTTGAGTTGGAGCCAAAAGCATAATTTTATTTTGAACAGGGGAAAAAACGTAATTTTGAACTGAGGGCAAAGTCATAATTTTTTAAACGGGGAAAATATATTTTTTGAAGAGATGGCAAAATCGTAATTTTAAGCTGGGGGCAAAAACATACTTTTCTTTTGAACTGGGGCGAAGACGTAATTTTGAGATGAGGGACAAGTCGTAATTTTGAATCGAGAGCAAAATCGTAATTTTGAGATGGGGACAAAGCGTAATTTTATTTCAAACAGAGGGCAAAAACGTAATTTTAAACAACGGGCAAAAACGTAATTTAAAAGTGTATAAAAAATAACTGTTTGGTTCAATGGGGGAGTGCCAGGCAGCTGTCTGGCACTATTCCCACATTTTGTTTTTGTATAGTCTATATGCTTGGCACTATTCCCGAGTTTTTTCCCTAATAGGTGTAGGTGAAAAAAATATTTACCAGTGATTTGAAAAATATTTAACAAAATGAGTGTTTTTCTTTATTTTCTTTATTTTTAACTAATTTATTATAAATCTTCTTTCTTTTTCTAATTCAATCAACCTATTATCACTTTTATACTTTTTTTCTTCAATCGACTCATTATTTTTTATATATAATATATAAATATAATTTATTATAATTTTTTCTTATTTTATGATCGAACCATGTTAAAACAAATTAAAAATTGTTAAGAAAGACCTCTCACCCACTTTTTTATTTATTTATTTTTCTAAGATAATATTTCATTTACTATTTGGTTTGTATACACAATTATCAATTCAATGCTCTTGTTAATTTTAATTTTATGAAATTAATAATGATGAGAGTAAACATTATATTTGAATTTTTTAAGTTACGTAAACATAAAGAAAATAAAATAAATACCTTAAAAAGGACAAAAAGAAAAAAGATGTAATAATAAGTTAGTTTAAAGTAAAATAAAAAAGCATTTGTTTGAAAAAAAAAAGTGATCTCGAATAAAAAACAAAAGCAAAATATACAATATATTAGTTTAAATTAATAAAACAAATAAAAATACTCATTTTGGTAAATATTTTTCTAAATCACCTATTTTGGTAAATATTTTTTTCCACCACCATAATTTTGGGAAAAGAACTTAAAAAAACACATATTTTGGTAATTATTTTTCAAATCACTCATTTTGATAAATATTTTTTCCATCACCTGGGAAAAAAACTCCACTATTCCCACATCTTGTTTTTGTATAGTCTAGAAAATGTGTGATGAGCTTGATGGGATGATCTAAACACACCATTGCAGTTGATGTGATGTGGTTCCATGATGGGCATGTTATGCAGATGATGCGGTCTAATGTGATCTAATTAATGCATGATGCGGTCTAATGCGCGCCTTATGATGCTGACCAGTGTCGGAACAAACTAGACCATCAATTACAATGGATGCGAGTTTTCAAGAACCGACTGAACCATTCTGATCATCAGTTTGGGCAATAGGTTTGGGTAGCTGACAAACTAAATTAACTACACGTTTTACCATAAATGATGAGAATGTGTTTTATTTTAGCGTTTAAATTTAACAAGTTAAAATATTGTTTATAAATAACTTTATAATATTTTTTTAATAACTGGTGTCTCGCATATGTAATGCTCGTACATTGCGCACCGGATTTTGGGAGTGCATTTTTAAACCGTGCATTTTTTTTTAATAACTGATATCGGATTTATATTATTCGTCTATGAAGTCTTTACTCACACCCGGAGTACCCACAGACTTTCACCGACGATGTACCTATGATTGGTCTTTCAACGACGGATATACTTGTAGGTAATGGTCCTTTGATCTGTATAATTGTTAAGGAGGTGTGAATTTATGGTACACGAAACTAAAACATATTCTAATAATCATCATGACTCTTAAACTAAAACATTATAGTTTAAACGGATTGAGTGTATTATGCCGAAAATTTAAGAAAAAGGGGAGAAGCAAAAATATTCTAATAAAGACGTTCCTCAGTAATATCATCATGACTCTTAAAGTCATGCGCGGTAGCAATACCAAACCAAATACGACGAGTGGTGAGGTCCTGAGCTAAGCCTTGGTAATAATTTTATATAAATGTGTATTGTAATTGTAGATATTAATATTCAAGTATGATATGCAATAATGTTAAATAAAGCAAATGAAAACTTATAGATTAAATGGGTCATGTTCTCGTAAACCCATAAAAGTCCGTTTCATATTCCGGTTCATAAACTTGCTTGATTTTTTAGTTTATTTTGTGTTCGTGTTCGTGTGAAATTTTGCGTGTTTATGCCGAGTTCAGTCTATCAATGCATGGATATGACCCATTGACCATTATTCTTATTATTATTGTTATTGTTTTCGTCTTGTATATGGGTTCGTATACAAGTATACGGGTAGTATGAATTTATTGTAAAATGAACGTGTGTTCTCCCAAAATAAAGTTTTGGGTGAGGTCATTATGAGGTGTGAGTTGGGGGACCTAGAGTGATAGAAGGCTTAACCTCCGTTGTGTTATATAACTGAAACTGTAGAAAAGACTGAATAGAAACAGAAGCAAACAGAAAGAACAGTTAAGGTGAACCGGGCTTGTGTTTGACACAATTCTCTTAAATAGATTCGCCGTCTGTTCCAAGGGTACGCCGGTTCGAAACAGTAATAGCGTACAAAGTATAACTGATTATGGCCGAAGTGCATTCGTGTCCGCAGGACGTGCGGGCGCATACGAGTTCGACTAAATTCCGGTTCTAATTTTGCACACCCCCTGCGCGCTCGCGCGTAGGACTTATGATAAAACATGTCACAAAGTTACGTTAGCTAGGCAAATGATTCACCTTATAAATAACCTTCCACTTTGTGTCCACACCTATGTGAGACAAGTGTCTTACCATTTGGGACATCCATTCAAACACACCCAATTTCCAACACGTTGTCCCTTGACGCTCCGATGGTAGTGTAAATTTTAGAAAAAAGTTGACGTTTTTGGATTTTGTTACCCCTTTTGTTGAAACGTTACCCTTATGCAGATTTTTTAGATCTCCCTCAGTTGTGAGAAAGTATTTTATTAGGTTACTTCCATTTCTCAAGGATAAACATAAAAGTATACCACTGACTCCATTGAAAAACAATCATATCATAGCAACAACACAAATATGTTAGAATTTGTAAGAAGGAGAAGTACAAAGAAATACAAATCAAATTGAGAAAATGTACCAAAAGGTAGAATTTCGAAAACTTTATAGGAATCATATAACACAAGGAAATAAATTTATGGCATATACCAACCAGGCAACCATTAGTTACAACTCGTAACATATAATAACATGATTACAATGAGCAATAAATAGGGATTTAAAAACAAATTAAGGAACAACCGCGGTCGAAAGAGCTTCAAGTAGTTAATTGGTTAACTTGCATCAATACTTGGCATCATTCTTAGGCGTAATAAGGCGGAGGTGGTGATTTGTAGTAGTATGGGGTGCGGAGGGAGATGGAGGAGGTGGTGATTTATAAATATACGGTGGGGGTGGTGATGGTGAAGGTGGCGGTGGAGATTTGTAAACATATGGTGGTGGTGGTGGTGATGGTGGAGGTGGGGACTTATAGACATAAGGAGGTGGGGGCGATGGGGAAGGTGGTGGGGGAGATTTGTAAATATACGGGGGTGGTGGTGAAGGTGATGGTGGTGGTGGGGACTTGTACACGTATGGAGGAGGTGGTGATGGAGATGGGGGAGGTGCAGACTTGTAAATATAAGGGGGAGGAGGTGAAGGAGAAGGTGGTGGTGGCGATTTGTACACGTAAGGAGGAGGAGGGGATGGAGAAGGTGGTGGCGACGACTTGTACACGTAAGGAGGAGGAGGTGAAGGAGATGGTGGTGGTGGCGATTTGTACACGTAAGGAGGAGGGGGTGATGGAGATGGTGGTGGTGGTGATTTGTAGTGATAAGGTGGAGGAGGTGGTGACTTATAAGCATATTTTGGCGGAGGTGGCGACTTATAAGCGTATTTTGGCGGAGATGGCGACTTATAAGCGTATTTTGGCGGCGGTGGGGACTTATAAGCGTATTTTGGCGGCGGGTGGCGACTTATAAGCGTATTTTGGCGGCGGTGGGTGGCGACTTATAAGCGTATGTGGGCTGCGGTGGCGACTTATAAGCATATTTTGGCGGAGGTGGCGACTTATAAGCGTATTTTGGCGGCGGTGGCGAGTTATAAGCGTATTTTGGCGGAGGTGGCGACTTATAAGCGTATTTTGGCGACGGTGGCGACTTATAAGCATATTTTGGCGGGGGTGGTGACTTATAAGCATATTTTGGCGGAGGTGGTAATGCATAAACATAATGATCGTCATGATCAGCCACGACTTGAGTAGCTAACACGCCTATCGCAAAGGCAACTAGTAACCATGGCCAAAACTTGGCCATATTGAGAAATGTTTAGTGATAGAATGAGAGATTTGGATGTGTAAATACAATGCATAGAACCCCTTTTTATAGTTAAAATTCCATAGTATTTCATTGGGAAAATTAGTTCGGTAGATAATTGGGAGTCACGATCAGAAATGAATTGGTCAAAAAAAAATTAATAATAATAATAATAAAAAAATTGAAATTTTCAATTGATGCCTATAAGTAGTCGAATATTGTATCTAGCAATGGATTATATCAGCCGTCGTGGATGCTTTTGTTTTTGAAATATTTAAAATTTGCAGGCTTTTTGTTTGTATTTTTAATTAATTAAATACATGAAATTAAATTGACCTTATCAATTTTACCTACTAAATCCATCTGTTTTCAACTCTTTTTACCCGATTTTCACAAATATATATATTTTTTTATTGTTTTTGGAAATTGATTGGTTTAAAACAGAAGGTTCTACTATCAAATTTAGGTTGATATATAATAATATAAAATAGGAAAATTCACTAGTGAGCGAAACCCTCACGCAACGGGTTTTAAAATTTGTAAAGCTCAACTTCAGTGACTTAAAATTTGTAAGGCTCGACTTCAATGACTTATGACTTGTACGTTAATTATTCACCCGTGGAAAAAACTTCATGTTAAAATGTTGCTAGAAACATATACGTCGCAACAACGAAATATTTTTTTTATAAACCAGATATGAACCAATCGGTTGATAGTTAATCCGTTGAGTGGATCAAGCTCAAAAGAAATTAGTAAGAAACTAGACTTGAGATAATTCTCTAATTTTTTCATTCATAATAAGGAATGGACATACATAGACTTGCTTAAACAGAAATCACAATATTAGCCATCTAACCCACTACTCCACTAACTCAACTGATAACTAAATATGGAGATAAAAAAAGAAATTATGTGGAAACAAAGAAATTGGCACGTAACAAAACCATCATATTTATGGGATGTTAAGGAGAAAAAAGACTTAAAAAGGAAACCTTTAAGCAGCTTTAACAATTTGTACTTCAATGACTTGTACATTAATATGTACATCCCGTTTTTATAACATTCATACGTACATCCAACTTTTCTAAAATGTCATTTTTTTTAAGTTATAAGACATAAAGGAGTTGTGAGTGGAACACGTGTCATGATGCGAATGGTAAAAAAAGGTATAAAAACAAATAAAAAAGCATAGGGTTCAAAAGATTAGTGTACTTAAAACAAGATGGGGCCATTTTGTAAAAAGTAGATTACTTGCACACGCTCATTCTTAATTTTATAAAACATATTAAAAAGTTATAAGACAAAAATACTTATCAGTGGGCCACGTGTCATATCATGAAAGTAGAAAAAAAAGAGTATACAAAGAAATGAAAAGGTATTGGTTTCAAGATGGGGCTATTTTGAGAGGCCAATTTGTAAAGTTTATAACTCACATTGCTTAAACAATAGTGTTTCAAGCACTTGTAATGTGTGATTTGACATCGTGAACAATGAAGTGTGTGAGTGAACCGACATCCTAATTTACTATATATAGTTGATGAACACAAATTTTTAATATTGGTATAATAAATATATTTAAGATATACATATATTATTTAGAGTTTTATCGAGTTTACAAATAGACGATGATAAGTCCGAACATGACTTGTATATTTATTCTATCAAAACATCAATCCTAATCCGAATACATTCAACCAAACACGATTTTCATCCAATAATTAAATTTTGCTTTCTAATTTAGAATTGCATGGGAATACATTTTAACCTATCTTTGTACTACGAACCTTCGCTTCATGATAACCGCAATCGAAAGGGCAAAGAAGATCAGGTAGTCCACAGCCAAGTACTTGATTACTTCTTGGTTCTTCGACTTTAGTTTCTGGTTTAATTCATCTAATCGACGTCATAATCAGGATTTTCGTTTACATTAAGAATCATCTAGGTTTAGGTTTCGGGGTTGTCAGAGAAGGCCTCAACGGTGTCGGCAGCGGTGGACGTCGGTGGTGGCGGGCCTGGCGGCCATTAGGCACGAGAGGCGACAACGAACAATAAGTGGCAGCGACAAACATCGGTCGTGGGTGTTTCTTGCCCATTTGAGCCCATTTTAATCCAAATGAACCCTTATATAATTAGAGTAGACTCATTTACCAGAAGGATCTTTATAAGCAGGCTTTCGGTGCTGTTTGTTCGCCTTTTAATGGTTCCATTAAGAGACTACCTCTAAATCGGTCAGAGGTATGTGTGTTTGGTTCACTAAAACACATCCTCTTGTTTCATTAACATTAAAGAACAAAAATCACTTCATTTTTTAGCTTATTTCATAATATCAACAAGAAAACCTGCAGTTTGCCATTTTTGCACATACAAATATACATGTTTTAACAGTCTGTGCTTATGAATTATAACTATGTATGATGTTTCGTATAGCTTTAAAGAAGGGTTAAGGAAGGAACCCTATCCCTGGTACCCCATAGGATACTCATCATCCCACCCCACAAGGGTTATGATGCCAACAAATTACCTCTGCACACCATCCACATGATTTGGGCACCACAAGGGTCGAACCCACGCCACTACAGCTTCACATGTGGACAATGAACTTTATTGGTAGAGAAGAATTGTTAACCCAAGTTCTTCCTTCAATTTGTAAACCAATTTTATCATTCTTTCTTAAAATAAGTAAACAAAGCCTGAAACCTCAGTTGAACACAAACTAATGGAAAACACAAACATTCATCAAGAATTTGAGACTAATGTAACTCATGAAGAAACACACAAAACATTCATGGACAAACTCAGAAACATACATCAAAGTCGGATGAACCGGATTACCATACCAGATATATCTTACAATTGATGGAGATCGATTAGATGAACCAGAAACCGAGGAAACCTAGATGAATCTTTAGTTATCACAGAATCATTACAAGATGATGATGATGATGATGATTAAATGGCAATCACGTCCCGTTTCTCAAAATAATGAGTTGATCTTTACGGCCACTAATGTAATCCCAGCCGCTGCATCCATGGTCGCAACCATCACCTTCACTCGTAACCACTAGCCGCCATAAAGCATATGGACAACTTACTTTGATAATGTTTTCTTCTAAAATAATTCATTTTAACCATGGTCCATTTTGATAAGAAACCGTTTTGATCCACCCAAACTAATATTTTTTACGACGCAAGGCTTAATTCATGACCATATTATGATAACCTAATATCCAAGTATGATTCTGGACCGCTAGGGTGACGGACGACTAACAATAATTAAGAAGCGGGGGTCACAGTCTTGAAAGAGTTCTTGAGTTACGAAGAATGGATTTGAGATTTAATAAGAATATCGAAGCACATATACATAACATTAAGATTAAAAAAAATACGGGCAACAAAACAGTTTAAATAAGAGCAAAAGAAGATGTATTACTACCTCCACTTGGGAAACAAGTGTACATTCCAGTTTTGATAATCAAATTGTTCACAAACCTGAGATTGATGAAATGCATCCAAATAGGGACGGGTGCCCCTCATCTCGAGCGGGCTAGTCCAAAACTTGCATCAGATTGCTGCTGCTGAAACTGCGAAGACGTGTTAGAAAATGTCATTAATACTCAAAATACATGCAGAAACAATCGTTAATACAGACAATATACTTATCATCTACTATACTTTTTACAAGTTATTTGTTACTAAAGTTTATCACGATATATAATTTTAATAACTATATACTTTTTAGGAAAATGATAACCATAACCACCTTATTGTTTTTTGGGTTGTAGTTATAGTAAAATTATTTCAGCATGAGATATAATGGAAGTTAATTAATAACAAAGTGGGTAACTAATTGTAGTATACAAGTAATCTTATATTTTCTAAATAATTAAATAATCAGAATTATAAATTATAATTACTTTTTCCAAACACTTAACAACTTATCATTACATCATGAGTAAAATGCCATTTTCGTCCATGAGGTTTGGCTAGTGTTGCAACTTTCATCCAAAGGTTTGTTTTTCCGCATCTGGATCCAAAAGGTTTTAACTCCGTCCATTTTTCTCCATTCGTCTTTTTTGTTAACTTAAAGGGCAATTAAGTCTGTTTCATGTTATGCTAAATGCTTGTACATAAAGTGATAAAGTGAAAAACATTGAATTGCCCTTTAAGTTAACAAAAAAGACAAAAATACCCCTGACTTAACAGAGAAAAATGGATAGAGTTAACGAGCCAGATGAAAATGTCAAGATTTCAAACCTTTTGGATCCAAATGCGGAAAACCAAACCTTTGGACGAAAGTCGCAAAACTGGCCAAACCTCAGGGACGAACATGGCATTTTACTCTTACAACTCCTAATTGCAATAATCAGATGCTTGTTTTATAAAATATTTTGGCTTTGGCTCACCAAAATCATCCACCAATGCATATGAATAATAAACGATATAAAATTATATTTACCTGTGCCAACTGTTGGTGAGCCTGTTCATGAGGATGAATGAATGTGACCCCAGACCGTTGAGTAGGGTATTGCATGTATAGTGTAGAGCCATGATTGGGATTAAACGGGCCCACCATCGACTCTGGAGGTCTATAACCAATACTTGCGGGTGAGGATGGTGCAACCCATGGTCCAGGTAAATGTTGAGTCAGAGTGAGCGGCTGGTGCTGTTCAGTAGAGATAGGTGAAGCCCTATGTGTATGAGCTGAACCAAGTTGTGGAAATTCAGTGTTGTAGGTCACGACCGGCGCGTACATAGGTTGGACGGGGTACGAGCCACCGTTAAACCCAAAGCCTGGGTCGAATCTTTGTGCATATCTGATAAACACAATTTATTAGAGGTCTAAATTTAGTAGCAGTGGCTAGGACTACAAAAAAACCAAATGAACACGAACAAGTAGTTAAAGAAATTTATGTGTTCACGAACTGTTCATGAACACTTACGGAACGGGATTTTTTGTCCGTGCTCGTTCATTAAAGAAATGAGCGTGTTCGTGTTCGTTCGTTTAGGTTTAGGTCATGAACATTCATGAACATAAATGAGCACAAACGAACATTCATGAACACAAAGTAACAAATATTAAATTTTGAATAAAATCGGTATCTTGCATCATAAATACTACGTAGATCCACCCATAGTATACTAACCTAACATTTATTAAATAATTTAAATGCAGTACAATAAGCTAATATTTATTAGTGGAATTTTGAAGTATTAAGATGAAAAATATAAAAAACTAGAACCCCAATGAACTACGAACTATCAAACTTAAACTCTTAAAGTAACATGTACAAACACGTTACTCAACGTTCACGAACATAAACGAACGAACTCGACCTCCGTGTTCTTTCATTTAACCAAACAAACGACATTTCTTGTTTGAGTTTATTCATTTATTAAACGAACGAACACAAACAAACTTCCCGCCAAACAGTTCACGAACTGTTCGCTGAACGTTCAGTTCATTTGCAGCTGTAGCAGTAGCGAAATGGGTGAGTCATGCGGGTTGGGTAATGGGTCAAAACAGTTAAACATTCAGATCAGGTCAACATTGGTTTGACCCAAAACGATTTTGTCAAAAAACAACTAGCTGTTATATAAACAGATGATGTGTAGATGTGGGAGAGAGAAGCAAACCTGTCATAGCTCCTATCATAATCAGGATCCTTTCGCTCGACTTCATGGTCCCGAAAGATTGCTACTTTACCGTTATTCCTAGACCGACTAACCGGCTCCTCTATTCTAACTCTACTTGTGGGACCCGTCTCAGCAACCGAAGTTACCGAACCCCTGCCACTGTTCACATTCGTTCCTGTTGAGGAAGAAACTTCTTCCGCCTTTATCGCCCCTAAAGAGCCCTGACGGAACCCTTCGTGCATTCTCAAATCACTCTCTTGCTTACCACCGGCGTTAAAACTACTAGAACAGAATATTCTCGCACGTGCACGATTATACTCTTCTTTTCTCTCCTCAACGCTTTTCAAGCTATTGCTCTTTTGTAAATTCGAATTTGCTCCAGCGGTTTGTGATTTTTTATTTGGCCGTTGTTTGATCGCAACCTTGACAACGTTGTTGGTTGAGTCATTGGTTGGTAACTTTACGGGAATGTCAGCCAAACGTATTAGAGGAAGACGGGGTCCGGATTTCTTGTAGATGATGATTCTGGTACCAGAACCTTCCGGAAGGGTGTTGTCGAGTAAGACTGTGGATTGAAGAAAGTAGTGCTGAGCAACACGATGTGCTGCTAACCGTAGATAAGAAGTGGGTAGCTGTTGAAACTCCATTTGTTGTCGTGAAGGATCTCTGATAAACTTTTCTACATCCTGCTCCATCCTTAACACTGAATATAACATAATAAGCATCTGTTTTGACTTAGATACATTGTTAATAAAAAGTAAAAAACCATAGTTAATAAAACACTTGATAAAGAATATAAGGTAAGTAGGTAACTGATCCATCAGCATAGAAACTCATTCCAATTTCAAACAGATACCCAAATATTTCGATTCGTTATCTTCCTAAAATGTCACAGTTGTTCAAAAACAAAATAACGTGTCTCTAAACTACTTGCAATTTAAATGATACACAAGTGAAAACACACAATGTTAAAGCAACATCTTCATACTAGCTCTTGCATTAAACGGAATCTAACAAACACCTATGTAGCTGATATCCCGATATATCAGTGACATATCGGTTATCAGTCCCCTGGTGAGATATCGGTGCAAAATATTGGTACCGATAGTATCGACGTTATTGACCGATACATCACCGATTTTCCTAATATCAGTACTATTCTTCTTAGTTCTACCATTCGTCTTTCTTCTTATGTGTTTTAAGTCTTAGTTGTTGGTTGTTAGTGTTAAATTTTAGTGTCGTAAGTCTTAGGGGCTGTTTTGGCAACTTCTGAATTGTTTAGCTCTTAATGAGGCTCTTAATGGTTCAAATCTCTTACTGGTTCAGATTGTTTGTTTCGTGAGCAGATGTCTAAATGATTCAGACATTTGCCTCTATATGGTTAAGCATTATACTGAGTCTGAATGGTTAAGACCTTTTATCTATATTGGTCAGACATTTGCCTCTAAATGCTTAAGCATTAAGGGGGTGTTTGGGATTGCTTATGAAAAATAACCTATTGACTTTTCCACCTCCTTATCTCCTTTTTCAAAAAGTCACTCCCTCCTAACTTTCCATTTCAAAGCCTTAAAACCTCCTTTTCAACCCATTACCCAAACATCATTTTCTAAAAAAAACTCCTTTTCCAAAAAGTTATAAGTCAATAACTTGTTTTATAAACAATCCCAAACACCCCCTAAACTGGTTCTTAAAGGTTCATAGTTCATACCTCTTACTGGTTCTTAATGGTTCATACCTCTTACTGGTTCAGCACTCAATAGTTCAAACCTCTTACTGGTTCAGCACTTAATAGTTCAAACCTCTTACTGGTTAAGCATTTACCCATTCAGAAGTTGCCAAACAGCCCCTAGAGGTCTGAACCATTAAAAGCCAATATAAACCAGTAATAGGTCTAAACCATTAAGAGCCACTATAAAGCTTAACCATTTAGTGGCAAATGTCTGATGAATTCATATAAGAGTTCATAACCATTTAGACTCAATATAATGCTTAACCATTCAGAGGCAGATGTCTGATGAATTCATATAAGAGGTCTTAACCATTTAGACTCAATATAATGCTTAACCATTCAGAGGCAAATGTCTGAACAATTCAGATATATGCTCGCGAAACAAACAATCCCTGAACCATTAAGTGTTGAACCAACAAATGTCTCAACCATTAAGAGCTGAAACAAACAGCCCCTTAGTCAGTTCCCATTTGCTTCAATTGTTAGTGTTTTGCAAGTTGCAAAAGGTTAATTTGTTAATATTAGGAGGGTACGCTGAAATGTTAGTGTTAAATTGCCATATACACAAATTCTACATGATACTAAAATTACCGATATCCCCCCGCGATAACCAATATCTCTAATATCGGTCCTTGACCGGTATCCGTTTTTTACAACATTAACTACTTAGCAAAAATGCCACATTTGTTCAAAAACACACTAATACGTCACCAAACTACTTACAATTCAAATAATATACATATGAAAACACACACTATTAAACCAACATCTTCAAACTAGCTCTAGCATTAAACCGAAACTAACAAACACAAAACACACAGACCTGAAAGGCGCTCCCTAGGGTTTTGCAACGCTTCACGAAGAAACTGATCAACAGAATTCACCATCTCCTCCAACGCACCACCAGACGATGACCTAGCCGGACCTGAGGAACAATTAGCAGCCAAATTGGGGGATGAGTTGTTGGTTTGTGGTTTAGATGAGAGCATTAACCTGCTCATGGTGGCGTCTAAGTCCGCAACCTCCCATGAATCAGGCGGAGGACCTTCTTCTCGGAGATCGTCGTCTACTGAGTCCGCCATCGTCGTCTACTGTGGATAGCGATGATTGATGAGGATTTTAGGGTGAAATTGTCGCCGGAATACGAATCGGTGGGATGATTGTGGTGTTAGGTTATCAGAATTGTGAGGATTTTGATGGTTATCGAGAAATTGGTTGAAGAAGACGATAGGGTTTGACGATGGAGGAGTGCGTTTAACTGTTTATGCGTATGTTTTCCTCCACATGTATTATTTTATTTTTATTACATCAGTACCGAAAATCCTAAAGCTGCGCATCGGTACTGAAAATATCCGCGGTACTGGTTTGGACCAGTATTTAAAGATAAATACCGGTACCTTACCGTATTAGTACCGAAAATGCTAAATACTGGTATTGATTCGGTACCGAAAATTGAGTCGGTTAAGGAAATTCGATACCCTGATACCATTTGCCCATAAATAAACTTAACGGTGTTGTGTGTATTTGTTCATAGGAAATAATATATGTTCACGAACGGTTTATAAACACTTATCAAAAAAGAATTTATAGTCGTGTTTGTTTATCGGGGAAATGAAAGTGTTTATTAACGATTCATGCACATAAACAAAGACAAATAAAATTAGTGAGGGCTAGAGGTTGATGGTGGAGGGAGCAACAACGCTGGAAATTGAAGCCGTAGTTGTGGAACAAAGATAGATTTTGTTCGTCGATGTGAATAATGAGAAGGGAAGGGAAACGATGCATAAACGATGTGGGAATAAGATTTCCTGTTTTATTTGTTAGGGTAAAAATTAAAAAAATATACATAAAAAAGTTTAGATAAAATAAATAAATGTGTAAAATCTTTAATGAACAACATAAACAAACAAACATGAACAAATGTAAATTAACGAAAGTTCACGAACACATTATCGAACGCTTACGAACACTGTTGAAGAGTTCATTTAATTAACTGAACAAAATTCCTTGTTCATGTTCGTTTGTTTATTAAACAAACTTCCTGCCAAACGGTTCATGAAGTGTTGGTTGAACTTTCGGTTCGTTTACAGACCTATATATGTTTCGTTTTATTATATGAATGGGTACATGTGAAATCAGTCAATATCGGCTCAGTTCATTATTAACATTGTATTTGTCCATACCATTCTAATTTGGTGTTACTTTTTTACAATGATGGATTCCATGGACTAACATTATATAATAATGGACGATGGGCAGAGCTGAGATATAACGGTAAAAAAGATAATTTTGCATGACCAAATATGCAAACAACTAAATCAAACCCATAATGTTTATCATGCATGATTCCCTAATCATTCAAAAAAAACTTTTATTCATTATCATTATCATCATCATCATCATCATCAATCATCATCATCATCATCATCATCATCATCATCACCTTAAGTTTGTAAGTTAGACTATGTGTTATTGGCTTCATTGGGTGCATGACAACAGCTGACACCTCTCCTACACAGGGGCGCAAGCACCGCAACACAAGGGTGCCATGGCGGGCGTAGAGTTGGGGCTCAGTGGGGATGACGAGTGTAGGGGAAGTGAGGAGGGAAGGTGATTGGCGGTTGAACGATAGTTGCAAGGGGAAGAGACGCCAAGGGTCGTGGTCACCATTACAGGGTTTGGAGATGGGAAATGCGAGAGTTGTGTGAAGTGTTTTGTCGTTTACAGAAATGAGTGTATTTTAAAGGATATCGCGTTTTCAAACCGTTAGTAGGCTAATTATGCTTTACAATGGAGCATTCAAAGATAACACCTACCTATCCTGCAATATTCAACTGCTACTTGAATGGTGGTACTAACTTTCATGTCTATATTTGAAGAAAATCCTATATACTGAAATACAACCAAAATCCCTTGAAGCAAGGAATGTAAGTTTTAATTCACCCAAAAAATAACCATTTATTAACTTCTATAAGATATGAACATTTTTTAGTATTTACTTTTATTCAATCATCAACCTTCTTCTCCAAACTCTCTTGTAAATCTGTCATGTACTTCAAGGTCTGATTTGCTTACAGTAGGTTTCTGTCTTGCCAACACTTTATCAAAATCGGTTCTCGATATCGGTGGTGGGATGATCTGAAAAACAATATCCCAAACGCGCTTTTAGTTTCGATATTCACAACAGTTTCTGGTGCTCGGGTTTAGTTTCAATGTTTCATACCTTTGATGCCTCGCCACGAGTTGCTAGATCCTGCATAGTGATCTCAATGGCGCCTGGATGGCGGGGTCCACATGGCACCCAAGTGTCATCGGATTTTTTTATGAAGAACATTGCGTCTTGTGTTTTGCGTACCGGTTCAAACAGGACCTCGTTTACCTACAAATGGGTCGATCTGGGTTATGCTTTTATCTCAAACCGATCAAATGGGCCAAACAGGTTAAAACTCATCCCGAATGTATTCAAATGTCTAAAAAATAAAAATAAAATTATGTATGTTTTTTTAAAGAGTTAAATGCCATTTTAGTCCCTGTGGTTTGGGTCATTTTGCCAGTTTAGTCCAAAGGTTTAAAACGTTGCCATTTTAGTCCAATAGTTTCAAACGTTGCCATTTTAGTCCATTGGGTTAACTTTATCCATTTTTCTGTTAATGAGAAGGGCAATCCAGTCATTTTATATGGCTGAATTGCCCTTCTAGTTAACATAATTACATAAAAAACGAGTGAATTACCCTTCTAGTTAACAGAAAAAGTGGATGAAGTTATCTCAGTGGACTAAAATGGTAACGTTTGAAACTATTTGGACTAAAATGGCAACGTTTCAAACCTTCGGACTAAACTGGCAAAATGGCCCAAACCACAGGGACTAAAATGGCATTTAGCTCTTTTTTAAATTAAGGTTTGATTATTTTTATAATAACATGGTTATTGTACTCATAGTTACCGCATTAATTGCTTATAAAAAATGAATTTTGGATAAAAACTTACACAAACAGCAATATCCGAACCAGAGAATCCTTCGGTTTTATATGCCAATTGCTCAAAATCCCGATCAGTTAGGCTGTGAGGTGTATCTCCAAGGTGTACCTACTCATATAAATTTAATAACAAAAACAATAAGCTGATATAAAAACATAAAAACGTGTTCCTTTTGCAACCTTTACTTTAAAACGAGTTTATTCAACATTCAAATGTGTTCATTAAATTAAAAGTATCTAATAAATGCGGTTGAAAAAAATCTAATGTTACCTTAAACATGTGTTGTCTTGCCTTAAGATCTGGTAGAGGAATATAAATCCGCTTGTCAAATCTTCGCCTAATGGCCTGTAATTCACTTCGTTTAATTGTTTTAGCAGTCAACATTTAAAAAAATATAAAAAAACTGATGTCCGAAAATGTAACCTGATCTAATGAGTATGGTGTGTTTGTAGCTGCAAGAACGAGAACTTTCTTATCATCATTCCCGACGCCCTGAAACAAATACAAACGATATTAAAGTGTCTCGCGTCGACCAAACTTCACCCGTGACCCGTTTCAACCCCGTTTCAACCTCTTAATGTTAACTGAACACAAAATTTGGTCGAATGTATTGGAAATTCCTCAAGGTGTATTAAAATGCATAAAAACTTATAAGTCGTTTATTGTAAAAAAAATCAAATTATTATTGAAGTAATATAATTGACTGTGATCATATTTGACGTATAAACTAATCATTTTATAACCGCCCTTTTTGCCACCTCAGCAGTAATTTAACAAAAAAAATTACCTGCATTTGGACAAGAAGTTCGGTTTTGATACGACGAGATGCTTCACTCTCGTTGCCTTCACCACGTTGACCAACCAACGAGTCAATTTCGTCAATGAAAATAATGGAAGGTGCACTTTCTCGAGCCATTTGGAATAAATTCGAAACTAATTTTTCACTTTCTCCCATCCATTTCGAAACCAAATCTGAAGAAGAAATGCTGCATGAACACAAAAGTCCATAAAAGTCAATACATTTTGATAGACACTTGACACAAATATGTTTGATTAAGTATTAGGTAATTATTAATTATTAAAACACATTACTGCCCAAATTAGTCATTGAACCATTTAGTGCAAAACAACGATACCTGAAGAACGTTGAGTCTGCTTCGGTTGCTACAGCTTTAGCCAAGTAGGACTTTCCGGTTCCGGGTGGTCCGTATAATAAAAAAGCTCTCCATGGCCTTCTCTTCCCTTGTTATTATTAAAAAAAGAAAAGAAAAAAAAAGTCAAATGTTGACCTCGCTCATGCGAAAATGGTATAAGTTTGATAATTAACAAAATAGGAGAGCAAAACCAACATTGATGATGATATCCTATAATGATGACAATGACAAACAAGATTCTAGCTAAAAGAAGAGATTTTTACACAAAAAGCATAAAAATTTAAAGTTTCGTTACTAGATTAATGTCAAAAGTACCCTTTAATGATGTTGAGATACGGGAACCTACAGAAACAAAAGCGATAACATGGATATCTTGCAGTGAGAATATATGCTCAAGCTAAATAAAGCGTTTATTTATTTTTTTTTCACACAAATGAATATTTTTTTTTTCACACAAATGAAGCATATATGATTAGCTATACACTACTTCCATCCCATGAAGATTGCAATCTTGATAGCACATAGAGTTAAAAAAATGTCAAATAATTAGTCTATTGTCTAAAATGCATGCGGGTCGCATCCTGTTAGTGCAGATGTAAGCTAGACCCCCCCCCTCCCCCTCTTCGCTTAGAAGTGTAAGTTTCACATAAAATGTTATATGTATTGAGTCTGGGCCCCCCTGCTTTTTTTATAAACTTTCGGCCCCCTATTTGAAAGTTCAAGATCCGCGGGTCTAGTGGCGAAGCTTGAGATTTCCGACCGGGGGGCCGGAAGTCACCGGACCTAAAAATTTCTACAAAACCGGAGGGTCAAAAACGTATATACCCAAAAAATCTATACGAAAACTACATACTCTCCACCAATGAACGAAAAGTTCGGGGGGTCGTTCGCCCCCTCCCGCCCTACTTAAGCTGCGCCCATGGCGTGTCACATCCTGTTAGTGCAGATGTTAGCTAGACACCCCCCCCCCCCCCCCCCCCGGGATTTTTGTTCTTGAAAACGTTCGACCCCCCATATTTAAAAGTTCAAGATCCGCCATTGTATCAAACATATTTGCATCTAAGGTGCTCTAAATTTAGTGATCACCAAACATTATAAACATAAAAAATCATTAAAACCATACAAACATAAATCAAACTAAGTAACTAACCAACGAAAAACTGCGGGAACTTCACGGGCAAAATAACCGCTTCCTGCAACGCCTGCTTAGCACCTTGAAGCCCAGCCACATCATTCCACTTAACATTCGGTTTCTCCCGAATAATCGCCGAATCAAGCCCCAATCTCAGCTTACTCACCTCAGCATCCTCCCCACCATCCCCATCACCCTTCTTACCCGATTTCGGTCTCGTTGCAACCCCTGTTTCTCCACCATTAGATCTAGGCTTCCCCCCTCCTCCCCCACCCTCCAACACATCCCTAATCTCCTCAGCCCTCCTCAAATAATCAGTAAACTTTTGTGTAATTGCTTCTTTTAGCTTCGGATTCTTCTCATATTTCAAATGGGTCTTGAAATATTCTAAAGCGTTCATGTAAAGAGTTAAAGCTTTTGCGTAATTCCCAGCTGTGTCTTCTTCTACCGCTTGCTTTACGTACATAATTGCTTGCTCTTTAAAATTGCTATACATGGTATCTGTAAAAATTGCAAATTGATTCGATTTTTTCAATTGATTGATTGATTGATCAAACAGGGGATCGTGAAAAGTGAATTGTGGGAATACTTACTTGAATTGTGTGGATTGATCGGCGAATTAAGAGGGGTTGGGTTCGATTGAAAGATTTATTGGTCAACGGATTGGATTGGTGGGATCGTGTGTAAGGTTTGTTCGCGGGGTTTGATTTTGGGGATTTTGATAATTGGGTGATTTGGGGTGTTTCCATGTAAGTGTGTTGTTGTTAGACAAGATTTGAAGGGAAAGAATGTTCTATGAAACGAGTTAACCGACTATTATTATTTTTTAACGGTAATTTGGATCACTGACGGAACACTGGAGTATCATCGTGTCATCAGCGGAATCACCTGATTATATTCATCTTCAATGGGCAATAATGTATATAAACCAATTCAGGAGGAACCCAAATAAATATGGAAAAAAGTTGAGTCTATGATTTCGAGCAAGGTTGCGGTTATACAACTTGACATATTATCTAAATTCTAACCGGCGTGTCATATGTGTCGTATGGTAAGACGTATGGTCGTCCCCAAGATTACGAGGGGGCTCTTGGAAGTCATTTGTGAATAAAAAAAGAGTTATGTATTTTTAAGTAATTATGTGTTAACCTTGATAACGAATGATAAGAATTAACATAAACAAACAATTAAACAATTTAATATAAACACAGAATTAACTTAAATAAATATTCTTATATAAATAAAATAATTAAAAGTAATAAAAAGAAATCAAATAAAAAAAACTTACAAATGAAAATGAATATGAATATCTATTTGTATTGGGCTACAGACTCGATATTAATAAAGCATTTTTTGTTTCTTTATTTTTTGGGCTTCATAGCCCTAAGCTTGATAAAACAAACAAAAATAGGAGAAAACATAATGTTATCAGTCTCGAATCAAAGACTCATATAGTGACAAGTAAGCATAGAAGTATTAGAACTACAACAATCTTAACGTTTCTTTGGCTAACGTTTCTGGATCCAACAAATTTTGATTCTATTTCCCACCCGACCCCACACAAACGAACGCTTGATCCCTTCAAGATTTTTTAGGACCGCTTTTGGAACCTCAACACCCCCCCCCCAAATAGTACGACGAGAGGCTATCCAAAACAGCCTTGGCTAAGGTAATGCGACCCGCGAGTGAAAGAATTTTCGCCTTCCAAGCATTAAGCTTGTTTTGAAACCTTTTAATCATCAATTACCAAAATTTCGTCCGCTTCATATTTGCTCCAATTGGAAGATTGAGGAACCTAAACGAAAACGACCCTATGCCACACTTCAAAATCTGAGCCATTTCTTCCGGTTCTACCTACCTCGTCCACTCCGACCCTAAAAACTTTGCTCTTCTGCAAGTTTACCCCTAGCCCCGAAAGGAGGCTGAAAAATCTAAAGAACCTTTTTAAATTCTTTGTATTCTTAGCTGACCACTCACACAAGAAAATTACATCGTCCGTGTAGCTTAGCTGTGTTAAATGTGGTTCAATGTTTGGCATCCTTACCCTGGTAATTAATCATTCTTATTGGCTCGTTTCATCAGCAAGTCTAGGATCTCAAGAGCGATAATAAACAAAGAAGGTGATAAGAGGTCTCCTTGGCAACAAAAACTAGTAAATTACAAACCAGACAATAAAATTAGTTTTTTTTTTTAAATTAACTAGTTGTAATCCTGAATATGATATTTGATTTGATCTAACTATAATCAAATTAGTTATTCGATTTTGAAATTAACTAGTCGTAATCATGAATAATTTTTCGAAGCAACAAAAACTAGTAAATTACAAACTAGAACATAAAATTAATATATACAATACTTACCGGCTACGCTAAAGTTAAAAATAATTAAAATATGTATTTATTACTTATATAGAATCATTATAACTATATTTTATATACTAACAATTGTAAATGTGAACATTTGTTATTTATTAATGGCTCTTGTAACTTTAATTTATAGACCTAAAAATAGTATTGTTTTTTTTCTTTACTTAATTATGGGTAATCATACGACCTATAAACTTTAATAACTTTTTTATAATTGATTTACTTTTATATCTCTAAACTTTAATAGATTTATAATACCGAAGTTTAATAATAATAATTCTTTTTCTATGAACGATTTACGTTTCGACCCTCGAAACTTTAATAAAGTTATTATATGACCACTAGGTTTAATAAAATTATTTGTTTTTCCTTTTTCTTAACAAATATGTGTTCTTTTATCCTTTTTCATAAGTTTAATTATTTTTTGTTTTATTTATTGTTTATTTAACCTATTATAATTAAAGCTAACTTTTAACTCCAGACAAGGGTACATAACCGTGTTGATTGTTTATTTTTACCGTTATTTAGATTAAAGCATGTTTGGTATAATAACTATCGATATATTACGTCTTCGTCGCGAAGCGCAAGCTTTAATACTAGTTATATTTAAAAAAATACAAAAAATCATAGGGATTAAATAAATGGTTATGGTAACATGTAATGTAAAAAATATAATATAATATTTTTGTGTAGGGTAGAATTAAAATGGAAATGGGTTACGTGGCATTTTTTTGGTACCAAGTTAAAGAAACTCGTGATTGCTTTAAATAGCGAAATATCTGTTTTGACTTGGCCTGTACGCTTTGACTCATTAACTAGTAGGAAAACTTGCATCTAAATCCCTCAAAGTTTTAGTTATTGCCATTTCAACCTTTCATTTGTGGTTATTGCAATTCCAACCTTTCATTATGTTTATAAAAAACTTAATAGAGTTATAGAAAGTGCTACATTTTTAGTAGGTTGTAAACAAATATATTACACGAGTTTGAATTAATGAAATATTAAATAGTTAAATAGTTATTAATAAAAGATAAACTAAACAAGATAGTTATGAAAAGAAATATTAAAGAAGTGAAATATTCATAAAGTAATTACTAATAAAAAATAAATAATAAACAGTTGAAACAATAAGCAAATAGAATTTTAGTTAATTATTTATTATGTCTAGCTTAGGTTCACTGGAAAATTTGAACTCTTTTTTAATGACAAATTTTTTTAATCGTTATTGTATGTGCCTATGTGGACTTGAATTAAAGACTTTCTCCTTCCAAACCCAAATGTTTAAAAATTTGTTTTTGTCAATGGACCACCACCCTGTTGGTATACACCATTTACTTATTTATTAATTTAATTACAACTTAGTGTCAAATATGGGTAAAAGTTTATATTATCTCAAGAATAATATAATATTAATTTAATTACAACTTAGTATCAAATATGGGTAAAAGTTTATATTATCTCAACAATAATATAATAATCTAAATATATTTTTTTATAAAATGTAAACTTATGGTGATTGCACAATGTTTTCATGACCGGACCGGACGTCAAACCGGTCCCTTTCCCGGTTCGACCGGATACAAGAACCGGGTAATTTAATATTCAATTTAAAAATATAATATATAACTCTTTGTAAAGTAAATGTTTTTTTCTCCCAGACAATTGTTATATCCCTTTCTAATCTTTTAGAATTTAAAAAATAATCTTTATCTGTATTGAATTTAATCCACGAAAGATAATCAAAATTCATTCACTGATATATATAAAAATAGTATGTGAATAAAACTACAAATCACGTTATTTGATTTTGTTAAATAAGAAAAAACATGTATTAGCTATTTTTGAATTACTTTATAGTTACATAAATATATATATGTATATATATATATATATATATATATATATATATATATATATATATATATATATATATATATATTAATTTAATAAAGAAAATGAAAAATAAGTCAAATCTTGGTATAGTATGTTACAGCTGTAACTTTTGAAAAAAACAACTAAACTCAGATCTGACCAAGAACTTTATCTCGTCGCCAACAACTACGGATCACGAACTCAGATCGATTTCACCATAAATCTCACGTCAAGGGGCGGCTCGAACGGAAAACGCACTGAAATCCCGGTTTGGCCGGCTGGCCACCATCAAAACGGTTCCATCACCCTCGACCGGACCGCCCAAGCATGCCCGACTTCAAAACACTGGATTTGCAACAAATTTTTCTTCTCATTTTAGACTTTTTTTTATTTAGTTATTAATTGTTTGACAATATAACCCAATTCAACTCGTTCATAAGAGTTACAATATAACCCAATTCAACTCGTTCATAAGAAAATTGGTTGTAATTGCCTTTATCATTATTCATTACTTTAGTTTTTAATGTGTACATGCATTATCATTATTCATTACTTAAAATTAAAATTGTTATGCATTCAACACATGGCTATATTATTTTTACTTGTAGTTTTTCCATAAAGAAATCAGTAGTTTTTCCATAAAGAAATAGGTATTTTAAAGACAAACCCTAAAGAGATTTACATGAGAGGGAATTTATGACACCACGCAAAAAATAAATAAAAATATAAAAAAAATCAAGTTTTGGATTATTATATTTAACTTGTTTATATCAAGTTTTGAATCATTATATTTAACTTGTTTGTATAAATAGGTTGTGTTTAGGTTCACTTACATAACCCATTTATTTTATCATGTTAGACTCTCCAACTTGTTTAATCAAAAGATCATCCCCCTAACTAGCTATACAATCCACCAACCCAATCAACATGCTACTAACTTTATCATTACCTGATAGCCTATCAAAACCGTTTATATAACTGTGTTTAACACGTCAAGTTCAACTTACACGGTTTTAAATACGTGCGGTATAGGCTAGATACCTATAACACACATAAAAAAACATGATTATGTTTCAGTTTAATAATTTAACCCGTCAACAAACACAAACTGACATCAACGACAATTAAGTCCATAACCTAAAAGTTTGGTGTCAAAAGTGAAAAGTAGAGAGTACTATACGGACGTAACTATAACATTCTCAACTTAAGTCCCTCCATTTACTCCCTCCCTCTTTTCTTATTATTATATTATTATTTTTTTAATTTTTTAAATAATCTGACGAGATCAGTTAGACTAGGGTTCCAGATCCAACGGCCAGCATCTCTTCACCCTCTTCACTTACCCCTCCCTACCATAACCGCCGCCACACACAATCACTTCTCTCTCTCCGTCGTACTCACCACCACAAACTACCACCACCACCACCACCACCGCTACCTCCCTCCCGTTCTAACCTCCACCCGCCGTTAACAGGTACGCGCCAAAACCACACATATACGTACACGGTATCGAAAGTTTCACCCTTTTTTCAATCGATTAGCGATTCAGTTCTTCTTTCGAGAAATTCGGATCTCATATGACTGTATAATCGTGTGTTTGTTCGTTGATTTTTGTTAATTGTTCGTAAAAGTATACATATATGTGTAATTTTTAGTTTATTGTTGGAGAATTAGGGTTAGGGTTTGAATTGATATCGTTTACGGTGAAATTGTTGTGATAATTGTTGAGATAGTGAAGAGAGTTAGGGTGAGAAAGGTGCCGGTGTCGATGCCGTCGGTGGAGATGAGGAGGACTACTAGGGTTTTTGGGGCTAGGGTTTTGAGGTCAGGGAGACGGTTGTTTCCGACTCAAAAGGTTGGAAAACATATGCGAAGACCGCGGTTAGCTGCTCCGGATGCCGAAGAGGATTGGATCGGGTTGCTTGATCATAGCGGCGGCGGTTTTAAAGAAAACGGATGGCGTAATTCTGATGATGGAGTGTTGGATAAGGAGGTTAAATTAGGGGAATTGAAGGAAGTTGATTCGGTTAAGAATCTTGAGTCGGATGGTGATTTTGTCACCGGGAATAGACGGTGGGGGTTGGTTTATTCAAGGAAACGGAAGCGAACCGAATCAACTGATGATTTAGATAAAAAATTTGGCAAGAAGTTTTTTAGGAAGCAGGCTGGAAAGAAGATTGTTACGGAAGACTTGCAGCCAATTGTCACGCCACTTAATGGTACTGCCACAGAGCCTCGTTTATCTGCGAAATCTAATTCTAGAAAGATGAAGACGAGGGGTGTTTTGGCGTCTAAACGAACGACTAGAAATTCATCGAATTCGACATCAAGAAACAGTGTTACGATCCACCGTGGCATACAAAAAAGGCAAAGTTCGTTAAGGTCGAGAAAACAAACAAACCCATCAAGTTTCGGAAATTTGAACGCCGGTGGAGGTGTTATGAAGGACGGTGAGCCGTTCTTTCCTATGAAGTCAAACACCGAGATTTCGAAGGTAATTCGAAAAGCTAGTTTTAAAGAAGTTAAAGAATTAACACAAGATATTGATTCCGCAAGTTGCAATGCAAGTATATTAGTAATAGAATCGGACAGGTGTCATAGAGAAACAGGAGCTGTTATTACTATGGAAACGTCGGGTCCGAATCATTGGTTTCTCCTAGTTAAAAGAAACAGGGTTGAAAGATTTCGCGTTGAAGCTCGAGACGTAATGAGACCGTGTTTTTGCAATCGGGTCACTCACGCCATAATTTGGGCCGCTGGGGATGAAAGTTGGAGACTTGAGTTTCCTGTCAGGCAAGATTGGCTTATTTTTAAGGAATTATACAAAGAATGTTCGGAAAGAACCGTACGCGTGCAGGATTGTTCAGCAAGTATTATACCCGTGCCTCAAGTGAACGAAGTATCAGGTTACGCAGATGAAAAATACGTCCCGTTTAAGATGTCTGACTTGTATATCAGTTCACGAGGTGATGAAGTTTCTAGAATATTGGAAAAGAGTGATCCGGTTTATGAGATGGACTCTGATGATGATGAGTGGTTAAATAAGTATAATGATGGACGTTCTTCACGGGTCGATGAAGATGCTTTTGAGAAAATAATTGATGCTTTTGAAAGAGGGATGTATCGCAGTCCAGACGATTTTTCTGATGTAACAAAGGCTGTTGATCGGTGTTTGATGCTGGCATCAAAGGATGTTTTGGAAGCTGTTTATGGTTATTGGATGGCTAGAAGGAAGGCGAAGCGTGCGGCTCTTATTTCGGCTTTTGAGGTAAAACAAAGAATTACAATTATGATCATTATCCGCCTTTCACTAAATCTAGGGTAAATTGCATTTTACGTTCTATAAATTTGAGCAAAATTGCGTGTTCTTCAATTAATGAAATTACACTTGATGTCATTTATATTACAGTATCTCATTATGTGGTGTCCTTTTGCCTTAACACAGTTAATTTTTCTGTTAACCCTTAACACGTTTCACTAATATGAGGGCATAATGGTCATTTTCACTTTTGAACTGAAACAAAAAAGATAAAAATTACCCGTGAAGCTTCAAGTGGAAGATATATTTAAGTGTACCCTCATGTGAGTGGTACATGTTAAGAGTTAACAGAAAAAATTAACTAGGTTAGGACCTATGCAGTTAATATCGGTTATATCGGTCATATCGTTCCTCTAGTAATATATCGGTCAATATCGCCGATAATATCGGTACAAATATCGGTGTCAAATATCGGTACCGATATTATCGGCGATATTGACCGTTATATCACCGATATTTGACCGATATATCACTGAATTATTATTGTTAAATTGCTATATATATAAATTCTGCGTTATATTAAAATACCGATATCTCACCGAGATAACCTACATCTCAAATATCGGTCCTTGACCTATATCTGATATTTTACCGCATTAACTGCATAGGTTATGACAAAAGGACACCACATGATGAGAAACTATAACATAAAGGACATCCAATTTAATTTCGTTAGTTAAAGGACAACGTCTGCAATTTTGCTTTCTTGAAGAACGTAAAATGCAATTTACCCCTAAATCTATGTGTCGGTTTAGTGCGGGTTAAGGTAGGGTTGGGTTAATTCTGGCAATCTTTTGGACTCATGAAATGGGTGGGTTGGATTGACCATATGGCTCGTAACACCCTTTGTTCAATATTATATTTTAAAAAATCTAGTGTGTCAACTATGATTACAAATAGGATAATATTCTGGTATTAAATATATACTTTCGGCAGTTGGAACCGAGTCATGTTGGGTTGACTTTTAGCGCTTCAGGTGATGATTTTAATTTTTTTTAATAAAAATATATTAGGAGGTTATATGTTTATACACTTCAGGTGATCTTTAACTTGTTTGACCCATATGTATATATATTAGGATTTTATATGTTTATATAGTTTAGTGTGCATTTCTGACAATGTTGATCATAAATTATTCTTGCAGCTCTACAAACCAAAAAAACATGAGCAACTAAATTTCAAAGCGGTTTTACGCAAGAAGAGATCGTTTAGACAACGTGGGACCCAATCTGGAAGAGGAAAGCAGATAACCTTTTTGAAAGGTGTGTATTTTCTGTTTTGTTTTACAATTATTATAGGTTGATTAAGTTTTAATGAGAATTTACATAGTTTTGAGAGGGTTAATTTTTTAGTGCAAATTACCTATTTGCCCTCATGGTTTTGAGATGATTGACTCTTTTAGACATTTCACCAAAAAATTAAGAGTAAAGTACACGGATGGTCCTTGTGGTTTACCAAAATTTTGGATTTGGTCTCTAACTTTTCAAAAGTACATAGATGGTCTCTATGGTTTGCGCTCTCTAACGTGGTTTGTCCTCAGCTTTTCAAAAATTACAGAATGGTCCCTGTGGTTTGCACCTTGTAACGCATTTAGTCCCGAACGTGGACATGCTAAATTCTTTAGATTTGTTGGCTGGGGACTAAATGCCAACACAAATTACAAACCACAGGGACCATCATCACCATCCGTGTACTTTCGGAAAGCTAGGGACCAAATCCAAAATTTTGTTAAACCACAGGGACCATTCGTGTACTTTACTAAAAAAATTAAATACACTGTTGTATGTGAAGTTACTAAACTGGACATTGGTTTCATATCATCTTTACAGCAGTCCTACATGACAAAACAAAAGCCGATGCAGCAGAAGCAGAGAACATCACCGCGAAAGTACAAGAAACAAAAGAGGCGGCAAATAGGGCGGAACAGGAGGCGATAACGAAGCGGCACCGAGCTCAGCTGTTAATGGAGGTTGCAGACTTATTAACTTACAAAGCCTCCATTGCGGTTAAAATCGCAGAAGCTAGAGCTGCACCTGGATCCGGAGACGATAATGCGATTGAGGAACTTTTTTTACCCGTGGGTAACACGGGTTTTACTTGATGTTTTGATTTTGCCGGTTAAAAAGGTGGTTGGTTTTTATATGAGGTTTTTTTTTAGTTTTTGGAAGCTTTTGCAGGTTGTGCATGAAAGCTAGTAGTAGTGTAATTGCTGTACAGAACGTGATTGCATGTACATTCTGCATCAATAGTAGTACCTTACAAAAACCAAATGTTGTAAAAGTAGGGATTTGGTTTAGTTTCTTTTTAAATATTTTGGAAAAAAAGAATACTAAATGGGTTTAAACTTGAGGGATTGAAACTTGAAAAACTATGCTTGTTTCTTTTTGTGGCATTTTGGGCTCTAGTTGAGTTTGTTTTTATCTTTTTAGGTTTATAAATATACAATTATACAAGTATGCAATTGTGAATCTAGAGGTGTTATATGCAACTCTTTTAGTGATAGTTCATTTAGTTAATCAGGTTGACCTAACAACCTGTTTAAGTAGTTTGGCCCATTGACCTGTTTATAACTTGCTTGCAACTCACTAATTGGATTTACATGTTTACCACATGATTGCGGCCCATCAGTAGTGGTGCACAAAAAACCCGGACCCGGAAAATTAACCCGGAACCGGGGTATTGTAATAACCGGGTTTTTAAAACCCGAACCTACCTGTAGGGTAAGGACCGGGTATGAAGAATGTTATCATAACCCGAACCTGTAACTGGGTTTTTTCGTACCCGTATTTTACCCGGTTTTTAAGCATACCCGTGTTTAATGAATACCCGTAACCGGTTTACTAAAAACCCATAAGCGGGTTTTAAAATACCCGGACCAGGTTACAAAATACCTGATTTTTTTAATGATATTGGAAGTTTTTTACTTGTATCCTTATGTTTACACACTCAAATATGGTTCATATTTAACAAAAAAAAAAACAAAAAGTTGGAAAAAAATGCCCACAAAAAATACGCTGCACACATTTTGTTGCTTATTTCGCTAACCGAGTTTTCAAATACCCGGTCGGGTTTTATCAATATTGTATGCGGGTTTTTCAATACCCGACCCAAACCCGAACCCTACTCGAATCTGGAAATATGGTATTATAATGCCCGGGTATTATAAAACCCAACCCGAACCCGACTACATAGGGTATGGAATTCCTGGCCAGAACCCGGACCCGAACCTGACCCGAGTATTGTCAATACCCGAAAATTAAAAACCCGTCGTACTGGAACCGGGTTTTCAAAAAAACCCGATTTGTGCACCTCTACCCATTAGCACACCAAATTGTTTCACAGTTTTTAGACTATATGGTATGGGAGGCATGAAACGCCATGTGGCAGCCTAATCAGCAGCACCTGTCAGAAAAGTGGCGTAGTACCAAAAAGCCCCGGAGTGGGATTGGGCGTGGGCATTATTTTATTATTAAAAAATAAAACAAATAGCACCAACCAATAACAACCATCCACCTCACCATGCCAAGCCCCTCCACGTCGAGGAATATTCTGCTGCCCTCAACACAACGCCAACCATCACGCCATAGTAGGGGCGGTATGCCAGTGTGGTTGAGGCCTCCACGCTAAAAACCACGCTCGACAACGTGTGGTCTTAGACAAATGGATTAAACATATCATGTTGGGTTGAAATTCACACGAATAAAAATAAAAATTGTCATTTGGTCCTACAATTCAAGTCGTTAACCTATCCACCTGCAACCCGCGAACTTGACCCGTTTGATATTCATACTTTGGAATATATGTTGGGTCCATGGTTCGGTGTTGGCTTGTCAGGTTTAATTGATGAATTCGAACATGACATATACAACCGAGCATGTAAGATATTTATCTAAATGAGTCAAATTGGTTGACGTGTTGTGAGGTGTAATTGGGTTAAATGAGTCGCAAAAGTTTGGCGGGTTGTAATATATGTTTTAAACAGGTCATAGATTAACTAACCATATCAACTTAAACAAACGGTTAAAACTGATAATTCAAAACCTGATTACTTTCATGTCAGGTTCATTTTGTGCTTCAGATTGCATTATACGAAATCACTACCGTTAAACCAAACCATCGAGTCATCAATTTTTCGTCAATCCTTTTCCACTCGTACAAGTTGATTAGGTGGTATTTAAGAGTAAAAAAATTGTTGCTAAAAAAGGAAAATCCAACCACTTGATTCTGATAAGAGCTATTAACTTCATCCATTTGCTCAAATCTTGTTTGAAGACAAAAAACTGAATAACTTGCCACTTTTTATAAGTTACAATTTTGTTTATAAACAAATATTTGCAAAATTCTTTTTTACTTTGAACACCCCTAAAGACAACCACTATACCATGACAAAAACTGGAACAAGTGACACCAATAACATTATGTATTCTAAATTTTGTCATCTTATTTTTATTTGGAATCATCATTTATTTACTCCCTATAAAAACCCAAATATAGAAAATAAAATCATAACAATTTTATAAAAATATATTCAACATTCTTCATGTTCATATAATCTTTTGTTGTTGATTTCCATCTGAGGTTCTAATGGCTTCAGCATTGACGGGCGATGACTTGATGCGGACCATGAGCCGCAACATGAGTAGGAACATGAGCCGAAACATGAGTAGGAACATGAGCCGAAACATGAGTAGGAACATGAGTCGAAAAGGCAGTCTGGCGTCGGGGAGCATGAGGGGTTGGGGGGCAGCTAGTATCCGGGAAGTGTTCACAACACCGGGTCCAGATGTTTTCCAAAAAAGCGGGAGAGAAGACGACGAAGACGAACTCATGTGGGCTGCCATCGAAAGACTCCCGACTTATGATCGCTTACGAAAAGGATTCTTGACCAACATTTTGGATGATGGAAAAGTTGTCCGCGAGGAGATTGATGTTGCGAACCTTGGACCCGAAGAGAGACAAAAGCTAATGAAGAATATGCAAAAAGCGATCGATGATGACAACGAACGGCTTCTTGAACGGCTTAGAGATCGTATTGATCGTGTCGGAATCGACATTCCGAGGATCGAAATTCGGTATGAGAATTTGTCTATTGAAGGGGATGTGTTTGTTGGAAGTAGAGCACTTCCAACCTTGTTCAACTCTACTATCAACTCACTAGAGGTACATTTTGAAAAGTTTACAATTATTTACATAAATAGTTTAAAAAGTGTTTCGGGTCAGACCAACCCGTTTTTCACCAGTGCCAGAAAGAACTAGACATTTTGACCAAACCCGTTTTTATTGTGTTTTTAGGACGTTCTTGGTTTCTTGAGGCTTTTCCCATCGAAGAAACGGGTTGTCAAGATCCTTAATGAAGTATCCGGAATCGTGGCGCCATCTAGGTAAGAAAATCTTGCAAATGTTCATAACTCTAGCTTTGTTTCGGGTTAGTATGATTGCTAGATCATGACAAACTCGGCGTTCTTATAGAATGACTCTACTTTTGGGACCTCCGGGCTCGGGGAAGACTACATTGTTGAAAGCGCTAGCGGGAAAGCTCGAAAATGATCTAAGGGTAACGGGGAAGGTAACGTATTGTGGCCACGAAATGAACGAGTTCGTCCCTCAAAGAACTTGTGCTTATATTAGCCAACATGATCTACACCACGGTGAGTTGACCGTTAGAGAGACTTTGGATTTTTCGGGACGTTGCGCTGGAGTTGGAACGCGATATGAGATGTTGGCGGAGTTGTCGAGACGGGAAAAAGCGGAAGGCATCAAGCCGGATCCTGAACTTGATGCATTCATGAAAGCTATAGCGGTTTCGGGACAAAAATCTAGTTTAGTCACTGAGTATGTGCTCAGGGTATGTTTTATGTTCTATGTTCTATGTTCTATGTTATATCATTTTATTTCAACTAAATAATAATAAGAGTAAAATGCCATTTTCGTCCCTGAGGTTTGGCCAGTTTTGCGACTTTCGTCCAAAGGTTTGTTTTTCCACATCTGGATTTAAAAGGTATGAAATCTTGCCATTTTCACCCGGCTCGTTAACTCCATCTATTTTCTCCGTTAAGTCGAGGGTATCTCAGCCTTTTTTGTTAACTTAAAGGGCAATTCGGTCTTTTTCACTTTATGTAAAAAGACCGAATACCCTAGAAAAAGGCCGAATTGCCGTTTAAGTTAACAAAAATGACAGAAATACCCCTGACTTAACGGAAAAAATGGATGGAGTTAATGAGACGGATGAAAATGACAAAATTTCAAACCTTTTGGATCCTGATGCGGAAAAACAAACCTTTGGATGAAAGTCGCAAAACTGGCCAAACCTTAAGGACGAAAATGTCATTTTAATCTAATAATAATAATACTTGTTACTATTTACTAACCATGAGTGTTATGGTACCATAGCTACTTGGGCTAGACATTTGTTCAGACACAATGGTGGGAGATGATATGAGAAGGGGCATATCCGGCGGCCAGAAAAAGCGTGTAACAACAGGCGAAATGCTCGTGGGACCCGCAAAGGTTTTCCTAATGGACGAGATCTCAACAGGCCTCGATAGTTCGACAACGTTCCAAATAATAAAATACATGAGACAAATGGTTCACATCATGGACATCACCATGATAATATCACTTCTACAACCGGCACCCGAGACTTTTGAACTTTTCGACGACATAGTCCTCCTCTCGGAAGGCCAAGTGGTCTACCAGGGCCCGAGAACAAGCGTTCTCGAGTTCTTTGAACACGTGGGGTTCAAATGCCCCGAAAGAAAAGGGGTCGCGGACTTCCTTCAAGAAGTCACATCAAAGAAAGACCAAGAACAATATTGGTTCAACAAAAGTATCGCCTACCGATACGTTTCGGTAGACGATTTCGTTCATCATTTTCAAAACTACCATACGGGTCGAAAGATCGCGGGCATTCTTCATGTTCCTTATGACAAATCTAAAGCACATCCTGCAGCCTTAGTGACCAATAAATATGCGATATCTAACAAAGAACTTTTTAAAGCATGTTTATCTAGAGAATGGCTTTTAATGAAAAGAAATGCTTTTGTGTACATTTTCAAAACTACACAAATAACAATCATGGCTTTGTTTACTTTCACCGTGTTCTTTCGGACCACGATGAAGTACGGGGATCTAGATGATGGTGGAAAGTACTACGGCGCGCTGTTTTTCAGTCTGATCAACGTTATGTTTAACGGGATGGCCGAGCTTGCGTTAACTATTTTTCGGTTACCGGTTTTTTATAAGCAAAGGGATTCATTGTTCTATCCTGCTTGGGCTTTTGCTCTTCCAGTTTGGCTTTTGAGACTTCCACTTTCACTTCTGGAATCTGGAATTTGGATTGTGTTGACTTATTACACTGTTGGGTTTGCTCCTTCTGCTAGTTGGTATGCTCTTTTTACTTTTTTTCTTATAGTTTGACTTTTTTGGTCAATTGTGTTAAGTCAAGAATCTAAAATCACATTGCTTGTAGATCATAATTAAGCCAAAGTTTTTTAATTTCAAATGCTATTAGAAACTACTTCATGGGTATAAAAATCTAGGATGAGGGTTCAAGGATTTTTGTGTAATTTGATGGTTGAATGTTATTGACTTTGACCTCTAGAGTCAACAACATGCAATTCTTCTGCTTTGACCTTTTCTGGTCAACATCAAGAATCTACAATTTACATGTTGTTTTACACATTTCAGTTTCTTCCGGCAATTGTTGGCGTACTTGGGTATACATCAAATGGCATTAGGTCTATTTCGGTTCATCGCTGCGCTAGGAAGAACACAAGTTGTTGCCAACACGCTCGGCACGTTCACATTGTTGTTGGTTTTTGTTCTCGGTGGTTTCATTATTGCCAAAGGTTAGCAGTTTGTACATATATAGAGGACGTTCATTTCCGAACTAATAATATGTATGGGTCTGTAAGAACGGTATAATGCATAAGTGCATGGCCGTCTCTGAAAATTCAGAGGCCCTGTGCGACTAGAAAAAACGGGCCCTGCCAAAAAGATTTTGTTATTTAATTGGGTTAAAATTTTAAGTTTTCAATTGGGTTGTATAAGGGTAGTTGGGTTAAATGAAAAACTAAGTTTAAATGGGCTAAAATTAAATAGGTTAATGGGTTTAAAGATCATATTGGGTTGTAAATATTAGTGGGTTTTTAATATCATAAGCTCTTGTTTAAAAAAAATTAATCTGCTAAATACATAAAAACTTACAAATTTTGCCCCGCCTCCACCGGAAAGTGGGCCTTGGGCGGTCCCCCGCTTTGCTCTTGCTAAGAGCCGGCCCAACATTTATATTTGCGGTATTTCTAGCAGTGTAATTGGTTATCTACTTATTTTTCGTGTTAGATGATCTTGAACCATGGATGAAATGGGCATATTACCTTTCTCCCATGTCATACGGACAAAACGCCATCGTGCTTGTTGAGTTTCTTGATAAAAGATGGAGCGTGGTAAGTTTAAATAAAATAATTGTTACATTTAGGGCCCACTCAACTTTTTTTGGGCCTGAAGCGCATTCTAAAATTAGGGCCCATCTTTTAAAAAATACTATCTTTTGTTTAAGATCCTAACACGTGTGAATATGATGATGGCACTTTTTTTTGTACACGATTTCTAAAAGGCACACAATCACACGTATTATAGCTCAATCAGTTTTAGTGAAAACTTTGAAGTATACTAATTTTTCTATCGTCTTGTCAAAACATATATATTAAACGAAATTAAACTCTAAAACTCGGGGCCCAAAGCTTCAGCTTATTATTTTGTACAGTCGAGCTCAGTGGCGAAGCTTGAGATATTATATGTGGGGGGGGGGGGGTCGAAACGTATATACCAAAAAATTTCTATAGAACCGAGGGGTCAAAAACGTATCTACACAAAAATTTCTATACGAAAGCTACATATATAACAATACTGAGCGAAAAGTTTGGGGGGTCGGGCGCCCCCCGGCCCCTTCTAACCTTTGCCCATGGTTGAGCTGCCCCAGGTTACACTGTTCGAATATTTACTTGTTCAATGATGTTGTGCAGCCAAGTTTTGACATACATGGTCATGAGTCGACGGTCGGGAAAATGCTTCTAAAGGGCAGAGGAATGTTTACAGAAGGCCATTGGTACTGGATTTGTGTTCTTGCACTCTTCGGATTCTCTCTTGTCTTCAACCTTTTCTTTATGCTAGCGCTTACATATTTGACGCGTAAGTCATGTTTTGTAACATCAAAAAAAAAAAAAAAAAAAAAAAAACTTCATTCTTGAATCTATATGCATCTCACAATATTGTTTCAAAACTTGAAATGCAGCTATGGTGGATGCTAAATCCGTTGCAGACGATAACAATGAGAAGAACAAGAAGTTGGTGAAAATGGAAAGCGAGCCGGATTCCAACGGATCAAACAAAAAGGGAATGGTGTTGCCGTTTAAGCCGTTGTCTTTGGTGTTTGATCATGTTAACTATTATGTCGATATGCCCGCTGTAAGTAACATATGTTACATTTAGTTTTCATATGATAATTAATAATTAAATGATAAATCAAGTTATAGCAACCTTATATGATAATAAACTCGGCTAACACAGTTTTCAATATTTGTTAGGAAATGAAAAGCCAAGGCGTGGAGGAGGATCGTTTACAGCTTTTACGCTATGTGAGTGGTGTGTTTCGGCCAGGGGTTTTGACGGCTTTAGTTGGGGTTAGTGGTGCCGGAAAAAACAACGTTGATGGACGTGTTGGCTGGAAGGAAAACCGGTGGATATATCGAAGGAAGTATTAGTATATCTGGTTACCCGAAGAACCAAGAAACTTTTGCTCGTGTTAGCGGTTATTGTGAACAAAACGACATTCATTCTCCTCATGTCACTGTTTATGAGTCTCTTTTGTATTCAGCTTGGCTTCGATTAGCTTCAGATGTCGATGAAGCAACACGAAAGGTATGTACAAAGATGATATTTTCACGAAGAGCAAAAACGCGAAGTTATAAATGAGATAATATTGAGAGAAAATGATATATCACTTATGGGCCCCGTAACTCCACCTGTGGCTCAAATTATGCTCCTTTTAATGTTTTTGTCTTTTCTGACGTCTTTTTCCCTGTTTAGCTGGTCCAAGTAGAAGTCTGCTAACTTTTGATAACTCCGTAACATATTTAGATTACTAAACATGACTTGTTTGTTATGTTTTTTTTCCGGTCGAAAACATAGATGTTTGTAGAGGAAGTGATGGAGCTCGTGGAGTTAGGCCCGATCCGAAACGCTCTAGTTGGACTTCCTGGAGTTGACGGTTTATCAACCGAGCAAAGAAAGAGGGTCACCATAGCCGTAGAGCTCGTGGCTAACCCATCAATCATATTCATGGACGAACCAACATCGGTCTAGACGCTAGAGCAGCGGCTATAGTAATGCGAGCCGTTAGGAACACAGTGGACACAGGTCGAACCGTTGTGTGCACCATTCATCAACCAAGTATAGACATTTTTGAAGCTTTTGATGAAGTACGATTCGTACCCTTTTCATTTTTCGGTTATTTAACGAATTTTGATCACTCGGGTTTGCTTAAAACTTAATAAAACCGCGTTCTTGCAGTTGTTCTTGATGAAACGAGGAGGGCAAGCCATATACGCTGGACCTCTTGGGCGATATTCTCACCTTCTTGTCAAATATTTTGAAGTCAGAAACTATCTTTTTGTGATCATTTCGACACAAAATCGATATCGAACTATTGATCTTACATTTTTACTTGTTTGCAGTCCATTAAGGGAGTTTCCAAGATCACAGATGGATACAATCCTGCTACATGGATGCTAGAAGTCAGTTCTACTTCAGTTGAAGCTCAGTTAGGAGTTGATTTTGCTGAAATTTACGCGAATTCTGATCTCTATCGGTACCCAAAAACCTTCATGTTTGATCTTGTTAATATCAAAAGAATTCAAAAGAACTGAAAAACTGTATGGGTGAATAACATTTTATGTGACCATCAAATCTTTTTATACATAAAAAGATATTACTATCATAAGGATAATAAAGCTACAAAAATTAAAATATTATCTAACAAAAAACAAACTCAAAGAAATAAATCAAATAATGTAAATTTATAATAATAATAATAATAGATAATAAACTTGACTAACATTATGTTTGTTTTTTCATGGGTGATTATTAGGAGGAATGAGGAGCTAATCAAAGAACTAAGCACACCACCACCGGATTCGCAGGATCTTCACTTTGCGACGCAGTATTCGCAACCCTCTTTCGAACAGTTCAAAGCATGTTTCTGGAAACAACATAAGTCATACTGGCGAAACCCTCAGTACAACGTTGTTCGGTTCTTTATGACGACGGTTATTGGTCTTATTTTCGGGGTCATCTTCTGGAACAAAGGAACCAAAATGTAAGTATAACTTTAACTATATAACTTTTATACTTTAAAAGAGATTTTAGCTATCTTAAGTTGTGGACTATACACATTAAACTTTGTCTAACAATACAATATAAGGATTCCACCTTTTAAGTTTTAACTGTTGAAACATTATCGCTTCTTTATTTTAGTTGTATTATATATATTTTTATTATAAAGCCTCAATTAGGCGCATCGTAACACCAAACCGAAGCCAAACCATTATAAGTGGTTTGGTGCGGTTCGGTTTACAATGGTCAAAAACCATTACTAACAGTTTGACCTGTAAACCCTTAAAAAAGAGACACTAAACAACCCTCTATGTTTTACAATATTTGAAGTCAAGAATCAAACAAAACAAACTTTTCATCAACTTTACAACAAAACTACACAATATTTCCTCTAATGTTATTTACCTTCATCATAACACAAAAAAACCACTTTTTTTTTAATCGAGCCGGGGTTCTCACTGGAAGCAGCCTCTCTATCCCTACGGGGTAGAGGTAAGGTTGTTTACATCTACCCTTCTCAGACCCTACCTTAGCTTTGCTATTGGTGGGATTTACTGAGTATGAAGATGATGTTCTTTTTTTTTTCTTTTTTTCTTTTACACAGGACTAAACAACAAGACTTGTCGAATCTAATGGGAGCAATGTACGCGGCTGTTTTATTCCTCGGTGGCACAAACACATCCGCGGTTCAATCAGTCGTAGCAATAGAACGAACAGTTTTCTACCGCGAAAAAGCAGCAGGAATGTACTCAGCATTGCCATACGCGTTTGCTCAAGCTTTGGTGGAAACAATATATGTTGGGATTCAAACATTTCTCTACAGTCTTCTGCTATATTACATGATCGGATTCGAGTGGCAGTTTGGCAAGTTCTTGTGGTTCTATTATTATGTGTTCATGTGCTTTGTTTACTTCACATTGTATGGAATGATGCTTGTTGCTCTCACTCCAAGTTACCAGATTGCTGCTATTGTCATGTCCTTTTTCCTTAGCTTTTGGAACTTGTTTTCGGGTTTCCTCATTCCAAGAGGGGTAAGTAAACTTAACGATAGATAGTGTTAGTTTTAGCGGTTATGTGCGTCACTTAGTTTATCTGGTGTGGCTTAAAGCCCCATGTTAGTTATCGCATTAACCTTAATAGGATGGTGTGGTTTCACATGGTTTACTTAAAAGTTAAAAAAAAGTCTGAAAAGAGTGAGGTGTAAGGGGTGTTAACGTGGTGAGGTGGCGGGTGGCATTATGCCACACAACATAGCCTTAAAGTGTTATCGTTTTACTTGAAAAGAGCGACGGGAAGGTGTTGAAGGAGTGTTTGTTATTTGAATCAGACTCGTAAGACCGAGATTCGAATTGAATTAAATTGAAGCTTGAATTCGAATTCTGTTTTCGATTGGTTAGAATTCGAATCGAATAAATGAAAACAGAATTCCAAATAATGTTTTTTTTGGATTTAATTTGTGATTTTAAAATAAAAAATTTTTATTCAAATTATATAACTTATATTTTATATAAAACATACATATATATTTTATTTATTTTTATAAATATATCTATTGTTTATACTACTTATTTTTATTTATTATTTCACAGATTTCGGAATATTGGAATTATCTCAAGTTTCAACTTTCTAATTCAAGTCTGTTTATTGAATTTTATTCTTAATTCATATTCAAATTAGTTTTAATACATTTTAATTTTATACAAGTTTTTTTATTAGTTTAGTTTTTTTGACTGTTAAAACTGATGTTTTCCAATTAATTTTAGTTTTTGGCACACATTTCAACATATCATAGTTTTCATATAGACATGTTTATTAACATTTGATTAACTTATGCAGCAAATTCCCATCTGGTGGAGATGGTACTACTGGGGTTCACGGTCGCATGGACTATTTACGGGCTGATAACGTCTCAATTAGGTGACCAGTCAACCCCAGTTTACATGCCAAAGCACGAAAACATGCCGGTTAAGGTTTACTTGAAGGAATTCCTAGGATATGAACACGACTTCCTCGGATATGTCGCTCTAGCTCATGTTGGTTGGGTACTTTTGTTCTTCGGAGTTTTCGTGTACGGCATCAAGGCCTTGAACTTCCAAAGGAGATGATTTGAACTTTCATTCTTCTTGTTTTGGATTTAACTTTTGATATGTTTTGATCAGTGTGAATAAAAAGCGGTTTTGTTTCATTCTATATTTTGTATATTAATTGTTGTATGTTATTATCCAAGTGGAAATAAAAGCATATTTGGTGTCTTTTTATTATGTGTGTTATATGGAGTGCAATAAAGCAATGGTTTAATATAAATGAAGTCAAAGGTGGTTCATTAAAGTTCAGGGGCTGTTATGAACTTACTACGAAGTTCAGGGGTGTAATAAGGCTTGTGTTTGTGTGTTTCAATTGCTATTTCACGTTAACAATTGGTATCAGAGCCTCGTATACAAATTTGATGGTAAAAATGATTTTGGTCTCTGGAGAATAAAGTATAAAGGTGATTTTGGTGCATCATGGTATTTATGATGTATTGGTCGGGGAAACAAGGTTGCCGGTAAATTTAACCGTTTAATGGCGGAGCTTGGCCAAAAGTTCCGGGGGCGGAAAGTATTGTGACCCAATTTATATATTGTATAAATATTTAGGCAAAATAATTGGGGGCCGATACTTTATAATTTTAAAAATTTTCGGATGAAAGATCGGAAATTTTGCACTTAACCGAAAAATCGGATGCAAAATTTCTGATTTGAATTTTCATTAAGCACAACAAATTCACAACTAGAGGATCAATTGATGGCTATGAGTTTGAAGTCTTGATGGTTCCAAAGGGATCTCTTAATGGTGAATGGATTATGGACTCTAGGTGTTTATTTCATATAAACAAAAGGAAGATATTCAAAGACCTACAAGAAGTTGAAATTGATTATTGCGAGCATTATGTAATGGCAAACTAAGTTTTGATAATTTCAACGGTATCAGAAAAGGCCCTCGGAGTATCAACGGTATCTTGGACCATCAGTAATCTGAAAAACTAAGTTTTGATAATTTCAACTATTCGTTGTTGGCCGTCAATAACCCTAACTTAAAAAATAATCACTGACAGTCCCAACTATTGACATATTGGACACCAATGGACCGTGATTAACAGAACCCTAACACTGATAGTCTCCGGAAACCGTTTTTGGCTAGAAAAAGGTTTCTAAATATCCAATCTAAGGTTACAAAGAGTTTGGGATTAATATTGTGTTTTCCAGCCAAAAATGAGTTTTCTGGCAAAAAAACGTTTTTCCGAAGACTAACCGCGTTAGGGTTCAGTTAGTCAGTGTCCATTAGAGGCCAAGATGTTAATAGTTGGGACTGCCAGTGGTTATTTTTGAAGTTAGAACTGTTGGCGGCCAACGACAAATAGTTGAGATTATTAAAATCCAATATTCAATTTTTTTATAGTTGGATTTTTAAGTTTGTTTTAATTTGAATTTTATGATAATTACTTTAGAAGTTATACAAAGAGTCACAATAAAAGTAAACTTAATGATAATTACTTCAGAAGTTATACAAAGACTCAAAATAAAAGTGAACTTAATTACTTCAGAAGTTATACAAAGAGTCAAATTAAAAGTTAATTTAACTAACATAAAATAAGTTTAATCTTAAAACTATTTTCGTACGTAGTAATCTATAGATATAATAAAATAAATTATATTAGGGACACATGACGCTCTATGAGTTGATCTCAATTGTTTTTTCCGTTAAATAAATAAATAAAAATAATATTTCTTAATAATATTCAAATAAAAATATATTATTTTAATCCATAAATTTTATATTTTTATCCTTTACCCTAAATAAATAGATATAGATAATATTTGTTAATAAGATATAAATCAAAAATATATTATTTTAATCCATAAACTTTATATTTTACCATTTTGTTTTCCATTTATATTTATCATGTCTTTGCTTTATAGTAGAGATTAATAAAATTGAATTATAAAAAATAACCATAAATAACTAATGGCTTTACTAACGTTTTAGACTTTTAATGTAAAAGTGTAAATAAAAATACGAAATAAGAACTAAAGTTCGTAGGCGTAATCCCCATGAGTTTATTTTGTTTAGAACTTTTTTGAATTTTTTTATTGTTAGTTATTTTTGTAAATAATCATTTTTAGTCGGTTGCTTTTATGGGCAAAACCGTATATATACACTTACATTGGTAAGGGGATGCCGCAACTGAGCGACAAACAAGCTGATATAGTTTCACTTTATTATTAGACTTATGTGGTATGCGTATTCAACTTTCTTTTATGCACGTTTAATTTTAGTTTCAGTTAAAACCATTAAACATTCAAATTAGATAATGATGAGAATATTACAAATAAGACAACCAATTTGGTGTACAAGGAAATTTTTAATGAAATCTGATTATTCGTTGTATTTTTTTTACCTATCATATGTGTTCTTAAGTTTATTTTATTTATATTAAAATAATTTTTATTATTTACCCTCTATTAATTTGCAAATTCTTACGCTCCTCACATATTATTGTTCAATTTTAGTTTGGTTTTATTGGTACTAAATAAATACAAAATAAATACAAAGTTTTCATTTGTTAAACCACGTGTATACGTGGGCTTTAACCTAGTATATAATATAAGAGTTAACTTAACTAACATAAAATAAGTTTAATCTTAAAACTATTTTCGTACGTAATAATATATAATATAATTTTACATTAATGATAGTTTGGATTTTTACAATATATTATATGCGTGCATGTAGTATTTCTGAAAGTATAGGATCATGGACAAACTCGAATATGTTTACACACAAGCTGCAATAGACAACATGTTCAAATTTGGTCCGAAAGGAATGCAAGGTGAAATCTGGGATGAAAATGGTCGTTATGAGGTGGTCGAAATTCTAATTTCACACGAACAAGATTCGATCAACGCTATCCGGTTCACGTATCGTACAGCCGAAGAGAAAGTTATTCATTCCAAAACATATGGAGAACCCAATGGTTTGAAATTTGTCATGGTAAGCACAACCTTCTTTCTGTAGCTTTCTTAACATTTTAATTTCTTTTAGCATGTCATTTAGTTGATAATATATTAATATGACATAGTAGTGGGGGGGCGGCCCCTTCTTTGGTGACCTCCAGTGGCGTTTGACATCTTTGTCAATGCGTCTAGGTGGTTTGGGCCTCTTCTCAGCACGAGATGTTGGGGCTTATGTCTTTGTGGCGTCTTGGGAACTACAGGATCATATCCTTCGAAACTGTGAGGTCGTCGGGCTTGACCCGGACTATCAGCAGGCGCTTGAACGCTTAAATGTCTCTCTCCCATACTTGGATATTGGCCGTTTTTTAATAAGGACACCGCCCCCTCGAAGCCACAAAAAACTTTGGCGAATGCTCTGTTTAGCAAAATCGCTCAAAGCCTGGGAGAAGCTTTTAATTTGTCATCCCGCCAGAAGGCGGTGTTTGAGTGCCTGAAAGGTCGCCATGCTCAGGAATTTTTGACCGTTATAAAATTGAGGGGTTGGGACAATGTATGTCTGCAGTAGAATATAGAGCCATTCTCAAATACCGATTGATGATCCCTATGTACCCGGAAGATGAAACTTGCCCGATATGTCGTAAAGCTTGTATGGATAAATACGAGGAGCATGCAGTTCACTGTAAAGAGCTCCCTGGGTTCAAATATCGGCACGACTGGGTGCGTGATGCTTTGTGGGACATCTTAAGAAGAGCTGGGATTTCGGCTAAGAAAGAGGCCCCTGTGAATTTCCTCACGGACCCTATGGAAGGGAGATCTACTCTGCGACCAGCGGATCTGCTCGTCTTTGGCTGGGCTGGGGGGAAACATGCTTGTGTAGACCTCACGGGGGTTTCCCCTTTGGTTGGTTTAAGGGAAAACGGGTTTGTAGCTGGACAAGCGGCAAGAAAGGCAGAATCAAAGAAAGTGGATGAGCACGCTAAAGCTTGCGCAAAGAACCAGCATGTCTTTGTCCCTTTGCCTTTGATACTTTTGGCTCCCTAGCGCCAGAAGCTATCCACTTCTTGACGAGGGTTCAACGGGTCGTCTACAGCAATTGTTCAACCTCAAGGGGGCAAGAGTATGTATTTGGAAGGTTAGGGTTTGCAATTCAGAAAGGATTGGCGGCGCAGCTTGTTGCCCGGCTACCTTCTTTTTTGATGTAACTTGACAAGTTTTCTGAATTTAAAATAATTGATTTTTCAAATTAAAAAAAAAGTTTATATATATATATATATATATATATATATATTATATATATATATATATATATATATCTTAAAAATCCTATGAACCTTTTGGAACTTTTAGTAATTATATTTAGTGTTCTATCCAAAAACCATGTTGATAATATATTAATATGATATGTTTGTATGTATCTTAAAAATCCTATGAACCTTTTGGAAATTTTATTTAACTGTTTTGATAATATATTAATATGTTATGTTTGTATATATCTTAAAAATCCTATTAACCTTTTGAAACTTTTATTTAACTGTTTTTAATCATATTTACCGGTTCTATCCACAAATCACGTTGATAATATATTAGTATGATATGTTTGTATATATCTTTAAAATCCTATGAACCTCTTGGAAATTTTATTTAAATGTTTGATAATATATTAATATGTTATGTTTGTATGTATCTTAAAAATCCTATGAAACTTTTGGAACAGTTATTTAACTGTTTATTACTCATATTTACTGATTCTATCCAAAATGCACGTTGATAATATATTAATATGATATGTTTGTATATATCTTTGAAATCCTATGAACCTTTTGGACCATTTATTTAGTTGTTTTTTTAATCATATTTGCTGGTTCTATCCAAAAAACACAAGTGGCATTTGAGTCCTCTAGTGAAGTTTTAACTTCGCTGAGCGAAGCGTATATGGATGATAGATTGGCATCAATTGTATTTGGCACCAACCAAAGAAAGTACGGACCCTTTGGAAGGACCGGCGGTAAGTCTAGTAGGAGTTCACATGAAGACTTCGATTATAAATTTAAACCAAGGCGTTTTGGATGTTTTCATGGAGCGTGTCGATGGGTCCTTTACACTATCGGGGTTTATGTCGAACCGTATATGGTATATGATCTAGATGATTTTTGTGATGCCCTTAAGGGCGATCTTTGGTGAACCAATCCAAATCTAGTTATAGTTTTTGCTCAGAAATGGTTCTATCTCCACATTTATGTACAAATTTATAATGAATTTAGTTAAATGGTTTTTTCAATAAATGATCGTTTTGCTACTCTCAACCAACGTCCTGAATGACCTTTTTTTTTATGTTATTTATGTACTTATGTTTATCTTTAAAAAAAGAACTTGTCTCAATTTTCATTTTAAGTTTTTTCTTTAGCATTGATCTAATTTAGTGCCTTGATAACCAGCACGTGCTTATTGCATTTGCTTTTGATACTTTTGGTTTCCTGGCGCCAGAGGCTGTGGACCTTCTTAGTCGAGTTCAAAGGGTCATGCATAGTAATGTTATGACCCCGAGATCTATAGACGTAGTTTTTAAAAGATTTAGTTTTGCTATTCAAAAAAGTGTAGCGGCACAGCTTGTTGCAGTTTACCATCTATCTCGATGTAAATTCATTTATGATTACCATTGTGTAAGACAAAGGGCGTACCAACTGTATATTATTTATCCATCATCTTGGTTGTTTTTTTCTATCTACACCCATTGATCTGAAAATAAATTGTGGATAGATTTAAAAAATCTTAGTTGTGTTGATAAAAATTAAAATAAAATATCATTCTCAAACTTACTTAAAAAGCTGTTAGATATTTACATTATTTTCTTACTTTTTTTTTAACTATAATATAGATTTTCTTTAAAAAAAAATTGCTTCTAGAGGATTTGGATCATCAAACTCTTTTGTAGATGGTAGGTTTGAAGGTTGAGGAGGTTATGTGTAAATAAAATAACCTACATAGGAGTTGTAGATGTATAGGTAGGTTCTTATGTAATTTGTGCTGTAAACACTACAAGAATAACGAGCAATGCGGCGACACGCCATATGTCGCCGCTATTGCTCGATCCGAAACGCGGTGTCCATCATCAAAACCAGCCGTCCATTTGTTTTTTTGATCTAACGGCTGGATGAAATACACTCAACAACGGGCGGCGACATTTATCACGGCTATTGCCTCGTTTTCTTGTAGTGAAAAAAGTAACTATTATAGTGTTACTGTTACAATGAAAACAAATCAGATTTCTAAAGGATAAAAAACATCAATGGCAAATATAGCTACAATTTGTTTATTATATTAACGAAGTTTTAAAGGATAAAAAAAACATCAATGGCAAATTATATAGGCCACAGTTTGTTTATTATATTAACGAAGTTTAAGTTATAATTAATATTATTTCATTATAACTGCCTTGCTGTATAGAAGGTTTTTTTTAGTCAAGTAAAGGTTAGCCACTCAAGAAAAACATTTATAAATATATATTACTAGTTTTTGCCCCGCCCGCGTTGCGGGCACTAAGTTGAATATTTCTCTCTCTCGTAACATGTACGTATATGTTTCGATTACTTGTACATACTACTCATAACACGATCTCAAAAAATTACATCAAGTCAAACAACTAAAACAAAACTGTAAATTTAAGCGGGGTAAAATCGTACTTTTACTGGACCTGTCTGGCACTATTGACCGTCCCCATTTTAACCAATGGTAAAAGAACACTAGCCATGATTTTTGTTGTTATATTAAAAGTAAATAAATAAATAAATATATAAATGAATAAATTAATTTACCTTTAAAAAGTTATAGGGAATGTTGTATGGTCTCTTTTACGCTGCCTTTTGTGGATGTCATTGGATTCGCGACAGGATAATATATCTAGAAGCCTAATCCTCATAAAAGTAAATATGATTTTACTAGTTTAAATGAGTGAAAGTTACATGTAGTATAGCTACAGTTATAATAGGCAACTGTCCTCACAAAGCTATTGTTTTTCTTTAACGGCAAATTTGGATCGCTGACGGATCCCTGGAGTATATCATGCCTCCAGCGGAACCACCCGATTATATCAATCCCCACTAAGCATAATGCCTATACACCAATTCAGGAGGAACCCCAATAAATATGAGAAAACCCCCTTTGTGAGAATCGAACCAAGGACCTATTGGTCCCAAAGCTTTATCCCACCCCCAGAATGCCACTAGGCTATAAAGCCATGAACTCAGAAATGACCTTTTTTTTTCTTTCTCTAATAACATTTAAAATAAGTTTTTTTTATGAAATTTTAAGTATACCATTGTGACTTTCAATTGTTATGTATGTCTAGATATATTTTTTTTTGGAAACCACGGAACAATTCATGAACATTTAAATATGTGCTTATGTTTGTTTGTGTATTAAATAAACAACATAAACAAATTTCCTGTCAAAAAAGTACACGAATAGTTCATAAACATTCGATTTTTTTTACAAGCCTACGCGCTAAGATGCCATGCTAAATAATAAGCCAACAACGATTTATAATCGGGAAAAAAACGTAAAAAAACACGCAAATTTATAGCGTAATGTGGCATTAAACGTAGGCAAAGGCAAACACAAACTTATACCGCGAGCTGGCGTAAAATATAGAAAAACTCGAATTTATGGCAAGTAAACGTTAACTCAAAAACCAAAAAGACAAATCAGACTCGAATTTATACCATGAAAGTCTTAATTTAAAGACCCAAAAGAAAAACACAAAACTTGAAAGACTAAAAAAAACATACAAACTTGAGGGGCTGAAATGCAAGCTACATTATAAAACACTGAAAAACAATCAAAGAAAAAACAACACTGTTCACAAGAGCTACCTTAATTGTTATATATAGTATTAACTTTTTAAATTTATATTTTAGGTGTTATACATATATATTATATATATATATATATATATATATATATATATATATATATATATATATATATATATATATTAGGGGCATACTTTTGTCAATTGATATTTGCATGTTGCAGTAGTAAATTAATCAGTAGAAATCTCGTTGATATTCAGGATAGAAACAAGCTCCTAAAAACTAGTTTTGGAATTTGGATAATAATTTTTTTTAGTAAATTATGAATGTTTTTTTAGGAATAATGGATTTTAATAATTCAAACTATTAGTCGTTGGCCATCAACGGTCTCAACTTCAAAAATACCAGTGGTGGTCCCATCTTTTCGTATATTATAAACCAATGGACCTTTACGAAACCGAAAAGGATAAGGAGACAAAAAGAAATTAAAATTTTTTAGTAAAAGGCCATTAGTTTACATCATGTGAAAAGTTGGGACCACCACTAGTTATTTTTTAAGTTGGGACCGTTGCCGGCCAACGGCTAATAGTTTGGATTATTAAAATTCATTGCCATTTTTTGAATAACAAAACTAAATCTTTAAAAACTACGTCATAGATTTCAGAGTCATAATTAATTAATATATTTACAAATAACTAAAAACCCTAGTAAAAACCAAACCTAACAGTAGCTACTTCAGAAACTACTACATCCAACAGACGAAATCCCGGAGAAAACCGGCGACCGGCAGAACGGACAGGACGTTTGTTTCCTATGAAGCATGTTTTCGACACAGCCGCACCGGCTGAGCTGGCAGAGCACGTCATCCTTGTCGTAATCCGCTGAACAGATGAAGCACATCCGGTCTACAGACCGGTGGCGATGGGTTTGCAGTTCTTCGAATCGAATAACCGGAAGATCTACTAGACATACGTCCTCTTGGCGGTTAAAAAACCGGATGATCAGGTTGAACAAGTCGGATTTGATTCGAAGAATGGGTAGTAGTAAAACAGATGTAGAAGATGGATGTTCATGATCATCTGATGTTTAAGTTTGAAGATGTTTTGTTTTGGTAGTTTGTAAAGAGTGAAATGAAGTGGATGGTATTTATAGGGCGATAACGTGTTATGTTAAATCATCTTTGTCATGTTACCTTATAATCTTTATTAATTAAATAAAAGAGTTAAATGCTATTTAGTCTATGTGGTTTGGGTTATTTTACCAGCTCAAAAGTTTTATTTTTCGTCTGTGGGTCTAAAAAAGTTTTATCGTTGCCATTTTAGTTCACTTGGTTAATTTCATTCGTTATTCTGTTAACGGGAAAGACAACTCGGTCATTTTATATTGTCTAATTGCCTTTTTAGTTAACACAGTTACATATAAAATGACCGAATTGCCCTTCTCGATAACAGAAAAAAATGAATGAAGTTAACCCAGTGAACTAAAATGGCAATGGTTAAACCTTTTTGATCCCACATAAGAAAAATGAAACATTTAGACTAAACTGTCAAAATAGCCCAAACCACATAGACTATAATGATATTTAACTCTAAATAAAATGTAGTAACTCAAATGTCGTTTATACTTTACCTTAGGATGAATTATATCACCATTTCATCTTTATTAATTTAATAAAATATAGTAACTCAAATGTCGTGTTTACTTTAACTAGATTTTTACCTGAGTCGTGTGTTGTGGCGGCAACATCACGTTTGTAACTTCACTACATGCGTTACAATGATGACATTAACATGTGGTGTCTACGCGTGACGTGACACGTTTTTTACTTTCTTACATACATTACGTTAGTGACACTAACGCTGTTAGTCATGGATAATAATAGTATAATGTCTCATACATTGTGGTGTAAAGTCGCAAAAGTAATTTAAACAAAAATAATTAAAGTGTTGGAGAAGATGGGGTGTAAAGTTATTAAGTAGAAATTAATCAAAGGGCAGCCAATGATGCCATGGTAACATGGTTGAGGCATCCTGGTTTTCCCCTCACACCCGGGTTCGAGTCACACACATTACTTTGGATGAGGGCATTGTTCTCACTAGGGGGGTTTGTGGGTTTTCATTCAGTTGAACGTCATGTCACTCTGTGTGCCAGTGTGAGCCCGGTTGTAATGAACGACCGACTGGCCTTAGTAGAACCGAGCTTTAAATGGAGAAGTGGGATGAGTAAATGTAGATAATTTACTGTTAAAAAATAAATCAAATGTCAAATTGTTAAATAATGAAAGTTAGAAATCAATGTGTTACCAAAAGCTCAAGATTAAATGTGTAAAATGTATAAATCAAGGGTAAAAAACGAAAATATTATTAATTAAATAAAATATAGTAACTCAAATGTCGTGTGAATGAATTGATTGTCCCTAAAACACGGACCCAAAAGTTTATGTAACGACACATTTGATAATATTTTAAAATATTTGTTCTGGATAAAAACGGAATGATGAAGATGGAGACTAATTACACATAAACACCTAGATATTATAATGAGTACAAAATGACTACATCAACGTTAATAATTACAAAAAAGTATACCTAATAGTTAATAATAAGTACTATGATAATGAACAAAAAAGAAAAGAAAAGATGAGGTTATATGTACACACTCAACTAAGCCATTTTACCCTCGTCTCAAACCATATCACACTCAGCAAAACCATTTCTCATCTCATCTCAACCCAAATTTTATTTTATTTTTTTATGAAAAGACTATATATGATCAAATCGAATTCTAGCAATTGTTAAACGATTGGACAAACCCGAACCCTAACGAAACCCCTGAGCTACAAGTATCAACAACCTGGTTTCTCACCATACCAAAACCCAAACGTCGAGTATCCACAACCAGATTTTTTACCATACCAAAATCTCAACCTAGGTTTTCAGCCATATAATCAAACTTATTTGCAGCGAAACTTCCATCTCGGTTTCCAACCAAATAACCAACCCGGTTTCCCACACTAGTACTACTCCCTTTCGGAAACTCAATCGCTTAGGACCCTGCTCCATCACCTATTGCTACAACCTCTAGAAAGAAAAAAAAGGAAACAAGTGGACAAGGGCTATTCTAAGCTTAAAGTTGCAATACATAGACAGTCTGTCAAGGAAGAAGAGAATTTAGCTCGACCGCTTATTCACATGATCTCATGCTACATGAAGAAAGACAACAACCAAAAAAGCAATGATTTCTAAGCTCGTGTCCACGCATCTTTCTATGACGAAACATGCACATCACATTGGTAATGATAGGAACTCTTACCAACAAATTTTATGAGTTTTTCAAATGCAACCGTCACGCCAAGATAAGCGGTTATTTAGATGATCTGTTGATAAATCTGAGTAAAAAAGGATTCCAAGAAGAAATACATTTACGAAAAAGTTCCATATTGTTCAAAACGAGTCAAAATGGCATGAACCTGCCCCATTCCAACCAAAGAGGACTAATACGTTGGAATCGGGTGACTATAGTACAGTTCTGATGCCTACATAGACGTCATTGACCTTGGTGAATGGTGATAATGACACTCCTGTCGCGATTCTGGATTTCAGGATCAATCTCAAGGATGAATTTCTTCGTTTTCTCGCCTTAATATCTTGACCATTTCCTACAAATTCATAAATTAACCAAATTAGTATAAAAAACATGGTGAAATCAAGACAATAACGCATCAAAATTTAGGGAATTTGACCAATTAATTGTGTAAAAACTTCTTGCTCAAAGGTGTTAGGTTGTTTCTCAACTTCCTTTTGTGCATTATACATTGCGTTTTCCTTGTTTTTGGTATCATTATTAGTTGGATGAAACAAGGGAACTGCCAGATAAGTGGGCAAGTTGAGCCCTTTGGTCATTCATGGCAACTTTGAGCTCCTTATACGAAAAGTCAAATTAAGTTCTCAAAAAGCCTTAGTAAATCTTTTGGTCTGCCTCAAGAGGTCTTTAAGTATGGGATCTAAGGCTCTTAGAGAATGAAATTCATCAATTTAAAGGATGTGAGTGGTTTAGGCCTAAAGAATTGATGTAGACAAAAAGATGTCTGGTGGCTGTATTTTAGTGACTAGCTAGAGTGTTTATGGAATTTTCAAATTCTATTTAAAGAGAACCCAACAATTGGGTATGATCTTGGGGCTATTGGACTTAAAATTTAGGCATGTTAGTGCCGGTCTTCTTGAGATCCAATACCTCAGCACTCAAATTATCAACTTTACCCATCAATTCTATGAATTATGAAACATCATGCAATTTAATAGAGGCATCTGCATCCATATCAGTGGTAATTGTATTTGTTGTATGATCATGAGCTAAATTATGTTTAGTGTGCAGATATACCCCTTTTCCTTGGTATTGGGCACCTCTAACTATATCATTGGTTTGTTGGACCTTATCACTTGTTGCGATTAGGGGAGTCTTAGAGATGTAACCACTTTCCTGGCGTTAAATTGTTGTTCTACCCCAGTAATGGCTACTCCACTTAATTTAACATCCAGATTCTCTTTGAGTTCAGGGACAGCTGCCTCATATGATATTGGGTTGACGTTTAACTCATCTAACCCTCTGGTCAATTGTTGAGGCATACTATCATTGATAGGTTAGTGAATCGAACCAGTTTTGTATTGATTTAGAGATATGTCAAGTGCATGGATCAATTCATCAAAAGGGTTGATATTTTTAGGAGTTGGTCATAAAACAAAGTCATTCAAAGGAGATGGACTTAGAGTTGGAGTGCTAATAAAAACATCCTCCTTATTTAAGGTTTCCATTTGGATTACAACAGAATCCTATTGTGATGATACCGAGGAGTTGGTAAGGGTGGAGATGTAATATGATGAGAGGAAGTATCACCAATCAAATGTTGTTGATTTTGTATATCAACAGTTGTATCAAGAATCGCATCCTCTTGAACAATCTTTTTAGTTTTATTAGGCTTCTTGGCATTTGTTTTGGATTTCGTCATTTTGGGAATTTTTGATGTGGAATCCACAGTGGGGGGTTGTGTTGGTCACCAGGAGTAGTGGGCTCGGTGGTATTTTCTCTTGTTGTTACCATTCTTGTAAAAGTTTGAGGGTTTAAACTCTTGATGTAACTATTTTCCCCTGTATAAAGGACGCATCATCCAAAACCTTCTGTGTGTAACACATAATGAACCTAGGGTAAAATAAAAAGGTTTTTTTTAATTTCGATCTTAAAATGGTGACCATATCCTTGAAAGTGAAGTTGAAATTTGATACCTTTGATCATGTTTCTACTTTGTTATGTTACTTTGAACATGCATATGGTTGGCTGACCGCTTTGTGGGCTAGACACGGTGAATCTTTCTTGATTGGTTTGTTTTCAATGGATTGCTTATGAATGTGTGATTTCTTACAGTTTGTTATCATGAACTTGTAATGTATATGGTTTCATGTTGAGTATTGGTCATCTGATTGTTTTATGCGGATTGAATCGGTCTTTCTTCTTCCTCTTAGTTATATCGATCACTAACTTAAGGCTTGAAACTTACTCAGGAAGGATAAAATAATTCAATGATTCGTAAAATGTGTGAACTACCTATGGAACGGGTCTAGATAAATGATCTGGAAATTAGTTAGATTTTTTTTTTAAACTGGTATGTACAGGTTATTATATGTAAGTCGTTGACCTGCAAGAACCTAGTAAAGAGATCTTAAGTCACGAGGGATTGGAAATTAACTTGCTACTTAAATATGGATTGTTTGGGTGTCTATATCACAACTTTATGTGATCATCCTGGTAAAGCTTTATTCTTGCTAGTACTTCACATGTTGTTTTGATTAAAAAATCTTTTAAACAGTTTTCATAAGTAACTCATTTGATAAATATTTCATGAAATTCAGAGGATATTAAAGTCGTACGGGCTGTTTTCCAAATTCTGAATTCGAAACAACTTTCTCAAGATTTTACCTTTTTTCACTTTATTTTTAGGAAAATTTGATTTTAATAATCTCACCTAGATGTGGTTGGCTATTATTGCTCCCACATTTGAATATTTCTACCAACAGTTCACCTTTTAAGAATTGTGTTCTCATTGCATCTCTGTTAAAAAAACTTAATAGAGTTAAGGTTTTTTTTCTGAATTTCAAACTGATGTTTAGGGCTTTTGATCAGAACCATGATATGAATCGATAGATGTAAAACTTACCTCGAAATGGTGCTCCAAACGACGAAGGCAAAACAAATCCATTCGACTTTGGCCTTTTATATTGACATATACTCGAAATTTATAAAACATTATATTATATTGGGAATTTGGATTTTGTATGGCCTACTGGATTAACTTATAATTAGTATGTCAACGCTAAAGAAAGTGTGTTCAAAGTTGAGAATATCGGTAAACATTTCCCGAGTTGAGATTATTAAAATTCAATTTCTATATTATATGGCTATAATAACGAAAGGGTGATCATGTCACCTTTATAAAAAGACAATTCAACCCCGATGTAACTTTAAGAACATGTACGTTTATACTTCGAACTTATACATCATCGTTCATAATTAGGTTTTGAGCAAAATTCATCCAAATCCAAATGCAGATAAAATAAGCGTTTCACAATGACACTTATTTTATCTTTTTATAATAAAAAAGTAAAATATGTTTACAAATAATAATAATATTAAATTAAATATTAAATATTTATAATAATAAAATTGAATAAATATTAAAAATTTGCCACCTCATAGACTTTTGATGTTTTGATGAGAACTGTTACATTACATTACATTACATTACAATACATATAAACATAACTGCTGGCGGGAATAGTGGTTGCATTTGGTTGGCCAAAACGGCGGCAACTTTGTTTTTTTTTTCATAAAATAGTTATTTAAGTCCTGCCAAATTACGATTTTATCCACTGTTTAGAATTACGATATTGCCCCCAGTTCAAAATTAAATTCATGCTTCCCCCCAGCTTAAATTTACGATTTTATCCGCAGTTAATACGATACGAATTCCCTCTGGTTCAAAAAAAATATACTTTTGCCCCCAGCTACAATTCTGCCAAATTACAATTTGGTTCCCAGTTTAAAACTACAATTTCGTCCCCAGTTCAAAAATAAACTTTTTGTTTGCCCCTTTGCCCTTAGTAAAAAAATTTACGATTTTACTCTCAATTCAAAATAAAAACATGGTTTTGCCCTCTGTTCAAAATATTATTTTACCTTCAATTTAAAATTACGATTTTACCTCAGCTAAAAATTCCAACATTGCCATCGTTTTTTTCGGCAAAACTATGGTACTGTTTTATTTTACTTGTTGACTCAATTTAGTTTTTTTCGTGCCAAACAGCTAATTGGTCCTGACAAATTATTGTTTTGCCCCCAAGCTTGCCATCGTTTTAGTTATTTTTTTACCATAACTATGATAGTTTTTTCTTTACTTTGTTAACTCGATATATCTTTTTTGATATCGTGTTATAAGTAGCATGTATAACTAACCGAAATAAATGCGTACATGTTATTAAAGTAAGAAATATTCGGTTTAGCGTCTCGCAACGCGGGCGGCACATAACTCTAGTTCAAATTACAAGATACATGTAAATGTACAGCCAAATAATAATAAATAATAGTTGCTACTAGTAGTTTCTTTAGGGGAAATTGGCCTGTAATAATCTCACCTAGATCTTATTGGCTATTAATAATCCCACCTCAGAATATTCCCCCACCAGTCCCACCTTTCACCTATTTTTCCTACAATGGTCCCCCATTAAAAAAACTTAACGGAGTTAAGCTTTTTTCCATATTACAAACATATTTTTAGGGCTTTTGATTTGAACGGCGATACGAGTCCATATGATGTAAAACTTGTCTCGAAACGGTGCTCTAAACGATGAAAACGACGCTTCAATTCGGGTGTTTAAATTTTCAATTAACCAAAATCAAGTCACTTGGACCATCATTTCGAAGTAAGTTTTACATCAATGGACTCGTATCATCGTTCTGATCAAAAGCCCTAAACAATATGTTTGTAATTTGGAAAAAAAACTTAACTCCGTTAAGTTTTTTAACGGGGGACCATTGTAGAAAAATAGATGAAAGATAGAACTGATGGGGAGAATATTCTGAAATGGAATTATTAATGATCAATAAAATCTAGGTAAGATTATTACAAATTAATTCCCCACGCAAATGAATAATAATATTATCATAAACTGCAACCGTACACAAATATAATATAATAACAAAATATGCTAAAAATATATAGGTAATATTTCATGTTACAACATTTTCGGATTCTCTGTCATTATCACAGCCAAATGGATTTGCTTTGCCTACGTCACCAATGGCGTGATCGTCTAGAAGTCAAGCTGTTAACTTTTCTGACATAAACAATCCACTTTGGTTGATAATAATAATAATATAAAAGGTAACGACTTTTATTTTGAAGCTAAAATATAGGCTTCAACTCATTAATGAATCTTGGTTATGGGTGATATATATTAGGAATATTGAATTTTAATAATTTTATCTATTCAATGTTGGTCGCCAACAATTCTAATTTTAAAAATAATCATTGGTAGTCCCAATTATTTATATATTGGCCACTAATGGACTCTGACTAAAAGATCCCTAACGTCGTTAGTCTCTGTTCACCGGAAAACAGTTTTTAACTAGAAAAAGGTTTCTAAAGGTCCGATTTAAGGTTACAAAGAGATTTGGGACGAGAATGTTAAGTTTTTCGGCAAAAAAGTTGAGTTTTCCAGCCAAAAAAGGTTTTCCGGCGAAAAAATGAGTTTTCCGACGACTTCAATAATTGGGGCTTTTACTAGAAAAAAGGTTCCTAAAGGTTCGTAATAAGGTTAGAAAGAGGATTGAGACGAAAATGTTGAGTTTTCAGGCCAAAAATGAGTTTTCCGGCCAAAAAACGTTTTTCCGGCTACCGGAGACTAACGATGTTAGGGTTCTGTTAGTCAGGGTCCATTAGAGGCCAATTTGTTAATAATTGGGACTATTAGTAGTTATTTTTAAAGTTGAGACTTTTGACGACCAACGACGAATAGTTGGGATTATTAAATTCCAATATTCCTATATATTTTATATTTAAAAGTCTTAGTTATTTTTAAGGATCAAAAGAGTTTTGCCCATAAACGTTGTTTGTTAATCAAAATGATTTAGAATAGAAAAGGTCAATTGGTATGACTAATTAAATTGTCTTAAAGGGTAAAACGTTCGTGATATGACTTTTCTTTCTCTAATCATTGTTGCAACGGGTTCTTGTGATTGAAATGATTTTGCGACCTAACACATGCATAAAATCTTTACTTTCTTTTCCTTTTCATCGAACTCAGAAACATCAAATTAAATTATATATTTCCCGTTCCTTCATTTCTTTTCTCTCGTAAATTGCCTTTCTCTTTATTTCTTTCCATCGAACCGAATTATTATGTAGACACTACTAAACAAATGAGTATCAGTTACGACTAGTTATTATAGGAATGGTTCTATAATTATGCATACTACCATTGAGGAAGACTTGTCAACCATCTAGAAGACTTGCCTTGCCCATCACCTGAGAAGACCTTTCCCCACCCGAAATGACCTGTCGATAATACCTCGCTAAATTAGCCATCCGTAATCTAAAGTACTTTCTCTTAGTAATCCAAAGAAAACCAAATTAACCATGCCCATATAATCGTCAAACGTTTATCGACGAAATCTCGCGGTAACCACTTTCACGAATGGATTGGTTTTACCGGTTAAAAAAACCGGTTTCAACCCGAACCGAACTGCCGATTAGTATACTGGTTGGGATCTTGATATTCGAAACCGGTGGTCATACCAGTTTGGGTTCCCATCGTGAAAAACCGGTTAAAAAAACAAACCGGTACCATTTTTTTTTAAAACCCGTTTTTTTCCCACACAAAAATAACCGGTTCGGTTAAAAACCGGACCTATTAAAAAAAACGATTTGTAGAGTTCTTGATCCATTCAACCCAAGTTTCAGGGGCTCAATGCGCTCTTAATATTAGCCACCTAATTACTATATGGTATTAGATCGTAGATAACTAGATCGCAAGTAAACTCAATATTACTAAACCATAAAAACTGTCACTTTACTGTTGAATGTCATCTTAACTAAGAGTAACAACATTTTCTTATGGTGGATCGATTCGAATGGGATGTGGTCAAAGTCTTGAAGTTATTGTTTACACTACTATGTCTGAGTTATGCAAATCATTAAGCTATGTTGTTTTCTCAAGGCATTATATAATTATAGTTGATACCTATGTAGCACAGGAACAGGTACGTGGAACGACAAAACTTAAAAATCCAAGATACGGATACGGCGAAGGTATAAAAAAAAATATAAACAAATAAAAATATATTAAACAAAGTCCAATATAGATATATACTGATGTAAAGTGTAAACTCCAAAAGCACTACATCAACCACCATATGTAATTAATTACACTACTATGTTTGAGTTATGCAAATCATTTTCAAATTCCGAGTCGTCTAGCGAGAGATCGGCAACCCCAAAAACCCAACATCTTCCATTGAATCAAAAGCATCTCCACCCACATCCTACATCCCACATCATACATCATCATTTGGATTCCTTGACAAAAGTTCGAGTTTATTGTGAAGATTGTTGATCGCGATGTTATATTGACGCATGAAAGGCCGACGGTTGTTTTTGGAATTTGAAAGGGTTATTACCCTAAAAACAAATAAAAACGTCCCCATGGCGTTTCCGTCCCCAGAATGGGTACTCCCTCTCAATCGGCGTCCCCGTGCATCATAGGTTGATACCATAACTATATTAAAACTGAATTCAACACGACTGGTGCTGAAAGGCTGCATGGTGTGAGTATATATGTTATCATACATACTAGTGTGTTGATGATCACCAAATGAGATTTGGTTTGGAGAGCATTTATGATATTCACAGTACACTAAAAGACGTATAACATGTTTTTAGCATGCATTTCTAGGTAAAGACAATATTGTTATGTTAATGAGTAAATGTCTATTATTTATGTTGAGTAACTCAAGATCATGGATTCGTCGTCGAAGCCACTTGATCTTAAGATCTTTATCTGATCTCGGATCATTTGTTGAAGCCGTTTGATATTAAGATCCCATGAGTCAGGATCAAGTCACTAGATGCCTAGATCGACGGTTTAGCAACCAGAGTGTCGGTCATTTCCACAAGGACGCAATCAAATTGCTAGATTACTCAATGAGTAAATCAAAAGCTTAATGAAAGAAGGAATATTGCATTTTAATAATCTCAACTATTGACATATTGGCTAGCAATGGACCCTGACTAACAGAATACTAACGCCGGTCGCCGGAAAAACGTTTTTAGCCGGAAAACTTATTTTTGGCCGGATTACTCAACGTTTTCGTCCCAAACTTATTTGTAACCTTATTACGGACCTTTAGGAACGTTTTTTTAGTAAAAGCCCCAATTATTGAAGTCGCCGAAAAACTTCTTTTGGCCGGAAAACTCAACTTTTTGACCGAAAAACTTAACATCTTCGTCCTAAACTTCTTTGTAACCTTAGATCGGATCTTTAGAAAACTTTTTCTGGCCAAAAACTGTTTTCCGGCAACCGGAGACTAACGGCGTTAGTGTTCTGTTAGTCAGGGTCCATTGGTGCCCAATATTTTTAAAGTTGGGACTGTCAGTTGTTATTTTTAAAGTTGGGACTGTTAACGGCCAACGTTGAATAGTTGAGATTATTAAAGTCTAATATTCCATGAAAGAAATGGTTTGAAGAAACCTCTTCTTTAATTTGAAAATAAACTTTATAGTAACAACTGCACCATCCTAGAGGTAGTGATAAGTTGATAACTAAATAAAGGATAAGCAAAACCATAAAAGATAAATAACAATCAAACGAAAAAGATAAAAAAAAATAAAACTATTCAAGTGTTAAATTCCCGAAAAAAACATCATTGCATAAATAATGTAGGTGGTTTTTATTGCTATTTTTTATTATTATTTTGTCTATTTTCTTAAATGTTCCAGATGAAATTTGAAATAGATAAACTCATAAACGTCAATGCATAAATAATGTAGGTGGTTTTTATTGTAATTTTTTTTTATTATGTCTACTTTCTTAAATGTTCCAGATGAAATTTGAAATACATAAACTCATAAACGTCAATGCATAAATAATGTAGGTGGTTTTATTGTTATTTTTTTATTATTCTGTCTATTTTCTTAAATGTTCCAGATGCAATTAGAAATAGATAAACTCATAAACGTCAATGCATAAATATGGTAGGTGGTTTTTATTGTTTTTTTTTATTATTCTGTCTATTTTCTTAAATGTTAAAGATGAAATAGACTCCAAATGCGGTGTTGAATTGACATAAGTGCATACAAATAAAGGTTTACAATAACAAAAGTAAGATGCTATAAAACTACTATAAACTGGCATTCGCGACCAAAAATCATCTCATCATTAATTTGTTTTGCGATACATTTTATGTCAGGATCATATACCGATCAATTTTCACAACCAAAAATATAATACCGCACATATCAGGCTCAGGCTGAAGGATATGGGATGGTGGTTTGATCATAGATTGTCGCGCAGGACATTAATTTTGTTGAGCACCGCCCCCTCCCAAATCTACCGTGGTTTGAGTGGATATTTCCACGAACACCACTAGCTTGCTTGAATTAATTTTTGGAATTTGATTTGTGGTGGAGGATGGTGGATGACGTTGGGGGTCATGGATCACACCATATAGGACGGTGGATGAGGGCGGAATGATGTGGCGCCTACGTGGAGGGCGATAATGGTGATTAGAAACATCACCGCATCACATAGCTTTATGGTACTAAACTTATGATCAAAATATTTTGCCACTACAGCTACAACCGGAGCAATTTGTGACGGTATGAGATGAGATCGATTTACCAGCGTGCGACAGGCTCGTTTGCCGTCGCGACTGATTTGCGACCATATACTTGTTTGCTAGTTGGACATCAAACATAAAAATTGCAAGTAATTTAAAAAATATTTTTTTATCACGTATTTTAATATTTAATAAAAGCGACTAACATTCGACTATTCTTGCCCTGTAACCGGTCGCAAAACAATTGAAAGAGACCACAGATTTAATTTTACGTGACTAAATGAGTGAACGATACGTGGTCAGTTTACGCACCACTAGTGACCACGTGGCTGCGTAGACACTAAATTGTCACACATAGTGGTGTTCTTTTCGTAGCAAGAATTTGATACTTTTCACTAATATAGCTTCTAGATATCAATAATAATCCAATTCACTTAAGGTGTCATGCATTTGATAGAAAAACTAGTATTAATTCCCCGCGTTGCGGTGGGGGCGTAAAACTGTGACAAATAGCACCAAGGCCATAACACCGCCAACGACCACCAACAATGAAGTTGCGACGTGTTAATGCGGAGAAATTAGACCGAAACATAAGACAGAAAATAATAACTAAGTCGATTTATGACTCATGCGTCACGATAAACCTATCAAATAGGGAAAAATAGACGACCATAAAAATGTTGAACCACACCACGCACGTTGCGTAATGTTAACTCGCAAAATTTAGAACGAAGCACAAAACAAAACGTAGTAAAAACGTTGAACCACACATAAACGTTGCGTTGTGTAAAATCGCAAAATTTAGAACAAAACGTAAAACGGAATTTTTGCGAAATATGAAGAGTATAGGGTACCAAAGTTGAAAGTAAAAATTTTATAAGGTTAAATTGACAAAGTTAGAAAACTTTGGGGTTAAAAGTAAAAAACCAAATAGTTTTAGGTTAAAAGTGTAATTATATCAAACTTTTTCTAAAACCTCCCTAGCAAAGACTACAACTACTCTATGCATTACAATGTTGTTAATTTATAATGGATAAATTGTTTAAAAATTAGAGAAAAATGCTCGGATAGTCCCTGTGGTTTGCCTATATTTCACCTTTAGACCCTACATTTTTAAAATTACAGCTATAGTCTCCAATTTTAGCAAATTCGTTCTCGGATGATCCCTGGCATGGATAGGGTTAGTTTTCTCAGTTAAGTGCGTATGAAATGACCTTAATACCCTTACTATTATAAAAAAAAAACATAAAAACGTTAAAAGATAAAGTTAACTAAGTGGGCCTCATCCCCACCCCTTCTCTCTTTCCTTTCTTTCATGTTCTTTATCTGCATCAACTTGAACCCACATACCCTTCTTCTTAATCTTCTTAACCCCACCTAGCACCACCGTCCGCCACCGGTTCCGCTCACCGTCGAACTTACAACACCACCATACATCACCGCAACATCATCACTAGCCACAACCTTTTAAAATCGGAAGTCGGGGTGAGGTGGTGGAGTCGGTCAGCATCACCCTGTAATCGGAAGTCGGGTTGAAGTGGTGGAGTCAGTCAGCACCACCCTGTAGGACGGCGGAGTAGGTTGGAAAAAGGCGAACTTAGCCGCCATGGATGACGTCACACCACCCATCTCCGGTGGATCAAAGGTCTGTAGGAAAGTCAAAATTGGTGTTTTTGAGTTCGATTTGTTGTGAGAAAATGGAGTTTATCAATTAATGATGATGTTGAGGTGAGGGAGTTTGTGCAAAGTTGGTGTTCCTAGACCCCAATCATTCTTTTACTTTGGAACATGTTACTTTAGGTTTTTTTTTCTATAAGAGGTATATTCAATGGTTATTGGATGTTGGAGGGCTGGAAAGAGCGTGTTTTATCTGCAATTTCTTCATGGAAACCAACGGAGGTGAGAGGGTGGTGTTGTGGCAGCAATGGAGGAGAGGCTGATGCTGTGGTGCCGATGGTGGTTCTGGTGGAGTGTGGCGGCGGGAGGGTGAGGCTGCAAAGGTGGGTGAAGCAAGGAGATGGTGGGTCCCACAAAGAAAGATTGGAGGGGTTTGATTGGGTTGTGAGGTTGGGTGGGGCTCACTGAATTTTTAAATGTTTTATTGTTTTTATTATTTTGTTTTATAGCAAGGACATTTTAGTAATTTCGCTCCCACTTAACACTAGAAACTAACCCCCATCCGCATCAGGGACTATCCGAGAATGAATTTGCCAAAGTTGGGGACTATAGCTGTAATTTTGAAAATGTAGGGACTAAAGGTGAAATCCAGGCAAACCACATGGACTATCCGGATACTTTTCTCTAAAAATTATTTGTCACAACTGATATAAATTTAATAATGGTTTAATAATTTATTATAACTAAATGGAAGCCCCGGCCGCGATGCGGCTTGGGGCCTACACAACATGGCGTAACCAGAACATGTTTATTTATGACCGGATATGTATGATTATTATAAGCCCGTGTTTATTTGATATATTCGCTTTCTTTGGATATGTACGATTATTTTAAGCCTATGTTTATTTGATAATGTTTGCTTTCTTTGCAGGGGTGTAGCATTTAAGGGGCTGGGAGGGTCGTCCGACCCCGGAACTTTTCGCTCAGTATGTGTTACATATGTAGTTTATGCCCCTGATTCTATAAATTTTTATATATATATGTTTTCGACCCCGTTAAAAACGTCAAGCTTCGCCACTGTTTCTTTGCATATTGTCTTATAACGTATAAGTAATTTGATAACAGCATCAAACAATGTTTCAATTCACGCTTTTTTTACTCACACATTTCATCAAACATTTAGGTTACACGAGACTAAATCATTTAAGAGTCAAAGACATGATCGAAAATAAATGGTTAATTTATTTCTGTTTGCTTATGATTTTCAAAGTTAGGTAAGATTACCCATTATTATTTTAACTTTCATAGCTTGCAAAATAGAAGATGCTCACACAGAAATAATGCCATTATGTAAAATATTAGAACAATTAATTACATATATCATGAAAATATTACATAACTAGTATTAAGCTCCTACGTTGCAGCGGTTGTCGTAAAATTGTGTCAAGTAGTATCAATGCTATATCACTGTCAGCAACCACCAACACCGTAAAAGCTCGTAAAAACAAAATAAATAAAAAACAAAAAAAATGCCGAGCGAAAAGTAGACGTAAAATCATTGAATCACGAACGCTCGTTGCAAAGAAATTAAACCGAAATGTAAAACATAGAAAAAAATAACTAAGTCAATCCAGGACCCGCACGTTGGACGAACTTGTCAAACGGAGAAAAATAAATGTTTGCGATGGGCCAGTCAAACGAGAAAATATATACGAAAATATGTTAAACCCTACACGCATGTTGTGGTGCGTTAATTCAAAAAATTTAGAACAAAACGAAAAACTTGGGATAGATGAAAAGTATAGTAGACCAAAACTGAAAATAAAAAAGAGTTGGGATTAAATTTCAAAAGATGAAAAACTTTGGTTAAAAGTAAAAAAAACAAAGGGTTTAATTGCAAAATTAAAGTTATGTATTAATCTTAGATAAAGATAAGGATAAAAATAAGTGATATATATATATTAGTTATTAATATTAAATAAATATTAATAAAATTTATGAGTTTGAAAGAGAGAATGTCATGTGCTATTTTTTTAGTTTGTTATAGAAGAAGCGTAAAAAGTTGATACTTTCTCGCTCCCGATAATCTATGGTAGTTAGTTACCTTTTGAAAGTATTCAAATATTCCAAGTCAATAATTAAAATATTGATGTGAACAGAAGTATGCAACAAAGCTGCAACTACTGTATACGATTAACTTTATTCATTTTCCATAAATTTCATCTTGAATTACCATCTTATTTTAATATTAATTACCATCTTATTTTAATATTAAATTAAATAAATTAAAATTAAATTAAAAACCTCATTTTCTATCTTTATCTTCAACATGCAGACCATCGCTTAACTACAATCTAACCAGTAACCACCATCATGCCACTGTTCTTTTTTCACCCTTTAAAAAAACCTCTGTTCATCTATAATCAAACCTGTATATCACCACAATTCCGTTTTCTCAAACCCCAAACAACAGAGAGAGAAGCATGAGAGAGAGAGAGAGAGCGTGAAATGGACAACACTCCCGGCGTCGTTTGCAACGGATTATTGGTGGAAAAGCTGAAGCACACCAAAAAAAAACTCAACCAACTAAGACAAATAACAACGTAAACAACGCGAAAACAGTACACCCAACACCAACATTATTTCACAACCATACCGTTACCACCATGACCTAAACCCCAAGAAGCTCAGCAAATCCATCATAGCTTCAAACAATCTGTAACATGCTCAAAACATGTGAAGGATACAAAAAGGTAAAAACATAAGCGATAAAGGTTCAAGCATGGTTTACCCCATCATCATCAGCTGTCGTACGATGGTGGAAACATCAGGGTTAGTGGCACTAGGCGACTAGATTTATTTCACGAGATGTTCCATAACAAGCATTTAACATATCACAATCTGCTTAATATCCATACTATTAAACGTAACATTTAAACAATTATTACAAAACGGAGATTTCTCATAAAATTCAACCGGGTTCGATTTCCCCTAGATTTCATACATAGTTCCAAATCTGAAATACATCAACAAACTAACTAAACAAAACAAACTAAACTAAGCAACATCCAGGCATCCACGCTAAATCCTCAACCTGTACATACGTTAAAATACAAGTCAATACAATTAAGTAAATGTGAGCATACGAGTTTGAATAATACTAGCATTGTCGAGAAAGTGTTTGCGAAACAATCTAATTACATATCATGATACACAAAAACACTTAACATAACATAGGCTTATTTCTCATGCTAACTACCTGAAAAAGCTTCGCGACCATCCTAACTAGACCCTGTCGGGTGTTAGCTAAACTATAGTACCATACTAGCTAAGGAGGCAAGTTAACGAAAATAAGTCCTAGTCACATGTTTCTAGTATCACGTTCGAGCATATACAATCAGATTATTCGCGTGTGATAAATAGTTTTGATTTGTGAAGTGATTTTGATATGAGAACGTATGTAACACCCAAAAAGTGCATTAAATCGAAAATGAGTCAAGTATACTCACTGTGGGTGCGTTTAGGAGAGAGTAGACGACTGCCGAGAGGTGAAGAGGAGCGCCGGATCATCCTGCATACGCGAGGAAGTGCATCAGTGTCCGAAAAGCTGAAACGGTGAAGTTTTGGTTGGGCAGTAGAAAGTTCGAGCAAGAACTTGTATGAATCTTGGTGTTTTAGAGTCAAGTTCGGCGAACTTGATGAGTTTCTTTGAGAAACTTGTCAAGTTCTGAGCGAACTTGTAAGAATTCCTTACTGAGATGACAAGTTCAGGCGAACTTGTGTCGTTTCCTAAGAAACTAGATAAGCTCGGTCGAACTTGTAGGAAAGTTTGGTGATAAATAGCCTAAGTTCGGTCGAACTTGACCCATCTGGGTGCAAGTTCGGTCGATCTTGACCTGGGGAGCTGGTGATTCTCGAGCGAACTTGATGTTTTCGGGTCCAAAATCTTGCGTTTTCGGTCGTTTGCTAAGGAAAATCGAGTGTTCATCCCTCCAACCCTGTGCTACTGAGCAAACTTAGGTCGGAGAGTTCTTTTAGAGCTGTTTTAGCCGTTTTACAAAAGCTGGGCTAATCCGGGCGAACTCGGGGTTCGTTCGGATTAGTCCGGTTGTGTAAACCAACATAAACGTCCTATTGCTTCTAGATCTGGGATCTTGAATGATTGATGCTTCGTTTCATATCAGAAGATGAACAAAACATCATCAAAAGTCCGTATTTTGTGTAGAAATCAATGTTTATCAAAGGTTTTTCTCAGATCTATAACTTACAAGCCGAGATCTTTCAGATCTGTGTTTGGGAAGCCTCTGCTAACATTGTGTATATCTAAGCTTAAAACAGAAGTTTGGAAGAAAAAGATGAATATTTTCGTAAAAGAATGAGTTTTGATGAAAACGAAGGCTATGCCTTGTGCCAAAATCGTTGTAAGCCTTCGTAAATCGTTGATAAGCGTCGTTTAGTTGAAATCGGGTTGATTCTTACTTAGAACACGAAGGTTTGGGTTTTTTGAGAGCTCTGGGTGAACTTACAGCAAGTTCAAATGAGAGAACAGAGCTTGGTATTTATAGGAGAAGGCAAAATGTAAGGCTGGTGAGATCAAGTTCAGTCAAACTTGCATGTTTCGGGCGAACTTGCTAGTTTTCAAGAATAAGCAGCTAAGTTCGGCTGAACTTGTACATTCGAGCGAACTTGAGGTATATGAGGGATCCTTGTGTCATCAGGTAAGTCGGGCGAACTTGGGGTAGCCAAGTTCGGCCGAACTTGGCCTGGTGACCAAGTTTCGTTTGCCGATTTCGCGTTAAGTGTTCGTTTGGCGATTCGGTTAATATTAATTTGTTATATTAAGTGTTTTAGTAAAGCGTTAAGCGTTATACTTGATGTAATAGTGCGATTCAACGATTCGAGAGTGCGAGAACGATGCGATAACGAGCGTAATAGTAATCTCAAACACGCATAACACATAAATAATATACAACCACATAAATAATTGCGATTTGTGATGCGATGAGATTAGCAATGCGATTTAATAAGCGATTAATAGGCGTTTAGATGTGATACAACATACATAAACTTAATTTGATTAACATAAACTTTTCTTATAATTCGAATCTCGGAATAAATGAAAATACAAGGATAAAGATAACAACGAGAAAATCGGAGTTTTTACATCAGCACCCTTTTTTTGATAATTTCGATGAAAGTTAGATCATCGTCATCATTTTACATAGAAATACTCAGGCATTCCAGAATCAGGTATGGGTGGTGGCCTTAAAACCCAAGGCGGTTGTTCAAAAACAATTCTGTCGCATCCATCGAGACTCAGATGAGGCCCAACTCATCATTATCACCTTCCGCCGCCACCATATACAGCCGGCCACCGGCAACGACGGGGTAATTTCGTCGCCGCCCTAGACGGTCGGAGCCGCCGGAAACGGCAGACCTAACCCAACTTGCTCTCTGTTTCTCTCTCTTGAATCCCCGCCAGGGGAACGACATAGTTGCCAGAAAAAGAGTAGAGAGAAGAGAGTTGTTATATCTAGAGAGAGTAAGAAACTGTAGATGAGATCATGTGTAGTCATAAAGCCCCTTTGAGGGCGTTATGCGACACGTGTCGCGCCACGTCATACATGGGCTTTATGGGGCGTTATATCACTAAAGCCCGTAGTCATAAAGCCCCTACTCTTATCATACTCAACTAATTAATTTTTATTTTTATATTTTTTAATTAATGTATTTTATTATAAATAACACATTTTTACTCCTTTAATTTGTCAAAATAAAAATAACTAAACCTATTTCTAATTTAAATTAAATTTTAAAACATTAACATAATAACTAAACTGTAAGATGTATTATTTAAAACTAAAACAAATTTGAAGGATCTTTTTAAAATTAAAAACAAATTCTAAGGGTAATATTTAACACTAAAGCAAACTTGAGAGATTTAAAGGTTATAAAATAAAGAATTGAACTCCTTCCTTCTTCGACACCTGCAACAAAAATAGAAACAGCGCAACAAACAATTGAAGGCAGCTAATGATGATACATGCTTCAAATATACAAGAAATAATAAAAAAAAGTTGAATTTCGTTCTCCCTCTCACGCCGCTATGCAGATCACGCTCTCATAAAAAAACACCCCATGTGGCTGGCGCTATAGGGTGCCATCTCTCACAAATCTTCCTGGTTCGCGCCCACTACAGATAACCTGAGAGAAATATGGACAAATAAGGCTTATAATAGCCATACAAATACACGTGTACCAAAAGAAACACCTAGCATTACACGTGTATAGCTTAACTGAAGTAACAAACAACACTCCTAAATGTACAATACATAATAGCTCATAAAACCCGTATTGCATACAGTACAACTACCTAAAACACAAACTTGTTGCTAATTTATATAATTTAAATAAATAATGGCTTTTTACAATGTTTAAAATCGAAGGTTACGTCTAATTGTAAGTTAGACATACATCAACGGATATGAATTCGATAAAGAAATTAGAAAGGCTAATAGAAGACGCAGTGTGATAATTTAGACACTACCAAAAATAAAATAGGATGGGAATTAGATGAGATTCAAACACGAGCCTAGAGTGTTATCCACCCCACAATTTCCATTGTTTCCAATTCCTTATATGCTAACGCTCAGATCGGGAAAAAAGTTAATGTGATCGACCAGCACGACATCATTCCCTAACATGCGATTTGTCATTTGTATTCGTATTTTATATTGCTTTGAGCTAGCTAGATGATAGGAATCACATTTTGTAATTATCTATATATATTATGTCGATAGACATGAAAAAGGTCAAGGAAACAGTTTACCAAAACTAACATGGTTCATACCTCTCTCTCTTCATGATAATCAAGGGACAAGGGCACTACTCTTGCAAAAGAAGTTTGCAAATATCAGGCTTGAATCTTTTCAATCCATGTCCGCCTATTGCCAGGAAGTAAAGGTAATTTCGGATCAATTAGCTAACGTTCAACGAAACACTCCCTGGTGATTCAATTTCTTTCCGGTTTAAAAAAAGCCTATGGTGGCGTTGCCTCAATACTTCAGAACACAAAACGTTTACCCACTTTCTATGAGGCCCGTTCTCAATTAATTCTTGAAGAGACTACCAAGGCAAACCGGGTCGCCAACGAAACCGCCCTACACACATCTCACCAGCCAAGCAACCCTCCTCCTACCTCAACCCAAACCAAAAATCATGCTACCAATTGAAATAGTCCAGGTCGTGGCGTGGGCGTAGCCGCGGACAGCACCCTCCAACCTGGTCAAGGCAAACATGGAACGGGTACCCCTGGACAGCCCAGCCTTTGGCCCATACAAACCGTCCACCATCTTGGGCCAATCCCAGTGCTTACTATTGGGCCGCACCCCCTTGTCCGTACCCCACTGTCCCACCATCAAGGCCCATTAACAACAACCCATAACAAGGCATTCTGGGCCCTCGACCTCAGCAAGCATACACTGCATCTAAAGCAAGCTACACTCCCACTGAACTTGATCAAGCTTTCAATGCCTTCTCCCATCATCCTCCATATCATTCCTGTACATGGATACAAGTGCTACAGGATAATGACTCATAGCCCTTGTAATCTCACGTCTTGTGTTATATACTCGAAACATTACAGTCGGTGATGGCACTAATATTCTAGTCTATGCCATTGGAAACCATACCCCCCCCCCCACACACACACAACCTTTTCCAAAGTTCAAATTAACAATATTCTTTTTGCACCCAAACTTGTTAAAAATTTGATTCGTACTCACCACCGACAAAAATGTTTCCATCGAATTTGATCCCTTTGGTTTTGTTGTGAAGGATCTCCACACCCGGAAGCACCTTCTTCGATGTGATAGTCCGATGACCTCTACTCGCCCACTCTTCCTTCAAGCCATCAAGTTCAAGTCTCTCATGCTCCGATTTCTACGTTTTTAGTCGTGTCTCAAGATACTTGGCATCACCGTCTTGAGCACCCCATAATAAATATTTTACATTGTTTAAAACCTTGTTTGTCTTCTCTTAACAATGATGTTAAACATTCTACCAATTGTGAACCTTGTGTGTTTGGAAAACAAGTTAAATTTCCTTTTCATGATTCTACTAGATGCACTTACTTACCTTTTGACATAATACATAGTGATTTGTGGATATCCCGGTTCTCTCTTTAACCGGGTGTCGTTATTATATTTTATTTCTAGAAGACAAAACAAATTTTCTATGGACTTATGCTTTAGCTTCCAAATCTCAAGTTTTCTCTAAATTTCTTGAATTTCATAAATTAATTACAACCCAATTTCACGCATCTATTAAAAGTTTCCAATGCGATAATGGTCGTGAATTTAACAACACATCTTTCCACAATTTTTGTGCAACCAATGGAATGACGTTCCGTTCCTCTTGTCCGTACACATCTTCACAAAATGGTAAGGCAGAATGCAAGATAAAGTCTATCAACAACATTATGCATACCATTCTATCTCATTCTTCTGTTCCTCACAATTTTGGCATCATGCCCTTGACCATGCCACCTACTTACTCAATATCTTACCCACCAAAATTTTAAATAACTCAACGCCCAATATTCCCTCTACAACTGACACCCTACATACGATCATTTACGCACCTTTGGGTGTCTTTGTTACCCGCTTCTACCCTCTACTTCAATTCATAAACTCGCCGATCGATCAACGCCATGCGTTATCCTTGGCTATCCATCCAATCACGGGATATAAATGCTATAACATCAAAACAAAAGATATCACAATATCGATGTTTTTGACGAAAACTTTTCATTCAAAACTCCCACAACTCCTTCCTACGATTTTCTAACCATCTCCCCAAATCCTTATCTTTGGTCCACCACAGGTACCACTACACACACAACGACCCACCCATTGTACCTGGCCCTGACAAACCCGAACCCAATATATCAGCCCCCGTCATACCCGAACCCAATCTACCAACCCTCACCTCTGCTTCACCCACTGCCATGCAAAATCACACACCACCAACCTCCCCATTAAATGCTTCCATGCAAACTACTACCCCACCACAATCTCCTCCCACTCACATAACCAATTCACCTCCCCCCACACACTCTGTTCCTTCCACTAATTCTCATATTTCCATCAAACTATTCCCATCCACTCCCATTTTCGAACAACATTCCAATCTTCCCACCTCCTCTGATGCACCACCACCGCCACTCAACCTCGAACTATCACCACTAGATCAATGTTGGGTATCTTTAAACCCAAACAACACTTCAATCTTAACACCTCCACCTCTACATCTATCCCTCCTTTACCTAAATCCCCTTTCGAAGCCCTCTCCAATCCCGACTGGAAAAGTGCCATGCTTGACGAATATCGAGCCCTTATTGATAATAAGACTTGGGAGCTAGTACCAAAGCAACCTAGATGAACATAGTTCGAAGCATGTGGATTTTCAGGCACAAAAAGAAAGCGGGTGCAACACTCGAATGGTATAAAGCTCGCCTTGTTTTCGATGGCCGTTCTCAACAGATTGGTGTCGATTGTGGCGAGACATTTAGCCGGTTGTTAAATCGCCAATGATTCGAACCGTTCTTTCTCTTGCGCTATCTAACAAATGGCCAATACATCAACTGGACGTAAAAATGCATTTCTTCATGGCCATCTTGATGAAACCGTTTTCATGTACCAACTCGTCGATTTTCGAGACTCAAACTATCCGGATTATGTGTGCAAACTCAAAAAGTCTCTATATGGGCTTAAGCAAGCACCAAGGACGTGGTACCAATGCTTTGCTGATCACATTTCTAAAATGGGTTTTCGACATAGTCAATGTGACCACTCTTTATTCATCTTCAAGGAAAGCAATCACATAGCCTTTATCTTATTATATGTGGATGATATTCTGTTGATTACCTCCTCGAAACATTACGTGAACGGTTCATGGTTCTTCTTTCAAAGGAATTCGCCATGGCAGATCTCGGGCGACTTAGTTATTTTCTTGGAATCTCCGTCACTCATAGGAACAATTATCTGTTCCTATCACAAGAGAAGTATGCTAAGGAGATTCTTGAACGGGCCGGTCTAGCGGATTGCAACCCGACTGCTACCGTGGTCGACACACAATAAAAGTTGAGTAGCACATCCGGCACACCTTTAGAAAACGTAACGGAGTATCGAAGTCTTGCGGGTGCCTTGCAATACCTCACCTTTACGTGCCCCGACATCTCATACGCTGTTCAACAAATATGTCTTCATATGCATGCTCCAATGTCTACTTATAGGCATGCTTTGAAAAGAATTCTGAGATACATAAAGGGAACCATAAATTTTGGCTTGCACCTTCAACCATCTTTGATCACCTCTCTCATTGTAACGCCTCGCTTTTTCATACTTTCCATATTTAGAAAGCTATTCTTGTATATTCTATTTTTGGAAACCTTGTATCCTATATTCGTCTTTCGTTGTAATCTGTGTAATCGAGACTTGAATCATAATGAAATCTATATTTTATCTCAATACTTGTTATACATATTCATACATGCATGCACTTGATACATTATACTCGAAAACGTGACATACTTGCAAATACGTGACATCTATACTTAATACATACTTTATACGTGAGGCATATACTCAATCTTATCCATTTTATACTTACATGCACTTTAGAACATGTTCCTTATGCGTAAAAAACCTATATGTTCATAAAATATCAATGCATAACACCTAGACCCGTTACCATTCAACAAAACACAAAAATAATAATTTTCCACTCCTGGCCGAGGCTTACGGACCGCAAGGGAGTGCCCATACGGTCCGTAAGGACCTCTGGGCGGGCAGAAACTTTGAACCCTTGCGGGTTTTGCACGAATCCACACAAATGCCTCCTCCCCAATGGCCTTAAACCTCATTTAAACCCCTCCTAACAACCCTAAACTCTTCCCTATAAATCCCAACCCTTCTCCTCACAATTTCCACTTTCCAAATCATCTCCACTCTCTCTCAAACCTCCCCAAATCAGTTGATAATCTTCAAGTTCGAGCATATTCTATCTCTTCCACTAAAGTGAGCATAACTTGCTCATTTCTTAACGAAAACACTTGATTCTTCTTCCTACTTCCTTGGATAAGTCTTAGGTTTGATCCCACGGACTTGCCATGGCATTTCCAGACCTGGGTATTCACCGAAAGGGCTCCAAAGTAGGCTGAAGTTTCCGATGTGATAAAAACTCTTTCAAACTTGTGTTTTTCTCATTTCAACCTTGTGTTTTTCTTCATTTCAACCTTGTGTTCTTGAGATTCTAATCAACTTTATGATTAAGGAGCCTAACCTAGGTTGTTATACATGTAAATAGGAGTGTTTTGACACTCCAAACTTTCTATTTTCAAAGAGCTTTAAGCTCACAAGTGGTGCAAGTCTTGAACTTGTTCTTGTGTGACTACCTTGGTTAGCTTGGGCTATCCTAACTCTAAGTCCATACATCACTTGATGATTTCCCATCATTATCCCAAGCTAGTTTGGTAGATTGAAAGTAACACAACCCCGTCTAGCTTTCGACGAGTGTCGACGCCGGCTCACTGGGTTGTAGTTTACTTGACTACTTGGTGTAGTGAATACGTACATTTTCATTCTTAATTGTTAATATTGTTCTTGACCCTCCTTGTTGTCTATGACGACTTGTGTAGTGGTGAACTCATAAGAGGTTCCTAAATGGATGGTTCTACCTCCTACCTCCTACATGACTTCTATGATTATCCTTGTTAGTTGTAGAATAATACATATGTATATTTATGGACTATATAATGAACCTATAACCGAACCCTTGACAATGACTCACTAATCACTTGTCAAGTTACTAATTTTATCACAAAGTGTGTAGTTCCTCGTTATGATTCTAATAGGTTTCAAACCTATGAAATCACATCAAACCCTTATGGGTTATCACAGTGTCAAAAACGAGTGCTAGACCTTGGTGACTATTTTTATATCACATATATTTATTCTTTATTCATGCTCATATTCCGAATCTTCCGTTAATCACCATACTCATACCTATGTTCTTCGTGTAGAAGGACAACGTGCCAATCCTTAACCAACAAACAAGCTCGCGGATTTCTCTAGTTGGAACACTTTTGCAAAATCGTGAGTACACTCGACCCATTTACCCTTTTTACACATTTTGGGTTGTAACATGTTAATCTATCTAATACACAAAATCATACCTTATGCTTTTATACGCTCAATCCGTTAGTCATGCTACTTGTTATGCTTAGGATACATGCTAGATTCATACATGCCGTGTCATTAAATTAGCTAGCCCAAATTGATATAAATAGCGCTATAGGAGTAGCACACCACCCGTTGGGTTGTGTTAAGCTTATTCATACTTTTTAGTCTCATTACTTTTGTGATGAAGGAAGCTCATTATACTCGTGGAAACTCGGGTTTGACTTAGCATTGCATGATTAGTATACCTTTCATTACAATTAACTTGTGGATTCGAGTAATGCCTTTTTATACTTATGCTATGTATCATAAAACTTGTGTACTCGCCTTTCTTTTGCATTGAATTTGTATTTTAAACATGTTACAGGTTGAAGATGATTCGCATGATGAAAGCTAGTAGGGACTACCTTAGAAACCCATTTGAAACTTACTAGATTGTTTATGCTGTAATCGTTAAACATGTTGTATTGTTGTTTATCTTATTTGAATGTTGTATTTCCTTTGAAACAATGTAGTATTTTGAATATCTTCCATGAATGAAATCCGGTTTTTATTAAATTATTGTCACAATTAGTGTTATGAATCTCTTGCAATCTCGTTTTTGTCTCACTCCGATGTTTCCGCCATCGGTTGGGGTGTGACACTCATCGCTTACATAGACGCGGATTTGGGTGGCTGCCCTGACACCCGCCGACCAACATGGGGTTATTGTGTCTACATAGGTGACAACCTGCTTTCTTGGTCTTCCAAAGCCAACCCACTCTATCTCGCTCAAGTGCCGAAGCAGAGTATCATGGTGTAGTGAATGTTGTTTCCGAGGTTTGTTGGCTGCAAAATTTACTTCTTGAGCTTCAACATCCACCCAAACAAGCAACTTTGGTCTATTGTGATAACGTAAGTGCTATTTATCTAACTGGTAACCCGGTCTAGCACCTGAGAACGAAACACATTGAAATGGACATCCACTTCGTTCGCAAGAAGGTCGCCAAAGGTCAGGTGCGAGTTCTTCATGTTTCCTCGAGGTATAAAATAGCCGACATCTTCACCAAAGGTTTGCCCAAAGTTCTCTTCGATGACTTCCGATCCAGCCTCAACATCCGTGAACCTCCCTTTTCGACTGCGGGGGAGTATTAGTATTTATAGAATATATTGTGAAAAAATTGCTTTGAGCTGTAAATTAGCTAGATAATAGTAAATCGCACTTTGTAATTATCTATATATATTATGTCGATAGACATGAAGGAGGTCAAGGAAACAGTTTACCAAAACTAACAATTTGTATATATAGAGGTAACTACATGTTATTACATGTTTCCCTGTGATCCAAAGTTCCAAGATCCCACCAATTCATCGTGTTCGCGTGATTTCTACTTCTCTCTA